>QNGE01000529.1:16324-72189 GCA_008508345.1 Paragonimus westermani | reverse complement strand
TGATGTTTTTCGACCGTATTGGATAATACGCCGGCGGTCACGGTCAACCGTTGGGCGATCGGAGTGCTCTTTGTTTCAGGGTACCTTTTCTAACCCCCTTCTTCCTGATACGGAAGACAGCAGTACCGCAACTATAAAAATAGTTCTGCTGTATGCCCATAAGATCGTGCCTCACTATCTAAGCACTCCTACGCGGTCAGTAGTGCGACATACAATCCTATGAGTGTAATTGCTTTTCGTCTGACTGCTTCCCTTTGGCCTGTCTGACAAGGTTGCACCTGGAAGGACCGGAGTCCTAGTCAGCATAGCCTGCCGGGTCAAAACAGTACACAAGCCCGACCACCTCGTCAAGGTAGCAGTATAGGTCGGGTGATCATGAACAATTTCGAATTATGGCTTAAAACGGAACCGACTTCCCTGGCAAACGAAAAATCGGACACAACGAAGCATAATTAATGCGGCCGAGATCCAGACTTTAGGATGGACAACCAGTCCGTAAGATCACAGTCACGTTGTTGTCAAATTACAATAAGTATAATTCGTCATCTGTGCTGCGTTACATCTCGAGGCATACCCAACGTCTGGCACTACAAGAAGTGCGAGGACAGAAAAAATGCTTTGGTAGAAATAGATGCGAATTAACAGTGGACAGGTCGGAACAGCCAGTGCACATGGTTTGTCAGTAAGCATTCTTTGTGTGAATGATTACCGTTCCTGTTGTTCACGTATTCCAAATAGCCCGAATGAGGCTGTGAACAACAGGCCTCAAGAAACGAACCGGGGTAGTAGCATGAAAGGAGGCGATTAATCTGGTGGCCCTCACAGGAGTCAACGGGGTGGCCTTTCAGCAACAGTCACTCTGTGGAATTTGCATCATTTTCTAGAAAGTAATCGGTGAAGAGGGTAGCATCAAATACATCTATACATGACAAAGTGGTTACAGAACAAAAATGCACTGACGTTCATGGATGATCAGTAACAAGAAGTATGGACCGTAATACGGCGTGACGACATGCGCATCCTAATGACAAGTTGCTCTGAAATGGATGCTGTGCCGGCTACACCAGTAATTCACACATAGCAGGCCAGTGCAGAGACCTGATAACATCTCGCTGAGAATGTACGGAGCGTCAAGTGATCAAACACTCAAAATTCGCTTGGCTTTCTTGAGGCGGTAGGGATCAGATAACCAACAAATGGATCGTGATAAGGCTCCTTACTTCATCTTCCACTTCAGCTGAGCAGTATGCGACCCAAGATCAGAAAAGTGAAAACCTCACCAGAGTATCCGAGCTATTCTGTAACGCTCCATATATATTTAGATCAAACGCAAAAACGTACTTCCTTCACTAAAAGTCTATGACATCGTCTTTCTTTTCTAGAAACCACCAGTAACATGGATGCTGCTGTGGATGATGGTCTGAACGCTGCTACGAACGCCACTGTCCGTCGTGATGTCTCTGATGAAAACAAAATTCAGGTTTCTCCTTGGGAGGAAGGTCATTTTTAAAGCCGTATTAGGCTACATCAAGCACATTACTCCTGTGTTTATTTATTCTCAAATATCCTTGAAACTGGTGGCTTTCAGTGTGCTTACAACAAAGTGTGCAGGGAAACAGGTGGACTTGGTCCATGCCTTAAAAACTTTTGCCACCGAAGTGGGTTGTCTCAGACTTTAGCTCTGTAAGCCGACTGACATCGACTTCTGGCATTTAATTTAATCCGTGCCACTTCAGGGACCGTGAGAATTAGAATATGGTCAAGCTAGCATTGGTACTGTTCCTAGTAAGGTGTTCAACTCCTCTTGATCGGATGGAATTCCTGTTGATGGTAGGCTTTAAGCAATGAACCGTTGTAAAAACAAGCTGCACCTTGTTACTTGTATTCATGTACGCTACAAAAGAGAGTGTAGTCCAGAGACAATAAATGACAGCGTCCTCACGGCACAGAGCAGACAATGAAATTCTATCTAAGGGTTCGGATATTTGCTCGTTTGCAAGTGAGGCTCACTGAGAAAAATAATATCGTCTCGATACTACCGACTGGATGACAGTTTGTGACCAACATCTGTTTACCGCCCGTATGAACTGCCGTCAATCTAAAAGCGGCTGCATCTCAAGGCTGCCTGCTTCTTCGGTAGAGACGCGCACAAACTGGCGACCTACCGATAAGCAATAGATCGCGAGTTTGCGTGCAAGTTTATCGTTTGCGTTAACATAATTCTGTCATGTGTGAGTATGCGGAGGTTTGTGTAAGAGCGTCCTTGTGTTTCGGTGATCTCTCGCCGAGGATGTTTACAAAGCTAGGCACAAACAAACCGCCTGCTCTAGCACTGGCAGGAAGCTAACGAATCGAGCTTACAAATTACGTTAGCTGTATCTCCACCAAGAAGCCGAGATCAGCAATGAACGTGCCCACAGGAAGTTACACACTCAGCCTGTTACAAGTGTTACGGACTGAGAGCCACTGGGTATCCGAGAAGTCTCTCAAAATATTCAAAACACTGTAGTTAGTACTAGACGATAGCGAGTCACACGAAGCGCGAGCCTTCTGAAGATAAATGGTCAAAGGCCCTGGGTAGGATTTGTAATTCAACACTTCTCTAGTCATGCCAAATTATTTAGCACAAACACCAAACATGAATCGTACAGCTCGTCCAATTTATGAAGCTTTCTATACGCTATCTTGCACTGCGCTTGGATGAGTAGGCAGCCGGCTACGCTACTACCATAAACTGTTGTATTGTTAAAAAATGTACCACTTATTCACATTTGGTAAGTAACTACTTAACTGTCAGCCCAACTCTGAATTTACGTCCCAAAAAACAACAGGGATCGACGCAACGAAAATTATGGTCAGTAAGACGAAACATTGAACACAAGTCTACAGGTGACGTAACCCCATACGTGACCTCTAAGCATCCCTGAAGCTGGCCGCCTTCAATGCCAATACATCCACAGGGGGCTGCATACGAGTAGGTGGCTTGTGCCAACAGGAGTTGTACGGTTGTTGAAACACGTATCCAAAATTCTGAAACGGTAAAAACACCTTCGACGTATGCTCATTTTGTGCCTATCGATGGTCTCCACAGCCCACGGCACTGGTCAAAATGATGTTAGGATTACCACGAGTGCACACGCAGACCAAGTGCTGCTTTAATCGATCCACACCAACTGCTATCTATGTGCCGTCAATCCACAGTTCGGTCAGAGCGCCAGGAAAAAGGTTGATTGTTTGTTACTGTAGAATAGGCCTCCACTAGCCGTAGTGCAAACGTGGGCGAATATGAAGTGCGTCAGCTCGCCGAAGTTAAGCATAGAAAAAGTTGAAACACTTGTTGGAGACCTGAATGCTCAAAGTTGATGAAAGTAGGTGGGAGCTTCAAATCAATCATCAATTAGACGACGGTCTGTTTCAGTGTTGTGCCGATAACGACGTTTGGACGAAAATTTTTCAGTGCACTCATCCACTCATAGCGGCCATGAATTTGAAAACGCACTGACTCGGACTAGCACTTACAACAACACTGACGTGGAGTGACCAAGAATACCAAATACACTATAAAGGATAAAGGTGGGTGAGACAAAGTTAGGGAAAACTGAGAACGGTATAGTTGTAGAGACGTCACTGACTACTGCACGTTGTCATCTTGGTTGGTGTTTCTAATCAGCCAGTTGAGTGAGTGTAGGACTCACTGAACTGGCAAGCGAAGTCTGCCCAATCTATTCAAGTTCTTTATATTTATTGACCATGTCGTTGCCTGACCACTCGGAGGTCTCATTCAACTGTTGGCGGTCTCATTAAATAAGGTCTCGTGTGGAGTGTAGTGGAACTCTTAACCATGAAAGCTTGAATATCCATCAACAAATAACGATATCTCAATGATGGTCAATGAAAAGGCAAAGTCAATGGTTTGGATCATTACTGTTGGGATTGGTGTACAAGCTTAGTGCAGTGGCGGTCGTCTGGACCGTGTCCTATTCTGTTCAATTCTGATGTTCTCTGTTCCGATCGCGGTCCAACCGCGTCATGCATGCCCGCGTATCGACTGCACCGAATCACATCCAGTTGGAGAGTTCCAATTGGCTGAGTGTGTAGATGGTGACTGGACGCGTGCGTTCGGATGTAGTAGGCTTTCGGACCAGTGAATGTGTGGGCGTGCATGTGCAGGTTAAGACAGTGACCGTCACTTAGACTAGACAGCTTGTCACGTGGTGGGCAGCGTGTGAGGTCGAGACGACGGCTACAGGAGTATGGGACCCAACCATTGTAGATTGTTCAACGCGACTGGTTAACCGATTAATCCTGAGCCTTCCGAAATGCAAGCTGACGAACAGCTGATCACCCTGATAAAATAAACGTTAGAGTTGTTCGGGGACCCCCTCACCAAGCTAATCATGGATTCAGATTGACTGTAAAGCGATCACTTATTTTTAGCGTGGTTACTTCAAAATCACACAGCGTGAAATAGATGGCTGAGATTCGGCCACTTAAGTGCCAACTTTACAATGCATTTCTGTTGAACACCACTCTGTCGACACAGACGAATGTGGTTGAACTAGCTGAGTCACAATTAATCAGCAACGATCAGAAAATGCTGCTCATTGATCAAATAAGTCCTTCAAGAGACAGCAACATTCGGCATGCCCAACGTGTATGATGCACAGGAGTGGTGTCACTGTCCGCTCCACTTGTAGTTGGTGCGATCCCCAGAACGTCCCGGCGCTCGTCAGAACATTCTGACCAGAAGTGAGTACAGTCGACTTTGCTGTGAAACTTAGGCGGCACAGATTGGACTACGAAACCAGAAACATACTGAAACTGACCGCAGGCATCGAGTTGGAGGACTCTTAAAGCGTACCGCTTCCCACTTTTGTTAAAAATCCATTGGTTCATTAATACATGAGCTATCCAAATGGAACGAACCGGTACAACCAGGGCGTTTGGGATGCTCCAACATCGCACCTAAACCACAGACAAGCGAAAGCCAGATGCTCATCTCTGACGATCACTGCTCGCGCATGATTAGCTGTGTATTGCTGAACCATCAAACAGACAAACGAGACTGTCCCACAACGGGTCTCCAAGGTTAGCCATGTAAACATCCCCGTACTCAAAGCGACCTAGTATCATCCAAGTTGTCAATCTGAACACAGGCTTCTTATGCCCCTTCGATTTGACTCGTCGGACTTCAGTTCCGTCACACCAATTCGGATTGCAAGAACTGCATGTTAGCCTGAAAGTGGCACGGCACTGACGCACAGGACAACGAAAGTTGACAACTGTGTTCGTCGACCCAATGCGTCTTTCCGGTTAAAAGACCCAAAGATTGCGGAACGTCCAGGGTTAGAAACAATACGAGATCTAACCTTCTGGAGTTTGAAAGGTGCGGGTGATTTGAGTTTGAAAACAAGCTGCTCCCCTAGGTCTACAATCCGTTTCTGTAACTGTTTTACACTGGGTTGTTTAAGTGCATAGGCATCTTATAAACGATTGAAGTAGCAAATTGTCCTTGCTCGCTAGGTTTTTTTCGATTAACTTATTGTAAATTAGGTCATCTAAGCCAGACAAGCATCTTGTAGGTAATACGCCCCAAGTCTCTTATCTTTGCTTTAACAAGCACTGTGGCAAAAAGGTAGTGGCCGGGATTCAGTGTGACAAGCGACAGATGGTGTCATCAATCGTGTACATAAACACAGAGCTACACAAACCGCACGGGCTTGTGTAGAATGTAAACCAGAGGCGAAAAGTTTATTTTTCCAGACAGATTGGAGTCCGTAATAGATGTTTCACACAGCTCGAATTTCGGCACCTGTTCTCCAAGTTGAACTACCAACCAAACTCGAGATTAGGCTCACGTAAAAACAGTGACTAAACAGCACAGAATCTCGAGAAACGGTGAGCGCACTCGGACGACCTTCCTTAAGTAGCCTGTATGCCCCAGACTGGGAGGTAGGAAATTTGTGCGCTCAACGCCACTTACGTGGACAGCGATACGCCCTTAGAATCACACCTCAGTTTCTCCAAAACTCCAAGAGCAATGAGACTGCTCGGGGGCCACAAAAGTCAACAACTAGTAAAGCTAAAGAACAAAAGAAACCAACAGTTTCGACACCGAGTGGACGAATGAAGGCGGGTTGCAGGACACCCATAGATTATCGTGTGCAATTACGTCCTAGTAGCTCGACAAACGTAGGTACGGTTTTCGCACGGGCAGTGTAACACCAAACCCATCTACGTAACGTTACAACCAGTCTACAGAAAAGCAATGCAGTTACACAGTTCCTATGAGGCCACTCTACAAGGGAAAAGGAACATAAATATCCACGCCCCTGAACCGACCATACAGAATGGTAAAAGTAGATCCTCGGAAAGACAATTAATTCTAAGTGATCTGTGGAACGCTGGACTACCCGCAACGACGAAGTGGTGCCGAGCGCACAGACTCGGTAGACTGGATCTAACACACAAACGAGTCGTCCCAGATCGATACTAGTCGAATTTCGAGACCACGGCATTCGAGATCTGGCACTAACTAAAGCTGACACGATAAGTCAGAGGAGGCCAGGCAAAAATAGCGCGAGACAGTCATGCATCACAAATCTGACCCATACGTGGCGATGTCAGCTGTGCTAGAAATCAGAAGCAAGCATCTCGGCGCAAACCAGGGTCAGGAAGCAAATCACAGCTCCACGGGAACAAGACGACGACAAAATAGTCTGGGGGAACCAACCACCGAAAAGAAACATGGATTACATCGGTCTGGTTCACACACTCGGAGGTTTCATCCGAGGGATTAGATGCGACCAAATTGCGGAGTAGACACAAAGGCAGGTTGTTGGGGCTAAAACGCATGCTGGCGAATATATACAGCTTGCTTAATAAGAGAGGCAAGCTGCAGACACTGATTCACTCTATAGATATTTGTTTACTCATGGAAACATGGTCCAGAGCAATGGACTTGAGGAATTGGGCGCGTGGGTTCCAGTAGTATCGCAACGATCGTGGAAATGCCGTTGGAGGTGGATGTCTATCATTGATCAGAAGTTCTATGAGGCAGTCTCCTGTGAATCGTGATTGCGGTTGCGTGGGTATTCAAACCATCAACAGACCTCTCCAAGACAACCCTCACCAATGGTCTTTGGGGTGTATCAAAGTCCGGGTGGGACACCAGAGGAAGACGAAGCACTGCTGATAAAATTCCAGTCGGCTTGCCAATCAGGCTATTGCCTGCTCCTTCTGGGAGAGTTTAATACTCCTAAAGTCAACTGGCCATTTGGATCTGTTAGTGACAAAGGCTCCGATCACAAATTGTTTGACCTAGTCAACGACTTCATACTAACACATGTTAGTGTGGTCACCAAATCCCGACCTGATCAAATAGCTTCAACGCTAGACATAATCACACATCGTCGCAGCAGCGACATCACAAACGTGTCGTCTGAAGCACCACTCGGAAAGAGTGATCACACGACGGTTGACTTCTCACTCTCATTCTCCCTTTCAGTTAGATGGGCACACGAAGCGCAATTCGTTACCGAATCGACCGTAAAAAACTGAAATGGGAAGCCGATGGAATGATCTGGTACCCATCAGTTCCCATAGAGAACGTAGACAGTTTGCGAGCAAACTGCGTTGAAAACCTCCGGATTCTTACAGATAGGAACGTCCCTCAGAAACAAGTCGAGGGAAGAGGTCAGAAGCCATGGGTTCGTCCCGGGGTCAAGAGGGCATTCCAACGTAAGCGTATGGCTCGGAGGCATTAACCCAGCAAAAAGGGGTTTAAAAGCCTCACGATATACAGAAAAGCTCGAAACTAAGCAATCGAAGAAGCCAGAAATGCTCGTCTGGTCTACGAGCTCAACTCAGCACGTGAAAGTAAACAAAACCATAACAGATTTTACGGTTATGCACAGTCCACATCCTGTCTAAGAAAAAAATCGAGACCACAATTTCCTATCATGGAGAGATTATATCCACAGATGAAGGCATAACGGACGCGCTTGTGGCAGTTTCAAACAATGAAGAACCTCATCCTCGCCATAACACCATTGGCGCAGCTATGGCGGATCAGGACATTACGCTCCACCGCGTTGCGCGAGCGACATCCCTGCTAAACAGCACAAAGTCCACAGGACCTGTCACGGAGAAGATGGATAGAGAAGTGACCGAGGTGTGCTATCTAGATTTCCAGAAAGCTTTCAACTTTGTCAACCACACGCTTTTGGGCTGGAATCCACGAGAAGCTGGAAGTTCGTGCAGGGTGAGAGTGAGAGCAGTACTGTCGGAGCAAGGTACTGCGTTAGGTGGAGTACCTCAAGGTCCAATCCCCGTCCAATTACCCCTCCTGGAAGACAAATAGCTTGACTGATAACCCAGTCAGCCCGTTACCTAGATCTGCAGATGGACGTTAAAGTGGGATTTACTGCTGAATGCTCTCAAAGGCCACATCCTTGCTAATGCTAACTCGTCGACCTCCAGGTATGTGAGGGATGTAAATGGACACAGTAAAACTAGTCACTAAACAGCAACCGAGAGAATTGGATGTCTAAGTCACGAGTACGTTTAATCTATCTGCTTGGTGTGCCGAAGCCGCAACAAAAACACAGGGTCTTTTGGTTGTGAGTGTTCACGGCTGTTGGGAGGCTGAGATACTGCCAATATGCCTAGACAGGCGAACGATTAGGATTCCCAACTAAAGCCTACGGCTCAAAAGCCTGTACCGCAAGGCAGAGAGTGGGTGGCAGTGTACCAAAACTGGTAATTTTTCTGGAGGAAGATGTCAATCTTCTCCCAATCCCCCAACATGGAGGACCAAGGGGCTGTGGCTTGTCAGACCTCTGCTTACTGCTTTTCAGGAAAGGCGTCTTAACCTGTTAATGGACGAGGGTCCAGCACATACCCACTTCTTTATTACACATGTGAGGCTGTCGATGTGGACGTCACACAGTCCAATCTAGCCCAATAGGTCGTCGCGGTGCAAAAGCCATCACAACTTGTCAAGATACAGTCTCATCGTGATGGAAAGCACAACTAGCGTTATATCGATTGAAGTCCGCGATCACCAACCCACATCCACCAATGTTCATTACACTGTACTCGGCCGTAGTTCACCCACACTTGAAATATTGTGCCCAAGCCTGGTCACCATATCTAAAAAAGGACATATCTGTCATCAAAAAAGTACGCAAGCTCGCCATACGCATGGTATGGGGGTAAAAAGAGTCTAAGCTATCAAGGCCGACTAAGTTCGTCGAACTTATTCTCACTCGAACGCCGAAGAGCAAGAGGGTACCTTATCGAAATGTAAGAAATCACCAACCACACAAACACAAGTTCCTCAGCATGTTTGTTGGCGGTGCGTCAGGAAAGAGACTTGAAAAGCCACAGGTTCAAGATCACGATTAGCTACTCGATTTAACCATTTCACCGACCGAGTAGTCCACTCGTTGAACAAATTACCCGCAGATTGAGGCTTAGAGCGCAGACGGATTCAAAATAGAGCTAGAGAAATGCTAGAGCAACGTTTAACCTACTTCGTATTAATGAAAGTATGGTTTAGCCTTGGCGTTCAGGGTAACTAGGCTGTCATCTTTTCTTCTATCCCTACCCTTAGACCACTACTGAAAGCATCCGCATGCACAGAAAACACAAACTGATCAATACCCGGATCACACCGTCCAAGCATCAAGACGTCAACAGACACAGACCATCCAGCCCCGGATTTGAATCTGAAATTGAAATTCCGTCATATTAATGTAGCACAAAACCTCTTAAGCGGAACCTACCAATATGTGAACGCACTGCCACTTATTCCTCTATTTGTTTCGAAATGTTATGCATAGTTTTCACACATGCAATGTTTTGCGTTAGACAGAAATACACAGTATTTCACGATCAAAAAAATTAATTACGTCTCCAATCGATTAATGCCAAAAACAACCGCTCAACAAACTGATGGAGAAGAATTACGCTTAATCACTTAATGTGCATGTAGAAGCAAATATGAAGAACATGCGTGAGTTCAAGGGACATCGCATTGTCGATAAAGTTAATACGTGAGCCTTGAACGGGAAACATACCTTCTAGGCTCTCGATCACTTCCGACGTATATTTGCCACATTCAATTTCCTTCTTCAAATAGGAGGCTATGCTTCTGTATACCGTCGACTTTTGTAGGCTTGACATCTATATACGGATGGGAGCACCTGCGGACGGACAGGTTAGGGACGATGTGAACGCACGATCTAAAATAACTCGCACGGGAACAACTCAGTGCGTAACTTTGTTTTTCAGCGATTTAGCTATTTATTCTCGGGTTTCAGGCAAAGGCTCTAGAGGCCTGGATCACGTCAGTTTTTCTTATTCCGTCCCCGACAGGCATCAGTTAATCTGGATGGCAATCATTAGAAACAGGGTGTCGCACCGCTCTTGGGGATTACAGTAAATACCAGGAACCTTAAGATTACTTGCATAAACAAATGGTGTCTAAGCAATGCTTCAAAGCGATCTCCAGGAGCGCTTTCAACGGTCTCAGAATAGAGGCTGCTCCAGTAGTTAATAATTTTACAAGAGAAAGCTATTTTTGCCGAAGGTCCGAGGAAGAATCTTCAAAATCATCCTATTGTAGCGACTATGATAAAAAATATTTTGATAGTCGTATTCATCCGTACTTTTTGATGATTTCGGTTTATCAACTAGTTTTGTTACAGTCAACCCATACATTTGTATTATCCGTCCCAGGGCTAAAATCACAACTCCCTCGGTGTCTCGCTAGCTTTACGTGTTTTTCTGTACCCTCTATTTTCCAGGGTCGTTATTAATAAACGGGATTCAGCGCGCCGAGCCTTTGTTTCTCACTGTTAATCGGCTATCGATAGTGAATACTGACTGAGCGTTATTTTGTTCGATCAGTTCCAACACCCTGTCCTTAACGACCGTTAACATTAGCCACAATAAAAATGCTGTTCATCGAAACCTGCTATTGTCGTGAAGTCCAGCGTGAGTCACGGGTGTCCTGCAAATTGAAAGCACTATTCTCGCGCCAACTTTCGCAGCTTATTGTATGGGATGTTGCTGATTCCCAGTGAGCTGCTGGGGTCCTTTCATTGAATGTAGTCGTTATGGTCCCTTTCAGTTAGACAAGTGGACACTTATTCACGTAAGTTGAGGACAATTTCTCTTATGCTGCCCGAAAGCTGTCTTACGAAAAAAGTAAAGGTACTGGTGGTGGCGTCTGAGTGTTTTACCAAATTATTGACATTCATCATTGAAGACTCTTCGGTACTGGGTTGAGTGGAGAAAAAATCCCACATCAAGGGTACAGTGATCTGGGAGAATGGACTTGGTGCCTTTATGGCAGACGTCCGTCGGGTTGCTGGGTAACGGCTAGTAGATACTGAAAAGCTTTCCGCCGCCCTCGGGTTGAGACTCTGTTTTGAACTTAACTGACTTCTCAGGCGTATGGCCTGAGGTTACTTGCAAGACACCGTGGAATAAGGCAGACATTTTTAAGTACTGATAACCGTTATACGCATGTCCAGTGTATTCGTTCAACCCTGTTTGGGCTGGTCAGCTAAAAAACGATGCCAGGGTGTGTGCGTTACACGCACCTACATTAAAGCCTGACTGTGGAGTGCTTGATACAGATCTTAACACAGCAGCCTGGGTTGAACGGTCACTGTTCTGATTTACCCAGCGATGAAAATCCGCGCAACTTCGGGCACAATATTTCTAACTTCTCAACGTCTTGCACGCTAGCAGCGACCGTACTTGTGATCAGGGGAGTAAGTCAGATCGTTGTGAACGCCATTGCAAAAATCCTCTGATTCGGGGTGTGATACAAGCGCAGTGGAAAAGACGGCAACAACGAACCTTGATACAAAATAACAAGCGAAATGCAAGGCTGGACCCAATATAGATGAAAAATCTTCGTGAAATGCTCAGTGAAACTGAAAAGTGCTCGAGTTAACCCAAGAGCAGTCGATGGTTCAGAGAATTTGATCCGGAATCTAATCGAACGGTTAAATGTTCTATCTGGTTGTAATCACCGGCGTTGTAGGACGTCCTGGCATGCTCAATCTTATCAGCAGATTGAAAGTCACTATCCCATCTTTGAAATAATCGTGGCTTTTAAATTACCACAGTTGTTAAAATTTCAATCTGTGTTTCGGTTTTCGAAATCGTTAAATTCGGTTGCTGGGGCCTTTCTCGTTTTAATACTTCAAAATGGTAAACAAAAGTGTGGGCAAATCTAACTGCATGTTGTAATGTTGTTGTAATGCGCGACATAATGGAAGCACTGAGAAACAGTCTCTCCCTGGAGGACGGCAACACAGCGATTTTCAGCGATTTTCAGCGATTGATACACGGGTTCGAGGCAACGGCCCAAGGTTCCCGGATCCAGTCGGTTTTCCTTGCTCAGTGTCAGCGGGCTTCTGTTGATCTGAAAGGCGATCATTGAAAACAGGGTGTAGCACCGCTCTTGGAGAATACAGTGAATACCAAGAACAGAGAAAGATTATTCGCATAATGCAATTTTAGATAAATGAGAATCAAGCAAAGCTTTAAAACGATCCCTAGAAGCGCTACTGACGACCTCAGAAGGAAGGCTGTTCCAATAGTTAATAACCCTGTAAGAAAAGAACTGCTGCCTAAGAAAGGTCCGAGGACGAAGCTTGAAAAGCTTCCTATTATGTCCTCGCCGGCCGTCATCATTCGCTACAGTGAAGAACTGTTCTACAAGACCTACTCTAAAGAAGAAGTGTGTGAGTATTAAATCCCCGCGAAGTCTTCGAAATTCAAGTGGGTAAAGGTCAAGAATTTCAAGTCGAGACTCGTAAGTAACATTACTCAGGCCCGCGACCATCTTGGTGGCCGCGCGCTGGACACGCTCAACAGCTAATATGTCTCTCTGCAGGCCGGTATACACGACCTGATTGGCATACTCGAGGAGCGGTCTTATATAAGTCCCGTAAAGCGTTTGAAAAGCGTTCTTGTCCATGCGGGGGAAAGTGCGCCTAATCATCATAAGAGCGGCAAATCCCTTTTTTGCCGCCATCTCATGGTGATACGTGAAGGACAAGTTAGATGACAACCAGATGCCCAGATCTTTCTTCAGGTCGATTCTCATGATATCTACTGTGCCAGATGCGCTATGAATCATGAAGGCATTGCCAGAATCTCCACCGAGTGACATGTGAGCACATTTATTGTCATTTAGTGGGAGACTCCAATCGTCCGACCAGCGCTTGATCGCGTCAAGATCAATTTGTAGTGCGCTGGGATCAGTGGCATTCCAGATTTTTAGGTCGTCTGCATATAAGAGGACGCTGCTGGAAATGTTGCTTGGAAGGTCGTTGATGTAAATGAGGAATAACAAAGGACCTAGAACTGACCCTTGGGGAACTCCCGCAGAAATGAAAGAGGGAGACGAAAGGTCTGCTCCGGTCTTGACCCTAAACGTTCTATTATCAAGAAAAGAGGCAATCCAGCGAAGAACCTCTCCTTGAATACCGTAGGCTTCCAGTTTGTGTTTCAGGGGGCCGTGTGGGACACGGTCAAAAGCCTTGGCAAAATCAAAGAAGATGGCATCAGAGATGAGGCCATTGTCTTTGGCCTCCGTCAGACTATCCATGAAAATAAGCATGTTTGTTATGCATGACCGATTAGGAAGGAAGCCATGCTGTGTGGAAGAAAAAAGATTATTTGATAAGAAGTGATTGAGTATGGCGCGCTTTAGTAGGCGCTCCATTATTTTGCACGGGATGCTAGTGAGGCTGATTGGCCGATAACTAGCCGGAGAGTGCCGGTCACCCACTTTAAATATGGGTGTGACCATCGCCTCTTTCCATGCGCTAGGGAGGATGCTAGTCTGGAGTGTTTGCTTGAACAGCTTATAAAGGGGTTCAGCCAAACTAACAGCTGCTTCCTTGAGTATTCTGGGATGGATCATGTCGGGACCCATTGCACCGTAAGGATTAACCTTGAGTAAAAGGTCTTCGACATCTAGCACAGAAAACTCAGCGGTCACGAGTGGTTGCCTGAACTTCTGCAACGGTAGTACAGGATGCCAGCTCGGGGATACGACGTTATAGATTGCCGAGAAGTACTCCCTGAATAACTCGGCCACAACTAGGGAGTCAGATGAAGTCTCCCCGTTGGGTAGTCGTAAAGAAAGAGCTGAAGGTTTGTTCTTTCTTAGTCGCCGCATATGCTTGAATAAGAAGTTTTTGTTCCCGCGGGCTCTTATGAGGATCTTCTCTTGTACGAGTTTGGTGTGTTCGCGGATTTCCCGCCTACACCTGTTTCGGACAATGTGGAACGCGCTTAGGTCCTCTGAGTTTCCAGTAAGCTTATGCTTCGCGAATAATTGGGAACGGTTATCGAGAAGACGACGTATCCTGCGTGGAAGGGGTGGCCGATAAGAGAAAATGCACAGTTTGCGCGGTATAAATAAGTCGTCTGCTTTTTGAATTGCGCTGTGAAACGTGTGGTAGTTCTGGTCCACGGAGTCCAAGTCAAGAAGAAGTGAACCTAGGTAGGTTCTCAGGCCGTTAAAATCTGCTTGATTAAAGTTTCGAACGGTGAATCTTTTTGCTGGTTGTTGTAACCAGTAACAGATAAGGTCAAAGGCTAACAGAGAGTGGTCACTGTGTCCAAGTGGTGGCTTGATGATCACTCTGTCTACCAGGTGGCTCTCATTAGTGATAACTAAGTCGAGCAAAGAGGGAATCTGACCAAAACGGTGGCGCGTCGGGGCGGTGACGTGCTGTGTCCACGCCTTCCGACGTATCAGCGTTGATAAGGAAGTCGAGAATCCGCTTTCACAGTCCTGGTGAGAAACTGATGCCCAGTTTATCTTGGGTGCGTTAAAATCACCCATAATAAGCAGATGTGTAAAGCGTTGTAGGCCTAGGAAGTTTTCCAGGCTTACCAGAAGGGTGTTGTCGTCGGGAACGTCTGATGAAGGAGAACGATAAATAACCCCCACTAGGAGTGAGTCTTGGCCGCGCAGTGGTAGTCGAAGCCAAAGAGCGTCACATTTATCAGAGGACTGGAAGCCACCAATAACCGTGGGTGTCGGGAGACACTGCTGAAGAAAAATCGCAGAACCCCCCATTCTCCCTCGGGCAGAGTCAGCCCGGTAAACAGAATACCCCGGAACACTCAGTTCACTGTCACTGATATCACCTGTAAGCCAGGTCTCCGTGAAGGCGAACATGTGGGGTTGGGTGTCATGAATTAACTGTCTGATTTCCGGTAATTTGTTAAACAGACTCAGACAGTTGGTATACATGCATCTGAAAGCTACTTCCTCGTTGGATTTCGCGAGAAAATAGAAAGGATGGTGCGAGGAAGAGCCTGGGAAAGAAGGCCTAGAAATGAGGAGGGTGGTGGGGCTGGACTCGGTCTGTTCTTCCGAGTTGTTCTGACGACCCTTCTTCGAGGATGTGGGCGCGACATCACCGCCTGTGCGTACGTCAGCGACCCTAACGGGCGTTCGATCAGCGTTCTGGGTGCCGCCACCTGGGAACTTTGCGTCCCCGTCAAATTCCGTTGCTTGGGAGGGTGTTTGAAAGTTTTTACCCACGGAAAATTTGACTTCCTCGTTTTCTGGGAGCGGGGTTTGGAAGACAGCAAAGGGCGCTGTGTTATGGGGCCACTGAAAGAGATATTTATAGGGGTGGGCCAAATGGATGCTTTTTGAGCTTTAGGAGGCGGTCCTAGCAGGCTGCTTCCGTTCCGAACTCTTGGGAGGAAGAGTCTTCTGCTGGGCAGTTTGGTGGGTTTCAGGGTGGGTAACTCTGAAGACGGTTTTTGCGCGGTGTGTGTATCCTCAATGCTTGTGCCTGTGCCTGAGGCGCCGGTCGTTGGAACGACCATACAGACGGTGCCTCCGCTTTCCACAACAGACACAGGGGTCTGAGGGGCTACGTCGATAGCAGAAACTACGACCTTAGTCTCCAGTTGTAGCTTCTGGTCTGCCAAGATTTGTGACTTAGTCTTGGTCCGCTCTTCGCGTCTCGCTCTCTCTTGCCGGGAGCGGTCGAAAGATACGCCTTTCAAATGGGCGTTGGCGGACTTTAAAGCCTCTGTTTTGCCTACCACTACCTCGGGACTGAGCATGGCTGGCAAGGTTACCAAAAGGCCAAGTGACTTTTTGGTTGTCTTGGCCCGCAGCCTACTCGCAAGTACCATGTTTGTGGCATCCGGGGAGAAGGAAGTTCCTAGGACTGTCTTAGCTAGCTCGGTTGGAGAAGAGGTTGTAGGGAAGCGGCCCCATAAGACAACTCTCTTTTCCCTGAGAGCTTTTTCCTTCATTCTTACTGCCGCCTCCTCTATGTGGGCAGTTGATAGGGCAACTGCTTTCTTGGTGATTGCAACACCGGGGAGAGCAAGCGCTATATACTCATTCAGGGAATGTAGTTCTAATTTCATTTCGGACAGAGTCCGTTGATACTCCTCTATCTTACTCTCCATGGAAGAAATGGAAGGAGATACAGAGCTAAGAAGAGCCCCGCATTTACAGTTGCAGGTTTTCTGCGTCACTCCACTTGACGTGGTGCGTGTGAGACCAGTCAGCTGCGGAGCGGTGCCTTGGCTTTCGCTGAACCTGCAACTCATACAGATGTAAATAAGAGATGATGAAGCTAGCTGTTTGTACTGGTGTTCATTAAGACCAGTGCACTTGAAGTGATACCACTTCTGACACTGGTCGCACTGCATGCCGTTTTGTACGGGTATTTTACAACCATACCGGCCGCAGGCGCTTGCTACTACAGACTGTGTCTGCTGAGTTCCAGCACTGCTAGATCTAACACGGGTCATTGTCGAAAAAGATTAGTAATATGCAAGGGGGCTAAAAATAGTACGGACACTATCGAACACGAACAATAAAATATGCAATGAATAATGCTATTTGACAAAGAATAGCAATGATTGTGTAAATTTTTTGATGCACTGGGCACCAAGGAAACACGAGGCTAGAGAATTATACGGATAAAATCGAGCACAATATGACACGCGATGAATTATGCTATTCGACGAAGAATAGCAATGATCGTGTATAATTTTTTGATGCACTGGGCACCAAGATAGAAAAAATATGAACGAACAATGACAGCCAGGAAATTTAAACCAAATTTCGAGTTACCCGCGGTTAAAAAGTGAATTTCTGGAATGTTAACGAAAACCGGAACAGCATGAGCCACAGGCCCAGAAGTCATGCACACAAATTACTCAAACAAGAACCAAAATGGCTTCAATCACACGACAGTCAAATGCGTTACAACAGTGAATAAAAATTCAACCAAATTTTGAGATTATATTCACTGGCCAGATCAAGCATCAGATGTAATGGAATATAATCTCCCAGAAATGGAACCGTTTCAGCGACAGACCCGGGTTTTGCGACAGACGTCCGAGGTTCCCGTATCCAGTTAGATTTCCTTGGTCAGTGTCAGACGGGCGTCGGTTGACTTAAAAGTCAATTTTTGAAAGAGGGTGATGGCAGTAAATACTGATTATACAGTAAGTTTTTTTGTGTCATGAACTTTTACGTGAATGGGAAACAAGCAGTGCCTTAATGCGTTCCCCAGAATTGGTGCTAACGACTACAGAAAGAAGAGTGATACGAAGGCTAATAACCCTACAAGAAAAGAGCCGAAGCCTAAAATGGTCCGAGGACAGCACTCGAGAAGCTTTCTGTTAGGTCCCCGTTGGCCGCCCTCACCCGCTACAGTTGGAGGCTGTGCTACGGAACCAACTCTAGAGAGGAATTGTGTGAGAATTAAATCATCTCGGAGCCGTCCAAATTCAAGTGGATACATCCCAGAAATCTCAAGTCCAGACTCCTGTGCAACATTTTGCGGGCCGTGACCAGTTGAGTGGCCACGCGCCGGACACGCTAAACAGTTGGTACATCTTTCTCCAGAACGGTATGTATGACCCGACTAGCATACTCGGGGTGAGGTCTTATATGAACCTAATAAAGTGTCTGAAACGCTCTCTTGCCTGTCCGATGGAAAATGCTGTTAATCATCATAAGACCGATAAATCTTCTTTTGCCGCTACCTCAGAGTGATAAGCGAAGAATAAGTTAAACAGCAAGCAGATGCCGAGATCCTTCTTCAGATCATTTTTCACGTTGTCCACCGTGATGAAAGAACTATGAATAACCGTTGTGTTGCCAGAATTGCTACCCAGTGACATATGAGCCCACCCATTGCTATTTGCTGATAGATCCCAATCGTCCGATCAACACTTAATTACGTCGAGATCAAATTGCAGTCCACTGGGATCAGTGACATTCCAGATTTTCAGGTCGCCGATGTATGGGGGTGCGGAACGTCTTCGATGTACACGAGAAATAACAGGGGAATCGGCTCTTACTCTTGGGAAACTCGCGGAAGCGCAAGAAAACGAAAGGTGTGATCTGGCGCTACTCCGAAAGTTTTATCATCATGAAAAGGGGCTATCTAGCTAATCTCTACTTCAATGTCATGTGCTGCCGGTTCATGTTCCAGGAGGCCGTGTGAAGCACGACTAGGAGTCTTGCGAAAGTCAAAGAAGATAGCACACGCGATACAGTCATTGTCTATGGCCTACGTCGGGCTATCCATGAAACTAAGCATGATTTTTGTGCATTACCGGTTGGGGTGTCAGCTATGCTAGGTATAATAAAAGAGATGGTTTGATGAGAATTAATTGAGGTTGGCACGCTTTAATAGGTGCTCCATTATCTTTCACGGGATGCTAGTAAGGCTGGTTAGCAGATGGCTAGCCGGAGAGTGCTGGTGGCTAGCTTCAAAGGTGGGCGTGACCTTCACTTCTTTCCATGAACTAGGAAGTGTGTCAGCCTAGTGTGTCTGTCTAAACAGGTTCTAAAGGGGTTCTGTCAGACTATCAGCTGTTTGAGAATGCTGGGACAGATCTTGTGGAGACCCACTAAGTTCATTAAACTGACTTAAATAGAGGGGGTCCAAATCTGACGCATGAAACTCTGCTGTAAGGGGTGGTTGGTGGAGGTTCCGCGGCAGTATGGTAGGGGGCTATTTCGGCGTTGCAGCGGTGTAGACTGCCGAGTAGTAACCCGTGAGTGAATCGGCCACAACTAGGAAATCACATGGAGTCTGGCAATCTGGCAATCGTGGAGGAAGATTCGAAGGAACATTATTTTTAGTCGCTGCATATGTCTACTTAAGAGGTTCTTGTTCCTGCGGGCTCTGGGGAAGGCCTTTTCTTGTACGGATTCGGTGTTTTCACGGGTTTTTTGCCTGCATCCGCTTAGAACAGCGCGAAGGCACTTAATTAATTTGAGTTCCTCCTGAGCCTATGTTTCGTGAATAAATGGCAGAGGCCGTCAAGAAGATAATGTGTTCTGCATGGAAGAGCTTGCAGCTGACAGAAAGTACACAGTTTTCTCTGTACGATGGGAATTATTTGTAGGTATAAAAATCTGCCGTCTGACAGTTATAAAATGAGATATCCGCGAATATTGGGTCATATTCCGTGGTATCTCCAAAGGATTTGGAAATAGTTGATGTCCGTAACAGAAATCATCAATAGGCTCAAACTGTGCTTTCTAACCGACCGATAATTTCCTCCACGTCATTTGGCTCCGAGGTCGAAAACATCAGTGGTTGGTTTTGTGATGGTGGGCATTCATCTTCGTTTGAAGTAATGCATTATACACAAAACGTATGAATATTCTGCCGGACAATTACGGAGAAATTCGTTTTCACGATAAATCCCATTTTATGTGACGGACTACTTACGGGGTTCAGTGATGTATCCGAGGATGGAGGATTTGTGAGCTTCAACAAGTTTAAAGTTTGATTAAGTGGATACGTGAAGGACCACATTGCTTCGTACGCGCACGGTTCAGGCAAAACGCCAGGCGGTGAATGCCTGATGAAGTGAGTACAATTACTGATGAAGTTACGTGTTAGACGGCGTACCGGTGTACAAATTACAATCTATGTAAGAGTAAGAGCCCCGGATTACGACGTGTTTATTGGGTTGAGTTCACGTCATTTCTATCCCACAGTCATCGTGATACATGCTTCCAACTGTGCCTGAACGTCACTGGGAGAAAAATAATGTTGGTTGCTAGCTTTTTTACACAACAGCACAACCACGACACAACTGCCTTCTTGCACGATGAAAAACTAACAACTCGGCGACTGACTCCAAGCGAAGGGAGCGACTCCGAGCATCTGTTCAAGTGTAACACCCCGACGGCCAAATTAAAGCAGTGCGCTGCGGATGTTCACGGTGAGCAACTAACGACCATGAATTTGTGCAAAATTCGTCATCGGATGGAGCCCCCGACAATATGTCGGTGGGTTTGTTTGAACATCTGCCTGAACTTCTGCAACACATAAAGGAAAGCGGCTTATTGTATGTCATCAAAGACGACAATAGCAGACACATACAGGCCTGTTGTATGATGAAGCAGCCAGTACAATTGTTTGTGCGTTTTCTGTTTTGGTAAACGTTGATGGCACACATAGAATCAACCGGTACAAGTAGATTTTCACACAAGATTTTCACACCAGTAGATTTTCACATCTGCGGTTTTAGTCTGAAGCTATTTCGAGGTTTCGGCACAGGCGGGATGGGCCGTGGTCTACCCGTGATATATGCATAAGTCTGGAGCAGATAATACGCTTCCTTTATCATTCGTTTGAAACATTTCACGAGATGATGAGGGACCATGTACCTATCAGAACGTTTGTGACAGATAAAATGACGATCCGAATGTGAGCAGCACGAGTGGTCTTCGGGTGCGATATAACGCCATGCCATTTCCATGGCCGAGATGCCGTGAGGGAATGCATGAGTTGGTGTAATTAACCTCATAATCGCTACTTAGTCAAATCTATTCGTGACCTGGTGTTTATTTCATCGCGCGACCACTTGTGATAGCTCAGAATGGTAAAGAAACACTGTCATTCTGTGGTCAAAGTTCGACCGAGATGTTGGAATAATCGGAGAAACAGATCCAAGGTTTATGGCTCGATATAAAGTCTAATTAGTCCATCCGTCCATAATCGAATGTTTTTCACCTCGGAAATCGAACGAACAACCGTCCGGAAAATTCACATCGGTGACTGAAGTAGTCCACCCATACAGGATATCACTGAACTACGGCAGTCAGTAATATTTGGTCCCACAACGACTGGTTAATGCGGAATTTTAAGATGCAGTGCGTCTACGTTTGTCATCACCAAGGGATGGTAAGCGTCTACAGTTACATGAAGCATGTACTCTATTGGCTAGCAATGCTCGCCTGTAAAGTGGTATTCGAGTATCCAATGAGCGTTCTTTCCTGCTGTACCTTTAATGACTGAACAAATCCAAGGTATTCGCACCTTATGCGATGAGGGGTGATAGCTTCAAGTGAGAGCCACGAGGGTACGCAGTATTTGGTGAACGTCAGTGGTGGTACGTGTGAATGCAGTTTTTACAAGTACATGTGGTTGCCGTGCATTCGTATGCCACCCGCCTTCAAAAAGTACTTCCATCCATGCATCAGGTTGCTGTTAACTAAGAACGCATTTGTCCTGGGCCGCTTCACAAGCCATCGATGATGGTTTGCTGAATACAATTTGCCCAGAAGCAACAAGCTTCGCCGATGAGCCACTGTCACAGATACTAATCGGTTATAACCTGATTAAAATCTACTGCCTCGGGGGTCGGCTAAGCTTCAAGATGTAAATCCCAAGAGAGGAAGCCGCATTTTCAGAGCCGTCAATGCATGCGTGCACCGAACCCTCGAGGGGCTTGAGAGGCCTTACAACAGACGACTTTCCATTGTTATGACCAACGGTGCGGAGAAGCCGAGATGGCTGAAAATCACTCGGATGGGCTGCCTTGCGGGTATCGGTATGAGGCACAGACGTCAGGGCGTTCAGCGATCATCGCCGCGTTGTAGCCGCATGGTTCGCGTCGGCTGACCGGAAGGCTGTCTAAAAAGCATATGAGGTCCAACCCGCCAAGGGGTTCATGTAACTTCATGATTTCACCGACTCGCTTTTAAACATATCACTCGAATACGGGAAGCAATAATTAGGGTTAACAGATCACGGCTACTTAGGCCCAAAATATGCCTAGAAATCGTCAGTTGGAGGAGCGAACGTAGGTAGCTTCTCCAAACGTTGAAATTAGCGTGATCAGAATTTCCACCCGTGGAATTTTGTGCTCACTCTTGTAACCAGTGAGTGGTCATACCAAAGGCGGGCATAGGGTGGTCGCTGTGTCCAAGTGGCGCTTTGATGAACACTTTGGCTACCAGATGGCCATCCTCAGTGCTGACTAAGTCAAGCAGAGGGGGAACCGCACCAGAACGATACCGCGTCATCGTGTTGACGTGCGGTGTCGACGCTATCCGTCGTATGAACATCGATAAGAACATCAAAAACCCGTTCTCATATCCGTGGGTAGACACTGATGTCCAGTTTATTCTGAGCCCATTGAAGTGACTCATAATAGGGGGACAAAGAAAGCGTTCTTATTGTAGAGAATAATCTTGGCTCACGAACAGTCTCATCATCCGGGGCGTTGGATGAAGAAGGACGATAAACCACCTCTACTATGAGTGGGTTCTGGACGCGCGATGCCAGTCGAAGCCACAGAGCGTCACGCTTATCAGAGGACTGAAATCCGCCGATAACCGCGAGTGTCGAGAAACACTGTCGAAGGAACGTTGCAGAGCTCTCATCCTCCATCGAGCTGGGTCAGCCCGACAGACCGAATACAGTTCACTGTCACTGATGTCACCTGTAATCTAGGTCTCTGTGACGGCAACCCCATGAAGTTTGATGTCGTGAACTAATCGTGTGACTTCCGGTGATTCATTGAACAAACCCGTACATATCGTACATATGCACACAAATTCAGCGGTGGCAAGCATTTACTGAGAACTTGGCAATGGTAGAATAGGGTGCCTGTTTGGCGGTGTCTAGCTGATGCAACTGGGGAGTACTCCCAAATAACCGGTGAAAAAAGAGTGCAACGATTCACGTCTGATCGTTGAGTTACGCGTAGCCCAAAAACGGATCCCCAAAATGAGAACAAGATTGGATCCAACGATTTCTACGGTACTGTTAACGAAATGCATCAATAGTTACAAAAGGCAAACCTCAATCGTTCTTGACGATAGTCTCGTCCAGCAAAATCAATAGCTTATCAACAGGACCAACAAGGTCAAAGGTGAACCGACGCGCCAGCAGACCAGCACAACAATGGCCACTCGCGCCGCGGACATTTAATGACACATTAGTTCAACAGAACAAAATGGGGTGGCTGAGGTAGTGGGAACAAGCGTCAGGTTGGCGGGAAAAATGGGGAATGCAAACGATGGGAAAAAATTTCTTAGCCCGTGGATGAACAAATTTACAGCGCCCGCCAAAATTCGTCTGCATCTGAGAGACCGCTGGCAATGCTGTACAGTTCTGGATCCTTGTCTATCCATACTCGATATAACTCCATACGACATACGTTGAAGACCTCGCGAACCGTAATGTCTAATGGTCATGCCCATCTAACAAACAGAGACCTCTCACATCTCTCCTCATTCGACCGGTCTTCGTGCGAACCTCTACAGTACGGACTAGTTGGTCCGCGTCTACTTCACACTTCGTGACTAGCCCCAGGGGTCACTGGTCCCTAGACATCCCATCGGATAAAACAAGAACAAATTCACCGACCTGGAAATTACGTTGTATCGTCAACCACCTCTGGCGCACTTGCAACGATGACATACTCTCGAGACCACCTTTTCCAAAAGGTAGTTACCTAGTTATTCGCTTGTCTCCAACACCTAGTTTACCTGACTACCAGACTGCGTTCTGTGGCCAACCCTGTATTGCTCCTCAAGAGAAGTAAGTCATTTGGGGTTAGAGAGATGGTGTCAGAACCGTCTGCGGCAACACAAACCAGTGGTCTGTTGTGTAAAATACGCTCTACTTCAGCCAATGAAGTTAGAAAGGTTTCGTCATTGGTTCGTTGCTCTCGGCAGATTGCGCTCAAAATACATCCGACAGATCGAATCAATCGCTCCCACACTCTACCCCGATGACTAGCATACGGTGGGTTGAAGTGCCACTGAATTCCCTTTTGTAAGAGCTTGTTATTGAGGGACCCGCTACCTAAGTTGCGAACCCGGCCTCTAAGCTCTTTGTCAGCAGCTACAAACTTGGTACCATTATCAGAAATTATTGCCTCAGGCCTACCTCTAAGTCCGATGAATCGTGACAGGGCCATAATAAACGAGTCGGTATTCAATGTGTGAGCCACTTCGATATGCACTGCTCGGGAATGTAGGCGCGTGAATATACATCCATATATTTTTTCGGAAGTCCTGCCCCTCTTCACACAAAAATGTCCAAAATAATCCAACCCAGCGTTCGTGAACGGATGCCACACTGGTTTTACCCTAACAGATGGTAGAGGGGCCATTAGCTGCTTACCGACTGAAACACAACGAAGACGGCAGGCTGGGCAGGATCCAATGATTTGCTTAACCGCCGCGCCACCCTGTATGATCCAGAAATGCCTCCTTAGCAAACACAACACATGTGACATTCCGGAATGACCTTCGACCTCGTGATGATGTCTTATAACAGGATCAACGATGTAATGGTGTTTAGGCAAAATTATGGGGTACATGGCTTCAAAACTGTAAGCCGATGGCGACAATCGACCTCCTACCCGCATAACTCCTTCAATCATGACGGGGAACATATTCTTCAAGAAGCTCCTTGGAGAGAACAGGGAGGATATCACAGCCAGACAGCATGGACAGCAGGGCTACTTCCTCGGGGAGGCACTCTGACTGTACTGTTCAGATCAAATCTACTTCTGCCGCTTTGATTGCCTTTAAACGGATGGGCCAGCTTTAAAGGTGAATTCCAAGCGCCCGTCATGGAGTTTCATAATGTAGCACTTGAACCAGGTAAGCCATACCACGGCTCTAGGCAATCGGGTCCAACTTGAATATCGAATAATAAGTTTATACAGACCGTTTGCTTGAACGACAAAGTTAATATGAACCGGCGTCTTCTTTAGTTCAATGTCGTTGGGTTCAACGAGAGAGTCGGGTTTCGGAGGCCATGACCCGCAAGGCCGACTCAAGAACTCAGGGCCTTCCAACCACTTGTCTCTTATTGGACCGCCCTTCAAACCGTGTGGAGCTAAGTAAGCCGGATTTTCTTCAGATCTCACGTGTCTGAATGGTTTGGGTGTCGACGACTGATGGATCACAGAGAGGCTGTGAGCCACAAACTTGCAGAACCGACTCGACACATTGTGTATATAGTAGAGGACGATCATGGAATCAGTCCAAAAAAAAAAAAATCGGAACATCTGACCCAAGTTGTTAACGATGATTCCATGTAACCCTACGGCCAGGACTGCTGCGACTAATTGGAGTCGCGGGATAGTCCTCGCCTCGGATGGTGCAACTCTAGCCTTGCTAAACAGTAGTGCACTATTCCTGGTACCTTCATTTGAGGTGAAGCATCCATATGCTATTGCTCCATAACCCCCTTCCGAGGAAACACAAAATATATGCAGCTCGGATGTCTCTGTAACAATAACCTGCGAAAACAGCATGCAGCGTCGAACTCGGAGGTCTTTAAGAGCCTTTAAGCCCGACAACCAAACCTATCACTCTTTGCGATCTTCTAGACTCACCGGTTTGTCCCATCCGAGATCACTCTTGCACAGCTTCTGAAGCAAACGTTTGCCTGGCACTAGCAACGGCGAGACAAAGCCCAAATGGTCGTACAGCGAAGAGACACAGGATAGCATACCTCGCATAGTCTCCGCCCTGTCTGGGAGCTGAGGGCTCAAGCGAAATTCATCCGTTTCAGCGTCCCACTGAATGCCGAGATTTGGTTGTGATGGCAGGGATTTGGCTGCAATATCCACTGAGAGTGAGAGCTCTGAGATCGGTATTGATGCTAACACCTCACGGTCGTTTGAAACCCAGTTTCAAAGTCGGAAGCCCCCTCTTTTCAACATATCACAAACTTCTCTCACATAGTGTTTTGCTGTCTTCGCGTTGGGGACCGAAACGAGACAGTCATCAACATACAAATTCGCCCGAACTGATTCGCGAATGTAATTTTCATTCATCTACTCACAGTCCTCAGATGTACGTCTTAATGCACAACTGGCGCAGAAAAAGGGAGGAGGCAGCGCCGAAAGGATGGGAAGCCATTTGGTGCTCTACTGGATCTCTTGCAATGTCATGTTCGGGCCACCACAGAAATCGGAACATACCCCATTCACGACCGTGGATGCGTACTTGTAGAAACATCTCTTCGATATCCACTGACACTGTCACTTCCTCTGTGCGGAATGGTAGCACTACGCCTACCAGATTTGTAGTCAAGTCAGGGCCTTGATACAGCCTGTCATTCAGGGACAGTCCCTGGTATTTAGCCGCGCAATCAAAGACTACTCTGAGCTTTCCTGGTTTCTTGGAATTTGGTATAGGGTGATGTGGCAAGTACCACCGATGCGGGTAGCTTCGATCAAGATTACCTTGGGGGACCCTTTCAACATACTCACGTTCAATGTGATATTGTACCACATCTGCGTACTTCGAGCACGTATCTTCATCACGATTAAATCTCCCCTTCAAGTACGACAAACGTCTGTGAATCATTTTGTAGTTGTTAGAGAAGTGGAGGTGTTCATCGTTCCAAAGAAGAGGCACTTCGTAATGCCCCTTTGCGTCCAGCGCGGATGACTGTACTAGTGATAAGTCCATCGAATCCTCTTTAGAGGGTGTGGGACCATTCTGGGACGTATCAGTGAACTCAGTACCACATAAGGCATGAGTCTGATTTCTCAACGTAGGAACGCCCTGCGAAAGCCACTTGACAGACGCCTTAGGCTGGCATTCACTGGTCAGATGTCCACACAACATCCAACCGAACAGGGTTCTTACTGCGTATGGCTGTCTACCTCCCCTTAGCCTTTGGTCTAGAACCCAGTGCGCCTCAGGCACGTTACAACCGAGAAGAATAGGAGCCTCACCGTCTTCAATTTGACTGAATGTAACGTCCAGCAAGTGCGCCCACATACTGGCTTCTCTCTGGATGGAATAGATAGGCCTCATGGGCAATTCGTCAACGGAGTTGGCGTTATCGATGGTGACGGTCTCATCTCCATCTAAGGACCTCAGATGTAACTTGGCGCTAATGCAATATGTTGCTTTAGTTCCACTGATTGTTGTGATGGATAGAGCCGAAGCGGTGCCCGAGATACCCAGACGATCTAGAAAGTTCTTCTTTACTAGGGTGGTGGCTGGCCGGTTGTCCACAAACGCGTGGGTAGTAAAGATACCAGAAGGAACCACCACTTGCACCGGGATGACACCTAAGCGAGCCTGCTCGCCTGAAAAACTGGCTGCACTGCAAGAGCCCTGATGCACTGGAGTAGCCGTTCCAGGGCAATTGGTCCTCAGGTGTAGCAAGCCATTATGGCAGCCAATATACCAATCTATTGTGCACCTCAACCTACGCTTGCAGTGGATGGCTACGCGGGAGGGCTTAAAGCAGATAAAACATCCGCCTTTTCGTCGGACGGTGTTCCATATCTGCTCGACGTTCGTCGAACGGAATTCAGGACAGCGTTCTAGCTCATGAATCTGCTTACGCAAGAGACAGCTATCTGCAGAGGGCGATAAACACTGCTTAGTTACCGAGTAAGTTGAGGCTGTCGCCTGCCTGCTTGTGCCTCTCGGGTGTCCAACTTGTTTGAGCCATACTTCGCAGCTGATTTAGTGATTTTGTGGTCACTGTCGTAGGCAACATGGCGAGACCTACTACGAGCAATTCGAGCATTCCGTGAAATAAACTCGCGAAGCTGTTCAACAGTAGGCTCCTGACTAAACGCCGGCACACGGTCCACGACCCCTGCCCATTTGTATTGCGTATTCACTGGCAGCGATTTAACAATTCTCTCCATGTTAGTTACAAATTTCAGATCGGAGAGGTAGTTCATTTGGGTTAAGGCTATCTCACGGCTCTGCATCCTTACTGATAACTTGGAAAGAGCATCTGCTGTGTTGCGTACAGTCCATACCGTAGGCAACAGCCCATCGATAAGGGAACGAGCAACACGATACGGCTGCCCGTACAAATCACTCTGTATTTCGCGCTCTCGGCGATAGGAGGAGGTTGGCGGAAGCATGACGCAATCCTCAATGTCTTCTTTGGCACGACCTCTACAATAATGTGACAAGTACAATAGCCGTTGACCGTCATCCGATACCATCCTTCTGACATAACACTCAAAGTGTCAAACAAACGTCCAGTAATGTATGGGGTCACCATCAAACGAGTATAACTCAACCTCGGGAAGGTCAGGACTAGCGACTGTTGACGGGACAGAATACGACAGATGGACGGGGATGGGATGCTCATTGAGCTGTACTGGCCTCAATTCTGGAGCCAGCCTCACGTTCTAGTTCTCTAAATACTGCTCCACTTTAGCAACACGATCAACTGAATGCTCTTGCTCGAGGTCAACCTCAGTGTGAGCATCCTCATCTTCATCTAGGTCAAGCAACAACCTAGCCTTCTCAACCTCCATTCTCGCCTGGGCCAGCTTACGCTCTAACGCGACTTCCGCTATTACTTCTCGTTCCTTGAGCTCAGTCAGCAACAACGTATACGTAGCATGCAAACTCCTTAGACCGCGTGTGGATCTACGACTATGGCTTTAGCCAGAAACTGAAACAGTATCTACAGAATAGCGGACTTGCCTGCCACATCCGGAGTCTTCCTTGGGCTCCATGGGGTCGGAATTCTTTGTCATCAGCAAATTCCAAGCTTCATTTGATTGAGTAATGTAACGATTCACGTCTGATCGTTGAGTTACGCGTAGCCCAAAAACGGATCCCCAAAATGAGAACAAGATTGGATCCAACGATTTCTACGGTACTGTTAACGAAATGCATCAATAGTTACAAAAGGCAAACCTCAATCGTTCTTGACGATAGTCTCGTCCAGCAAAATCAATAGCTTATCAACAGGACCAACAAGGTCAAAGGTGAACCGACGCGCCAGCAGACCAGCACAACAATGGCCACTCGCGCCGCGGACATTTAATGACACATTAGTTCAACAGAACAAAATGGGGTGGCTGAGGTAGTGGGAACAAGCGTCAGGTTGGCGGGAAAAATGGGGAATGCAAACGATGGGAAAAAATTTCTTAGCCCGTGGATGAACAAATTTACAGCGCCCGCCAAAATTCGTCTGCATCTGAGAGACCGCTGGCAATGCTGTACAGTTCTGGATCCTTGTCTATCCATACTCGATATAACTCCATACGACATACGTTGAAGACCTCGCGAACCGTAATGTCTAATGGTCATGCCCATCTAACAAACAGTGCCTCCGGCACTTGGACTGGAGCTGGAGGATCGGTCATTGAGCTGAGGTCAGCCGTTAGGCCATCCCCACCCTCCATTACAGACGGGTGTAAGTGTATAGATACTGCGGGCGACAGGAGTTACATCATCCATTTTTAAAAGTCGACCCTGTATGGTGCCTTTGGTCTAGCTTGCTGAACACATGTCTAGCTGTCTTGCGAGCAGCATTCAAGCGATGCGCCTTGCAGGTTTTCTGCGCACATGCTTCACCGAACATTTTCTCGGGATTGGGCAAATCTGATGAGGTTATCGCGGAGCGTTTTGGGGCATTTGGTGCGAAACCAGCTGGCGGAAACCAGTTTCGTGAGAAAGGAATAAGACGTCAGGTGCGACTCAAACGGTCTAGACGAGAGTGAGGCGAATCCATTTTATGAACCAACTCGTACCTCTCTGACAACTTACTCTCATCTCCTTTAAGAGGATTAATTTCTTCCTGGTGATTGCAACAATAGGAATATAGGGGTCATGCACTGGCCTAAGGATTCCAGTTCCACCTTCATTTTTGATAGCATCAGCATGAACTCATTTGACGCACTCCCCAAGAAAGAAATAATTGAAGTTAGGGAGTTAAGGGGTTACTTCCATTTACAGCTACACGTTTCCCGGGGATGAAACAGGCAGACAAACGAAGTGAATCATAATTATGGAACTGCCTAACTTCCGAGCAGCCCCAGCCTGAACGAATATTTCTTTAAACACACAGGGGGACTGTGGCTTTTGTTAGTCAACCCCCCCAACCTTGAGTGCGCACCTCCGAAAGTTTCATAAGGTCACCAAGGATGGGCCAAGAATTTTCGTCTTGCGGCTGATGATGCCATATGCCGTATTTCGGCATCCGCATGGGTGACTGACGTTTAGTACTGAGGTTCCACCCATTTGGGTGCATACGGTTTGATACTGGCAGCTATTTTTCCGATCTGTCCTTCCTATTTAACTTGTACTGCAGCTAAAGGGATGTTAATGTAGACAGTAAGGTGTGGCCCACGTATATTCTTCGTTCGTAACCGAGGAAACTGATTTGCTGCCATGTACACGGTTCTGCAAAGCTAGTGCTTTTCGATATAGCGGTTGTTAGACGCTTCTTCGTAATTGTTGACCAGCTGTCCCCTAGAAACTGGAATTCGGAACACACAGTTCTCTTTAGTACCACGGTTGCTTCTACTCTCGGTATGATGGCGCAGCCGCAGTTTTACTTAAACTTCAGGCTGTACCCGTTGAGTTGCAGAGTATCCAACGGTCAGCGTAACTGCGCTTGTGGGTTGACTTTCGTGCAAATCCTCCGTGATCCGTGAAAAAATGTCCTGATTCGACACCTATTATACATCGCCAGACAGGAGCTTTTGAAGCGCACGTTGATTTTCACTTTTTAGTCATATCTGATTGTTCACCATACAATCACTTCTGGCGTGTTAAATTTTGACCCATTCATTATTTATTCCAGATCCATGTGTGATGAGTGTGCACGAGATTCTACTTCGGAGGACATCACACGATCTGCTTAAGGAAATTTGTTTCAGTAACAACAACGGAATTTATCGGGCATACGGATTAGGGTGGCAAATGCGCTAGTTGCTTCCTCGGTGTTCGCCTCAGTGGTAGAATACAGAAGGATACACCTCTCAACAGCACGGTAGAATCTTCGGCTTTTAGTAAACCGGAGTGGAACTCCCCTGAGGAAGTAACTGAGGTCCCGGCCTTGTCTCATATAATAATAACAACAGTATATTTTGCGACGCATTTGTGAGAAGCACGCTCAGAACAGCATGATCAACATACAGATTTTTAAGCACATAAACATTTGAACACGAAAATTGTAAATTGTACAATGGTTCAGCTATGTGAACAGAGCAACGCAACAGACATTGTATGAGGGAAAATTCAACTTCAGGAATAAAGTTCTGAGATACATACTTCTGAGACGATAGTACTTGGGATTGACAAAATTCGATAAAATAGCTGAATTGAGACTCCACAAGGTGATCGCTGGCCTAATACTCAAGGTCGTGCCAGAAAAGAGGTATATGAAGGATGAAGGGATGTACCGACGAAGAATTTTATCATTGTTCCATGTCGATCGTCCAGAGAAAATCTGCAGAACGTTTTTTAATGACGGGAGGAGGTGTGGACGCATGTACTTTCTCGGGGAACGGATGGACCTCTCGACGTCATTCTTCGTTCGAATTCCAGAGACTTTTGAGGAGTTCGTGATATGCCCAACCATTGCGGGATCCTCAGTGTTCGGGCTGGGTGGAATGTTTTCTCGCGCGGGGTATATCAATGAAACCAAGAATGGAAAGCGGAATCACGCGATAAACGGGAGAACGTAAAATTGACTATGTGAACTATTACGAACAATGGAACATATGATATTCTGGCATAATCCTAAATGTGACGTTGATGGCGTTGTGCTAATTGAATAAATATATACCATATGCGAACAACTGTCACCAAATAACGCGAGAAGAGATCGGTTATCAGCTTTGCCTAGTATACGATTGCTGCCGGATTTAAATGTCGATCGTCTCTGTAGGCCGGTGTATAGAATGAGAAGAATGTTCGACAATACCGAGAGGTTTTCAGTTGGTCTATCAGGAGGAGAAAAAGGAAGAGTTGTGATTCAAGGTTACTTTACATCCATGAGAGGAACAGGTTGAGCTTTATGTTTTTAAAACAATTTTCGCATGTTTAGATTTTTCATGGTGGTTTACAACACAGACACACAAGTTATGATTAAGCATGGGGTGAGGGCATACCAGAGTGATTGGGTTATTACTAACGGGCATATTTATATTGAAACCTATACTTGTTGACTACGACATGCTTTCAATTTCGCAGGAAAGTCTAAAATTACAAGATCTTTCCTGAAATTGGTGGTTTTAATCAGTTTGAGGGGTGCGTGACGTAACATCATGCAACACAGGGGTTATCCTCATATGTTATTAAGTCCGTTTCCAAAGATATCCTCAGACAAGTAGAGCTTGCAAATGGACATGAAGGTCGTTATTCTTAGGAAAGTTTCTAAGCTTCGTTTGAATTGGTGTATATTCTTACTGAACCTAATTGTATACGGGAGTGGGTTCCAAATGTAGGGATATTTTACTAGGAAAAATGTTGAACACAGTTTTTCCGGGATTTAGGAGCTGCTAAGGTGAAATCCTCGTTTCCGATGTTATACTTCGACCTGTATTGTGAGCCAGTCGCGAAGCGAATTTCTTGCCATAGACCTAAGTATACATGGGTGCGAAGTTAAGCTGGGTCGCCGTAACCAAAGAGGACCAACCGCAAGCGTTCGGTAGAGTTCTCTGTAGCTCAGAGAAGATGGATAACCCAATAAGCTATTAGTGGATGCACGTTGGAGGGTTTCCGGAGTTAGCCTATCAGATTTGCGCAGGTGGCCATATATGAACGTATGTATAGTTTACAAAGGTGTAATCGTGCGGCAGGTAGGAAGAGTGAGTGTTTAATATAACCTATCGTCCGTCTAGTTTTAGAAACTAGGAAAGATGTATGTTCTGCGAAGTTGAATGAGTTTGAGTAGCGCAAACCCAGTTCACATACTGAGTTGGCGGTTGATATGCTGTGACCGTCCAGCTTTATAGGGCCATCTGGTACGTCACAACCATGCACAACGATAGTTGATGTATTGGCTGAAAATTTCATCAGCCAAGTTTGACACCAAATCTCTAATGACATGAGGTCCTTCCGTATATTTTCTAAACACGGATTTAGATTGTCAGGAGGAAAGCTGTAAACAAGTTTGACATCGTCAGCGAATAGGACTAGCTTGCGATGCTTGATAAATTGACAGATATCGTTCATATATGTGGGAAGGAGTAACGGTCCCAAAACACTTCCTTGTATCATCCCACTAGTGACTGGTCCGGGCGTTTAGCAGTTGTCACCTATTTTCACAATTTGTATGCGGCCTGTTAGGTATGGAGAAAACCAGCTAAGCAATGGATCACATATACCGGAGGATGCTATTTTGAGCAGAAGACGTTTATGTCAATCGCCTCACTGGCGTCGATAGATTCTGTCACATGGTCAAGAAATTCTAGCTGGCATGTCATGCAAGAACGCTTGTTGAGAAACCCATGCTAGGAGTGGTTTATAAGGTTTCGTGATAACAAGAATTCGACCATGCGGCATTTTATTATCCTTTCCAACACACTATAACAAATTGAGGTATGGTTAATGGGACGATAATTGCTGAAGTCATGCCGTGATCCACTTTTATAGGGAAGCTTGATTGTAGAGCTTTCGCACTGAAGAGGGGAGGAACCCGATTTTAGAGGAAGTGTATAAATATAAAGCGGAAGTAGAGGAATATCTCACTCTCCGTGCTTTAGAGCAACGGGATGAATGCCACCAGAACGAGATAGGTGATAAGGTTTGATAATGGATAATTAGGAGCGCAGGAGCCCTGCATCAACAGGAACATGGCTTAGGAACGTACTTGTACTTACAGAAGGAGGTGGAGGTGATATGTGATCTTCGATGTTGAAGAAAGCAGCAAAATATGAATTAAAACCCTCACAGANACATGAGGTCCTTCCGTATATTTTCTAAACACGGATTTAGATTGTCAGGAGGAAAGCTGTAAACAAGTTTGACATCGTCAGCGAATAGGACTAGCTTGCGATGCTTGATAAATTGACAGATATCGTTCATATATGTGGGAAGGAGTAACGGTCCCAAAACACTTCCTTGTATCATCCCACTAGTGACTGGTCCGGGCGTTTAGCAGTTGTCACCTATTTTCACAATTTGTATGCGGCCTGTTAGGTATGGAGAAAACCAGCTAAGCAATGGATCACATATACCGGAGGATGCTATTTTGAGCAGAAGACGTTTATGTCAATCGCCTCACTGGCGTCGATAGATTCTGTCACATGGTCAAGAAATTCTAGCTGGCATGTCATGCAAGAACGCTTGTTGAGAAACCCATGCTAGGAGTGGTTTATAAGGTTTCGTGATAACAAGAATTCGACCATGCGGCATTTTATTATCCTTTCCAACACACTATAACAAATTGAGGTATGGTTAATGGGACGATAATTGCTGAAGTCATGCCGTGATCCACTTTTATAGGGAAGCTTGATTGTAGAGCTTTCGCACTGAAGAGGGGAGGAACCCGATTTTAGAGGAAGTGTATAAATATAAAGCGGAAGTAGAGGAATATCTCACTCTCCGTGCTTTAGAGCAACGGGATGAATGCCACCAGAACGAGATAGGTGATAAGGTTTGATAATGGATAATTAGGAGCGCAGGAGCCCTGCATCAACAGGAACATGGCTTAGGAACGTACTTGTACTTACAGAAGGAGGTGGAGGTGATATGTGATCTTCGATGTTGAAGAAAGCAGCAAAATATGAATTAAAACCCTCACAGATTGTTACACGATCATCTACAGTGATTTTGTCCTGTTGTCTCACTAATGAGATGACAGGGTTTCTCCCATAGCTTCTACGTCTCATCAACTGCGAGCTCTTATCTATGCTGTTAGGCGCAATTTTCCCTTCACTTATATGGAGCTCCTTGAAATTCTTAAGAATTTGAGCGAAGAATGACGTCCGGTCGAGAAGTCCATGCGTTCCCCTCGAAAGTATGTACGTCCCCACCTCGCCGAAATCATGAAAAAACTTTCTGCGCTTTTTTTTGGATTACCTACATGGTATAATGGTCAAATTCTTTGCCAATACATTCTCTCCACCTTCAAACCACCGGTTTTTCTGGCACGACCTAAAGCATCAGGTCAGCGATCACCTTGCGGGGTCCAAATTGATGTAACAAATCAATTATTTTATCAAATTGTGCAGACCAAAAGCACTATCTACTCAGAATCATGGAGCTCGAAGATTCCTGCCTAGACTTGAATTTTCCCTTCATATAATGTCTGCTTTTGTCTGTTTTGTTACTCCACTCACATAGCTGACTCGTTGTACAATTTTCAAATTTGGTGTTTGTTACAACTTAGAACCACGTTAAACTGCGAACCCTGACACGTAGTCGGCCCAGAGTAGGATGAGAACACGCGACGGCAATAGCGCGTAGCTTTATCGAACACGAGCGAATGACATCATAATGGTGGTGAGACAGAATATGACAAGCAGTCACCCAATCGATTGTGTGGGTAACATGATTGGTTCGTTCGGGGCTGGGTTGAGAGAGAGAGAGGAACACACGCGTGCACAGGTAGATAGGTGACGTGCGGCAACGGAAGGCGCGGATGCCACGTTCATTCCCCCTTTAGTTTGGCTTGTTTTCACCGGCTTGGAAACGTTCCACCGGTTTGCGCGTACTGCATGATCGGCGACAGCTTTCTTCGTGCGGTTGTTCTGGTAACGGGTTCTCTTCCCTAGGTGAGTCGTGGTTCTTTTCACAGTTCGCGGTTGATTGTTCTGGCGTGTTGGCTAGGGAGCGAGGACGCACGTGGCCTTTTTGTCTTGTGATGATCCGGCCGTCTGGTAGGGCGACTTCAGTGGTTTGGCTGTTTTCCGCTCTGATTTGTCCGGGTTTCCATTCTTCTTCATGAAGTAGTTTTACCTAGACTGGATCATTCGCGTTTAGATCGCGAACGTGTGATCTCCGGTCGTAAAATATTTTCGCTTTTTCCTGTCTCTCTTCAATCTTGGGACGGGCATTTGGGAAAAGTAAGTTCAAACGAGTACGCAACTTCCGGTTAAACATCAGTTCGGCTGGACTTCTCCCGGTAGTTTCAGTTGGGGTCGTCCGATATGCAAAAGAGAATTTTTCCAGCTTTGTTTCCATCGGCGCCGGAAACTGTTTCTTTGGTCCATTTTTGACGGTTTGCACTGCACATTTCGCTAGCCCGTTGGACGCTGGATGATAAGGTGCCGTCCTCACGTGCCGAATCCCATTGTTTACCATAAACTCTTGAAATTCCTTGCTGGTACAGTTGGTGCCATTGTAAGATCCGATAGTTTGAAGAATACTCAATCTGCCGAAGCAATTTCGTAAACATGAAACGGTGATTTCCGATGTAGCATTTGTTACTGGATAAACTTCAATCCACTTCGATTAAGCATCCATAAGTAATAAACATATCTTCCGCTCCGTTGTGCCAAAATAGTCTATGTGAACACGCTCCCAAGGTTCATCCGGCCATCTCCAAGGACTCAGTGGAACAGGAGGGGCATTCCTTTGAGTAGCTTGGAATGTTTCACAGCTACGAATCAATTCTTCTACATCCCTGTCGAGGTTCGGCCACCATACGTAATTTCTAGCCAAGGATTTCATACGACTGACGCCTGGGTGACCGTCATGCAATTCGTTGAGGATATTTCTTCGAAACTGGGGCGGAATGATGATCCTTGAACCCCAAAGTAAGCAACCCTCTCCCAGACTAAGTTCCATGCGGCGATTGAAATAGGGTGCCAGCTGGTCTTCGCTACTCGTTGGCCAGCTCTGAGAAACAAATCGTTTAACTTTGGACAAAAGGAAACCCTGTTCTGTTCCTCGACTGATCTCTTTACTGGATACAGGATGCTTGTTCAGGTACTGTATCAAATGAATTAGTTCAGTAGGCTTCCAAGGATTTTCCAGGGTCTCGCTCAAGGAAATTCGGCTGAGAGCAACCGCTACCTGATTTGATTTACCCGGAATATGGGAAATCTTGTAATTATAGGCCGACAGAAGAAGTGACCAGCGTTGCGTTCGCGGCGACGCCATCTGATTGATCCCTTTCGTTTCTCCTAGGAGAGACACCAAAGGCTCATGGTCTGTGTATATATCGAACGTTCTTCCCCAAATATATTGGTGAAACTTTTTCACTGCAAAGATTACAGCTAGAGCCTCTTTGTCTAACTGTGCGTAGTTCTTTTCAGCTGGGGCTAAACTGCGAGAAGCAAACGCGATTGGCTTCTCAGTTGAATTCTCCATCCTGTGACTTAGTACAGCTCCGACACCCCGTGGAGAGGCGTCACAACGAACAGTTAGGGGCTTGTCTGGGTCTTGATGAACCAATAAGTTAGATTGGCTTATCTCCTTCTTTATAGTGTCAAATGCCAATTGTGTCTTAGATGCCCAGTACCATCGAACTTCTTTTTTCAATAAATTGTATAAGGGTGCCAGGACAGTTGATATCTTTGGAATGAAACGATTGTTATGAGTAAGCATACCAATGAAGGGTTGTAACTCACCCACGTTTCGGGGAACTGGGGCCTCCAAAATCGGTCTGATTTTTTCCCGTATTGGATGTAATCCATACTTGTCCAACCGAAAACCGAGATACTGAAAATCATTGGCTAAGAATGCACATTTTTTTCTTTTTAACTTTAAGCCATTTTCATGTAAACGCCGTAATACCAACTCAAGTGCTGCGAAATGTTCCTTATCCGAACGTCCGGAAAAAAGAATGTCATCTAAGTAAGCACACACACCGGGAATATCTTTCGTTAGGTTGTCAATAATGCGTTGGAAAAGTACCGGTCAAGAATGGATGCCGAGCGACAAGCGATTATACTGAAATAATCCCATGTGTGCATTGATTGTTGTAAATTTCCTTGACTCTTGGTCAAGTTCGATTTGTGAATATGCATGACTCAAGTCCAGTTTGGAAAACTTCTCACCACGGGACAGTGTAGCATATAGATCTTCTATTTTTGGAACGGGGTAATGTTCCATGATAGCGGCCTGGTTCACTGTCAATTTGTAATCTCCGCATATTCGAACGGAACCATCTGGTTTCTACACTAGCACAATTGGGGCACTCCACATTGAATGTCGGACAGGAGTGATTATTCCCTGTTTCTGCAGACGTTCAAGTTCAGCCTCGACTTTTGAGCAGATAGAGAATGCCAGTGTACGAGCTTTATAAAATTTTGCAGGAGTATCCTGTTCCATTAAAATAGTGGCCTGAAAATCCTTCAGCCTCCTTTGCTCGTTTTCATCGAATACAGAGGAGAATTTCTGCAGTAGTGTCGGAAGGCTGTTGTGACTATCCACTCGTCTGAAAGACAGCAAAAGATCTGGCATGAGTTTGAGCCAATTTCGACCCAACAGATTTGGACTTTGGTTATTTACGACGTATGCAGGTAAATTGAGCGTTTTTGTTCCGTGTTTTACTTCCACATTGCACGTACCCATGACATCGATCGCTTCTCCTGTATAGGATCGCAGTGTGGCAACAGCTGGGGCCAACGAGAATGATTTTGGCAGTATGCGCCTGTTAATAAGTGTCACGGAAGCTCCTGTGTCCATCTCCAGGCAAACGTTGCGGCCTTCCACGTTCAAATCTACTGTATACGGGAGTACTCCTACAGGAAACGTGGCCGAGGTATGTGAAATCAAGTGGGAAATGGATTCTTCACGATCTTCAATCGATCGTACAGCTCGAGTCTTAAAGCGGAAATCGGAAGACTGCGCTTGATTCGAACGGCATACGCGTGCGATGTGGCCAATTTTCCCACAACTATGGTATGTCGATTGTTTGTGACGACAATCCGCGACAGCTTCATGTTTATCACCGCAACGATAACACGTAAATGTACGAATAGGATTATTACACTTGAGCGGAGACGTATGCCGTGCAATCAGCTGTACATTATCTGAGACCGAAGACGGCTGGTATAAGGTGAGCTGTTCTGCTATGTTCTCCTGTTGCCTCGCAATAGAACATGCCCGGTCCCAAGTTAGTTTGGACTCTTCTTCAGACAACAGTCGCTCTCTGGTTTTCGTGTCCTGGACTCCCACTGGTGAGCATTGAATCGCCATATCTTCTTCAAGTTTTGTGGGCACAACTTCATTGTAACGACATTCAAGAATAGCTTGCTGGGTACGAGCTATAAAATCATTAACATTTCCCCTGAACACTGACGAAGTTGGTGGAGATTCATGCGAGCTGCTAACACGTTATGACGTAACCCCCATAAAACATCTGGTGTCGCGAAGGCATCCGGCAAGGAAGTTCTGTCATACACACGAAGTGCTTCGAAATGACGTTGGCCCTCAGATCCCAGATATTGTCTGAGTAATTTAATTTTCTGTGATTCTGTATGGAGTAGTTCCACATAATCCTCGAAGGATCGCTTTCAGCGGGTCTACATTGATAATGACGGTTTTGAACCAGCATCCTTCCAAAAGTAATCTAGAGGCGTAGATGAAGTATTCATGGCTTTCGGATCAAATGTTTAATTCCCGTCCACCAAATTGTTACAACTTAGAACCACGTTAAACTGCGAACCCTGACACGTAGTCGGCCCAGAGTAGGATGAGAACACGCGACGGCAATAGCGCGTAGCTTTATCGAACACGAGCGAATGACATCATAATGGTGGTGAGACAGAATATGACAAGCAGTCACCCAATCGATTGTGTGGGTAACATGATTGGTTCGTTCGGGGCTGGGTTGAGAGAGAGAGAGAGGAACACACGCATGCACAGGTGGATAGGTGACGTGCGGCAACGGAAGGCGCAAATGCCACAGTGTTCAGTTATGTATATGCTGAAAATCATTGCGTTGATCACACTCTCCTGAGTGTGCTTCTCACGAATGCGTCGAGATATGTACCATTATTATCATTATTCGATATGTCTCGCTAGAAATGTGTAAGGCTGAGATGAATTCGTCATGCCTACCTGTACGCTGTCAACGACGAGATCGCAGGTTTTGCTTAGGCGACAGTGAATCCGATGAAGATCCTCGTGGGCTACTTCTGTGGTTCTATGACGTCGGCCTTAATTGCACTGGTTTTGCACTGCTGTGGAGAACACGGGGGTTTCAACGTTACCAGTTAACAGTGATACAGGTGAGGATGTCCCAAATTGGGAGCAGGTAAAGAATGTGGAGAGATTTGGTGTCCTCATAATGAAGTTCCATGGGACTCCGCTGGAGCTACTCACCGGAAGGTAGTTGGACCCTCCCATACACAACCTGAGAGAGATATGTTGGATAGAATTCAGGATAGCAGGCGAGGTTAATTCAAAAGCCTCAATGATGAAGCTGGTGAATAGCGCACAAGGATTCATGCTACCAGCAGTTGTTTCTAGTTAAGGTTATATGGCACAAACCCCTTTGAGAGTATTAGCGGTGGAGCGTGCTTTTTGTCCTCAACAATAATTCCGTGCTACATGATCGGTCGCTGAGCAATCCATATTGCCTGCCGCAGAAGAAAGCCCGTGGTCATAGATACCTAAAAGACAGGTTGCAAGTTGACGCTCTGGGAGTTTCTGGCGCACAAAATAAGACAGTAACCGGGCGACGGTTGCAAGGCTGGCTGCACTACCCACCATTGTAAACAGAGTGCCGGCCCGGTGAATCCTAACTGGAATGTCATCAGTGTACGCCGAAAAATAAACGTACTCCCCACAGCCAGGTCTGTAGAAGTTAGAACCCCAGGGCCTCATCGTTTTAGTGTGTAAGACGTTTCGGTCGGTCAGCTAGGCACGCCATCTATGGGCCTGTATATTTTAAAAAAGTTCGGCTAACTTCTTGGGGTCATCGATGGGGGGCTAGTTCAAGTGTTACCAGAAATTCAGTCAATCTTCTCGGAAAGACTGGCTGCCAAACTTTTGGGGTCGCACACAGAGATGGTGACAGACTGGACCCTCCTGAGGTTCTGAGCCATGCCCACCGCGAATTATTCCGCAAGGACCATCTTCCTTGTTCGTGGCCGTAGTGTATGATGTGGTTTAATCAGATGGTACATCAAACTGGAGGCAAAAATTCTATCCCTCTCTCACGAACGGTGCTGGTTAAATTTTTAGCGCATATCGACAGCAGACAATGATGAAATGGGCATCAGGAAAGAATGAACGGAGTGTACTCGATTCAAATTTTTGGGAAGTTTCGTGGGTCCATTAGTTGAGGACGTAAGATCAACACCCCATATAAATTCAGAGCTTACTGCGGTATGACCGCTGGAGCCGAGCTGAGCGCCCGCTCTCAAATTGCCTATCATCAATTCCCGATCAGTCAAGACGTAGCCAAAACGAGAAATAATATAGTCTTCATGTTGCGTGCTGTCGGTCACACGTTCAGTGACTTCATCTGTGGATGAAAGCTTAATTAAAGGCGCTGCAGGAACTAGACGGGAATATAGTTTTCGGCGTGAACTAGCTTGAGGAGAGTTGGGGACATAAATGGTACTACCACCACCTGAACAAACTGCTCATTTATTCTGCAAGAGAAGCATTTCCGTTACATCATGCTCGGCATCAAGTTGATTTGTTTCGGGCCACCGTTCAGCACCTCCAATTATGATCCTCTGGGCGGTACTATGAGTATATTCGACTGACTTCGATAATGCAAGTTTCTGAGTTAAAGCACCGCCCACAATTCTGAGGCTTGGCAGCATACGTCAGCACGGCTGTCGTCGACCTTGACTAAGCCGAATTGTATACGTTTTCGCGGCCGAAGCTCCATTAATGGAATTGCCAAAGAACGGTAGCTGAATGGATAGCGACCTCTCAGCATCCCACGTACCCCTTTCAAATGATCGAAATGGGGAGTAATCTTCTGAGACACGATTGTGCCTGTAAAAATGGCGCAATTTTATACACAGCTTTGTCTAAGTTATTTATTGTAGTTTTCCACGATCATGGCAGGGATTCACTCGGAGGAAAAGTAGGATGCGCAATTCAAATTCTGCAAAAATACTCTTCTCGGCTCCCGGGCAGCTTTGAGAAGCTTCCGCTTGTTTATGAAGTTTTCCGTGCGATTCCCACACATGTCAGGCGTACTTGCGATAACCCTCTTAGAAGGACGGTCGAAAATAGTCGTATATTCTGTGAACGGTGTCGAATTTGTCGTCCAATCAAGCGAATTTGGGGAGAAAATGAGAGAGGCAAATTCAGTTTACAAACTGCCAAGAAAGCCTCCTCAGGATCTAGTGCGTTTGCAAGAACGACATGTACCAGCTTTGTGAGGCTTACATATTTAGCAGGTCTTCCGAACGGACAGATAGGTGTAATGGGGAAGGGCCGCTCTGCCTGCATCCTAGCACAGAAGCGTGACCAGGTGCGCGACCATACTCTTCGCCTAACCAAAGAATTGAATCAGGGCAGTTGGGTATGTCCGGGAAGAGTAATCAAAATTTTCCTGTAGCTTACTGCGAGATGTCGAAGGGGGTACTCTAGCGTATGCTCAAGTGGGTCTGGATTGCATTTACGCTCAAGGCCTCTACAATGCCACAGAGTAATATATATTATGAGTTGACCGCATAACTGTTGAAGAACGCGAAAAGGAAATGCTAATCCTTGTCTTTTTTCTGGCTTGTGAATCTTTAATCCATTGAGCGTCATTCGCTATGCAAACAAACGGGACAGGGGGCTTGTGCCAGTAAGTTTATGCCCTCATTAAGTTCTTCCACTACCCCGAGTTCGAAGTGGATCCTTTTAGGCGATTTCGAACAGTCTTGGTGTCCCATAAGTTTCGTGCCCCATGCTTGTGGTTATTTCGTATATTCTAGGAGGGAGCGCTACACCCTCTGAGATAGTGCGAACAAGCATGGTAGTATTCCAGACAGAAGCGAACAATGGTCAGATATGAAGGTGTGATCACACTTGTAAATCAGTTAACGATCACGTGGTTCTATCCGTCCTGCGTTTCTTTTGTTTTAGGGACGGTAGACGAGGTAGACGCGCTAGAAAGTTGAGCATCAAAACCGCTTGTTTACTTTTATGGTTTGTTTGTGATTGTCTTATTAAAATGCTCCTGTCCGCTGGAGGGCGCTTAAAAGTATCAGGCTCTTTGACACGTTCGTTGACAAGTTCTGGTTCAACGTCCAATCACTGGTTTCCAGCCATGACAGCATTTTTCAAAGCCAGCAGATTTAGAACTCGAGATCTAGCTCTTAAGATGATGCATTGAAAGGCCTTACAAATTTCTGATGAGAAGGGAATCTGAGAATCCTCACTTTTATCTTTCATGCAGGAACTTTGCTGGCAGCGCCCGCCAAGTTTGCTGGCTGGCAATTTCCTGAAACCAATAAATCACCATCTTTGAAAATTGGAATTATAATCAGTTCTTTTTGGCCCATGATAACTAAGTTTGTACTCATTCTGTTACTGAACATACAGGCAGAAATCAACTTAACAGACTGTGCCTAGTCTACTTAAAATGCGGAATGAGCGCCAACTGGTTCCGCCGAATGTTCCCTTCAAGTCATGTTTATGACGGAACACTCCCTAGACCCGCTGATGAATCAGAGACACGTGACCCCTTCCACCGGCTGGCACTTGGGGGAAGTTCTTTCTCTAACAGTACAGATGTTTGCAACATAGCTTGCACGAAAATATCGGCGTCCTTCATATTAACCGGCTGGTTTTTGTTATTACCTCATCCCCAATCACCAGTTTATTGCGGTAATTTTTTGAAACTTGTTGCGTGTTTCGAGCCAGGCTTGCCGACGGACATCTGATCAGGAAGTAAGTTGTGATGGGATTACTGAATACAAGCAGTGCTGCTTCCCATGCGTGTGTGCTGTTGCTACAGCGGCAAGCTTTGATGGAGTGTAGCGTTATGGCTATCTGATCTAGTCAGAATCTTGAAGCCACACCAATAAGTTCTTTTATCACATATCGAATGACGAAGATAAGCAACATGCGATTGAGACAGTTACCATAAAGAGTTGACTTTTAAACCTTCGAAGTCTCCCATAACGGGCGAGTGGTACTACCAAAAACGTGCCACCTAGAATTATTTTAGCGTAGTTGCATGTTTTTTTGCTTTTCCCTTGGACCATCACACGACCGAGTGACTGACAGCAATGATGAGACAGAGGACGCCCGGAGTTAGTATTAGCCGCGGATGTTTGTTGGTCCTCCAAGCTGCGCTCACTCTACTCGAAAGGTTTCCTGATAGGCTGTATCTAGAGTGGCCGTGTCAGTGACGAAGCAAGCGTTCATAGAATCTCAGCCAGCCAAACAACCGATGCCGGCCCGAAAAGAGTTGTAAAGACGAGGTTTTCATTACCAAGCCAGGAAGGTACGATAAAAACACGGAAGAATAAATGGAAGATAATAACAATGCAATTCTGTAGTGCATCCGCTAAGCATACAGGTTCCGAGGCCAACTAGCCCCATGGGCACGACCAACCATTGCCGTCAAGTGATGGCGAAGCAATGAAGCGTGAACGGAAATAGGATTCACATAAACAAGGGTCCGGCAGTGGAAAGTTAGGGGTAACGGACTGCGCGAGAACGAGTTCCGACAAATGAACGATATCAAGCGTTAGTAATATAGGGGGATAAACGTTCGTGAGAGGACCGAGTTGTAACGCGGGTAACCTGAACGATCGCGTCAGTCCTTACGGGGGAAGTACGTGATCACTACCGAGAGAATTTTCAATGTTAGAAGGTCCATCCTCATTGAGGGAATAAATAAAGACAGAAAACGTGATATTCGACATTCTATCAAGCGCGGGACAGTTCCCAAACACTCAACGCAAACAGAAGTCCTAACGGTTAGAATGGTTGTGCAGCTGCTTCATAGAACGTCGGCCTGTTATTGTCTAACCTTACCCAGCAGCATTGCTAAGATCATTGGGATGCCACCCTACTAACACAATTAGGGCTGAATTAGGGAAAATCCCTAATTTCGTCTAATGGACCAATCCGGAGACCATATAGGGATTTGTTAGGGATTTGGGACAAAATCCTTAGAAAATCCCTAATGTACGTAGCGTACAAATTTTCTGATTGGTCCATTCTCCGTGCCCTAAATCACCCCTAAATTAACCCGAAATCGCCCTAAATTAACCCGAATTTGCCCCAAATTAACCCGATTTTACCCCCAACTCCACCCAATGTCACTACTAAATTCACCAAATTTCACCGTGTAATCCACCGAAAACCTGCCATATTACACTCAAAGTAAAACAGCCGGAATGAACAGGGAAAATATATTGGAGTGACTGAAAAAACACAATGAAATGTTCTTGTAGACAATTTATCGACTCCCACGAGGTTCCGTTTGCTGAAGAACAAGAAAGGTATGCATTGAAATAACGGCTTCCAAATAATGGCAGGTCCAAACATGGAAAAAGTACGGCTGATATCAATGTAAAACTACATACATATGAACAATGAAAGGGATCGCTCATTGAATTGTTCACGTAGCAAGTGATAGAACAGTTGATTAAGAACTACAGTGTGCGGAAATGAACGCGGTTGAAAATCAAACTCATGTTCAAAACGCATGACACACCGACAGACAACACGTAGTTTCACAGGTCGGGGTTCATTAAGATCCCATTCACGTCACCCTTATTGGTTCCAAACCTGCCCTCGTGGAAGGTGATAGACAAAATGATTGAGACCTGGGATGTGCGCAAGTGAACGCGGTTGAAAATCAAAATCATTTTTCTTTCAAAGCTTACTTCATCTCTTCTTGGTGGCTTTCTTATTCGAAACTTCCCTCCACGGTCGCGGGCGTCATAAAACCAACACCGAATCTAATTTTGTAGTTCATTCCGTCCGGTTTCTGTGTCCATCTCCTGGGACAGGACCGCTTCTATGTTAGCGGTATATATAAGATTACTTTCACACTGCACTAACCTTTTATTACACGCCGTAAGATGGAGTCCTTGAAGGAGGTTTTATTTCTTCCTCCAGCATAAGTCATTTCCACGGCTAGCTGCGATCCAATGGTCTCCCTCATGCAACGGCGAAGCAGTAGCCTTGCAGACGGAGCACTCATGGATTTCAGATGGTCCATCTGAAAGTGTTCGAAGTATCACTCGTATACTTACCACAATTCCTCGAACTGTTTGTCTCTGGAGATTGTCTTCCAGCTCACGGAAAGCAGCTGCAGTGTTCACGGGTAGAGCATGTGCGCGGATCTCACGAACAGCCTGACCCTGAACGTCCAAATCGGGGAATAGTCGACGTTGCTGGAGACGTTCCTTCAAAATGGCCATATCCTTCAGTAATTCTTGCATCATTCGCATCATCGTTGATAATTGCGAAGAAACAGTAGCTTCATTCAATGGTGAAGATGTTGCCAGAGGTGCCACAGATGAACTTGTGGACGGCTGTGGCAACGTTTGCAGTGACGTGGGATTAAGGGGACAAATGATTGGAAAAGAGTCGAAAAGTGGGCGGGAAGATGAAGTGGGGACGGCTAAACGAGGCCGGATTGGAGTAACGGCTGGATCAGTCGCCGCAGTACGAGAGTTGGGACGTTGGAGAGTGGGGATGCCCAGGGAGGAGGCAACGGGACTGCGGAAAAGGGTGACTGGAACGCCTTGAATGGAAGGCGCGAGTTTGTGGAACTTCTGCTTCCCCGAAGAGCCACCTGCCTCCAAGACGAACGCCGGATACCGCGCTGTTGTGGCACCAGTAGCACGCACAGGTGAACAGCTATCGGAGTCCTCGGATGATGACTGCGACAGAAGCTTCGTAGGAAGCTTACTATTAACCAATAAGAATTTAAAGGCACATCGGCATTACCTGGCCCTTTGACTCCGTTTTCCCATGCGGACAGTTACATCTGACGAATCCACATCAGATGTGATCTCTGCCTTCTTGGCATAACGACGTGCTTGCAAGTAGTCGTCTAGAAACATAAGACAATCATGAAACCATTACCTGTTGTGCTGATTACCGTCACTGATATCTTTGCGGAGTCAGGCGGGGAAACCCAATGGTCCCGCACAGCTGTGGTAAACTGAAGAGAGGGGTAATTTGGCCACGATGCTACGCCGCCCTCTATCCAAGTGGAACTGAGCACTGCGCAGCAAGGTTCACCATCCTCCAGAAAAGTGACAACGCTGTACATCTGAAGTAGAAGTTCATCAACATTTGCGGGGGACACGTGATAGATGAAACAAAATGCTATAAGTCTCGAGGGAAACTGTATTTAATTACAAATGATGTTATTTACAGGAGTGTAAAATGGGTATATATACATAACGTGAACGAAACGGGAAGAGTAAACCTTTGGCATCAATACGAGACGCACTTGCTGTTAAAATGTCTGATGATAAATCTTTGACAATGTACATATGCAAATAGTGAGAGGAGAAACTGTGGGTGAAGAGAGGTAGGAGCGTGGTAAAGGGGCGGTAACTCACAGTGCAATCCTCAGAATTAGGGTTAACTATGTCGACAACTATGCAGGGAACATCATTAATGAGAGCCACATTGTTCGGGGGAGTGGTTGTAAACAAAACGGAACCCTTCATTAACATCGCGCATCCAGGTACAGCAGGACAACTGATGGGTGTACCAACATCAGAATGAACGACTTCGACAGGAGCAGCAGCAGACCTTTCTAATAAACGTTTGTACAATTGTCTCACTGGACGCGTCGGCCCGTGCAGCATAGATTTCAATCTGTACATGAAAGACTCAAACGGAAAAGCAGAAAAGTTATCCAATGAACCATGTGTGGCCACATCATCCGCAAGGTGTTCCAGCGAATGCACATTGTATACCATCTCTGCCTGACCATACAGTTTACGATAATTGGATACGAATACGTGCATTAATTGTTTCGCAAAGTCACAATGAGTAACACTGAACGTGGGGTGACATAATATGTATATAGCAGCAGACAAATCTAAAAAGTTGGTATACTTATCACTGTCCAAAATATTCCGCAAGGCCACCGGTCCGATGTACAATAAAAATTGTCGGCATTCAGTAGCCTTCCAGGTCTTAAAGTCTGTCAGACCTCGGCACTTGCGGGGAAAGTCACAAGATAGGCTTTTCCGACATAATACAATCCGTTCGTTCACCCGTTGGAGTGCCTGCGAGCTTACGCGAACGCTCCTGGAGACCGGTCCCGACATCCAGTTGTTAATCATACGGCGGACAACTCCCAGACACACCGAATGCATATAGTCAATGGGAAAAGTGGAAATCATATCGACCGGTAGAGACATAAACGGGGAGAGGGACTTTGGGCGTGCGATGCGAAACGATGCGTCCGTTCGAAGCGAACCACTTTGCGGCAAGAACGTTACTTTCCGTTCGCAGTATACACCTCGTTGGTCACACTTATCACAGCCGTAGTATGCACCATGCCCGCGCACCTGTTTAACATACGAGCGAGCCGGTGTATCACAGATCACCGCTTTCAAACAGACGGTAATCGGAACATCGTTAATCTTTATGCCACTGCTTAACACATCGTGTAGTTCTTGCAGTGTGTCCAAGAGATATACGTTGACATCCTCAGGTTTGTTGCTACCTCCATACACACCAACCACAAACGGCTCGGTTACCATCGGCTCATTGAGGCGACAGAGCACAGGCCATATTGTTAACTTTCCTGCGTTCGATGGTGATAAACCATCAACATTCAGCTGGATTCCTACGGACGTCACATGCTGTAGCCGACTGCCTAGGACAGCATTCACAATGCCCTTAGCCAACCCCAAATGGGCATATTCGCCTGGATAAACGTCACGTATCGGCGAACTTCTCGGTGTCGACAACAACGTTCGGGCATCACTGGGTAACTCTGGTATTCTTTCTTTCAAGATACGCAAAAGTCGTGTCACCTGCAATTTAGGAGTGTTGCTGGAAATTGCCCAGTCGCGAAGGCGATCAACAACGCTAGCCTTAGGAAGATCAGATTCCGGATCTTGCACACCAGTTTGTGTTGAGCTGTCTAGTACATCTGAAATCAGTAATTTGCATTTGGAAAGTTTAACTTGCCTTCACAAAGCGGTTGTGATATGCGTTCCGGTACGGACGCCGTTGAGGTCGGAGAGCGTTCGCAAACGTCTGCATTTTTCAACGATTCTTGTACATTACGGTTAAGCTGGGCAAGCGTGCGCTGCACATTCCGATAAATGGTGGAACGGTTGGCTAACGTTTTCGAAAACCACTATTGCTATGATGAATGAAATAATTCTTCTTACTGCACCGTCATCGTGATGCTGCGCAGACATAATAGAAACCTCCACAAACCTCAAAGGAAACAGAAGCGCTAGGCTAGGCGTAGACTCGAACACGGCGCGCCTGAATAATTGAAGCGGTTCGAGTTCGGATAAACAATGAGCGAGTTTATCCGTACAACGAACATTTCCTAATTATGATTGCCATTCCTTTGTGTTATATACTTCATACATTATATAAACAAACTGGTTAATGACGCGCAGGGGATTGGATATATTTTCATCTATCGACGCACTATTGGTCAATATGAAACAACCCTAAATTACCCCCAAACAGCCCTAATTCACCCCTAATTGAATCCCCAATTGGTGCTAGCAGGGCATTGGTATCCACAAGTACAACCTCCCAATACCATTTACCCACCCAGCAACATTTCGATCAGCACGTAGTTATTTGTGGATAACATGGTTGTCTTCAGTTGGTCTCATTGTTGAGCAGCCTGTATGTGTTCATCATTGGGCACTTCATTCGTAGCCAATCACTTCAGGCTGACCAAGAGGTTTAGCCGCATCCACGCCCTCAGGGCGACTTCTGAGGGATGGGCCTTATCTTTTAGATAAGGAAGTCTTGGCCGTATCAATGAAAAATAGTTTTCTCGTCGGCAATCAGCTCGCCTAATACATCGCAACTTAATCATTTTCCTTGAAATTTCGATCGGTTTTCTGAAATTCGTTCCTGGCGGGACGAATTGTTGGTGTAGAAAACACCGCCAGGTGAGTCGGATTTACGTTTAATGGGAATTTCGCCTGTAAACACTTCATGCGGGTCTTGAGTTGATATGAGGGGTTTAGTCGAAAACATGCTCCAAATTTCGCGGCAGGGTAATTCCGTTGCAAGTAGTTTCGAACGGCTTGTTGTACGTTAGATAGTTTTGCTTGATATACTACCCCTTTGTTTAAAGTTATCCATCAACAACTTTTCTCGGTCCATTAACCACGAGTAAACGTTCCGTACTTTACTTCGTCATCTTCAAACTACTGTTGTTTTGAAACTGTTCACTGCCAAGGATCATTCAACTGTAATAACCGCTGCTTTTCCCACTGGAATAGGTGCGGTTCTTGAACAGTGTGGCATTTCTCGTCGTCTGTCCAAGGCGGAACGTGGGCATTCTCAGACCCAGCGTGAAGCCCTTGGGGTATACTGGGTTGTTGAAAGACTGTATAAGTATCTTTTCGGTCCGCCATTCACTAATGTAGCGGATCACGAAGCGTTAACATATCTGTACCATCCTAACACATCGTTGGCTCAGACATCTGCTGCCATGGTGCAATGTTGAAGCATTGCTCTCAGCTTCTAAAATTGCAAAATTGCTCATCACGATGCGAAAACAATTTCTCATGTTGACAACTTGTCCATAATTCTGTCACCGGACTCGAACTGTCACGACTGTAACGACTATAGTGAATAATATTTTGATAGTCGCATTCATGTGTACACTTTCGATACTTTTGGTTTTGTACCTGCCTCTGTTTCAGTCAACCTACCCATTTTGTAACATCCGGCCGGGGCTGAAAATACAACTCGCTCCGTGTCTCGCTAGCTTGACGTATTCCTCTGTACACTCTATTTTCCAGGGTCGGTTATAATACACAGGGTCAACGCGCTGAGGTTTTGCTTACCATTGTCGATCGACTGTCGATAGTGATAATTGACAGGTTTTATTTTGTTGGATCAGTTCCAACATGACGCTGACTGTTTAATAATTCAACCATTCTCAGTAAACACGGATGCACTTGTGTGCGACACGTAAATAATTCAGTCCTGTGAAATGACCCGTACTGAAGAGCAAGTTCCATCAAAACGTGAACTGTTCCCGAAGTCACCACAGTCGGTTTCAGTGATAAAGTATTTGAATCTGTCAGCTGCCTTCCAACCTCTTGGCAAATGTTTCCGGTGTAGACCAACAGCACATCAAGCGAATAATCTGGAATGCCCAGCAAGAACTGCTGAATGCTGAACGTGGTCCAGAAAATCAAGTAGCTGATGCTCTTTCTCGCCTACCTTTGCCCATACAAACTGACATAGACGATATGTACGAATTCGAAATGGTGGCTGCCATTGATGACTTGGCGATTCATGCGGTGACCGAAGAGCGATTGCGAGAGCATATGCAAATGGGTGATTAACTCCAACAATTGAAACAATACCTTTCTACCGGATGGCCCAGTGTCAGAAATGTCAATGACGAGCTAAAATGCTAGTACCCCCTGCGAGAGGAGATTTCTGTGATAGACGACTGCACCATGCGTGGATCACAGATCTCCTCACCATCTAGTTTGAAACGTGTGAGTTTGCTGTGTGCTCATGAGGGACATCCTGGAATCACATGGACCATTCTTCGTGCTAGCGAATGGTGTTGGTGGCCACGAATGCTTTCGTCAATCGAGACTCTTGTCCATGATTGCGTCCCTTGTCAATATGCTGATAAATCAATCAAACCCATAGTTGCCCCCGTGCAGCCAGTGGAATATCTTATGCACCCGTGGGCAAAGTTGTCTATAGATACTATGAAACGTTTTGCAACAGCTCCTTGGAATAAACGCAACACACTGGTTGCTAATTGTTACTACAGCAAATAGTCCGAGGCACATAGTTGTGGAGGTGTCACTTCAACCACAGTAATTCATTTGAATGAAACAACTTATTGTCCGCTTGGGATTCTTGAGGAGATTGTCACCGAGACTGAATCCCAGATTGTTAATCATGAGTTCGAAGAATTTTTACGTCAGCAGGAAACAAAACGTTCGCGGACTGTTCTTTACGATCCCGCGAGTGATGGTTTGGTGGAACGTTTGCATCGCTTTTAAAAGGAGCGTATACAGGCATTGAAGTTTTACAAGGGGAAACGCAAAGGGGATTTTATAGTTCAACCGTTATTCACCTATCGCACCAGCCGGAATGGAAAGACCGGAAAACGCCTGCTGATCATATGTTCGGGAGAGCTCAACGTACGAAACTCACAGCAGCTCATCAACCTGCAAATGAAGACAAACATACTGAGCTGCTTCGGAGGGAGACTTAGCAAAAGACCCACGCCAAATCAGCAAAAACCCTGATACCCGGAACATTATTCCGCTTGAAGAATCAGTCACAGAACAAAAAGGGCTAATAAGCTATTCATCCACAATCTCCATGAAGCATACCTTCAGACCTGGTACATACGAGCTGCATAACAACAAGAAATTCGACTAACGCCAATCATTTACTGGACGATTAACCCGGAATGTCAGTTTACCTTCACGTACGGAACAACCCGTTGCATACCCCTCAAATCCACGTCGCTCATCACGAGCTCCGAAATCGGTCAACCGTTTTATCTACGCCTAATTCGAAGCAGTCCGAAAGGGAGTGACGTTATGTGTGTACGTCCTTCACAAGGCCAGAACGTTCACCTAGTATCTGACTGGCTACTAACGTTCGGGTGATACATCGCGACTATGATTGGTTTAATTCTAACTCGTTTAGTGATTTAATGTCTCTGGTGTACGTCTGCCGGGCAGATTGCGTACATACCAGTCTACGATACCTTCAGACCTGGTACATACGAGCTGCATAACAACAAGAAATTCGACTAACGCCAATCATTTACTGGACGATTAACCCGGAATGTCAGTTTACCTTCACGTACGGAACAACCCGTTGCATACCCCTCAAATCCACGTCGCTCATCACGAGCTCCGAAATCGGTCAACCGTTTTATCTACGCCTAATTCGAAGCAGTCCGAAAGGGAGTGACGTTATGTGTGTACGTCCTTCACAAGGCCAGAACGTTCACCTAGTATCTGACTGGCTACTAACGTTCGGGTGATACATCGCGACTATGATTGGTTTAATTCTAACTCGTTTAGTGATTTAATGTCTCTGGTGTACGTCTGCCGGGCAGATTGCGTACATACCAGTCTACGTTCATCACCCCTGCCTTGCATTCTGATTTACGATACAACAGCATCATATCACCAAGTCAGTCCTCTGCGATAGTGATTGGTGATTACTACAAAACTGGTTATTACAAAACCTGCATTGATGAGTCTTTTGTCAGTGTTGTACTTAGTTCCAAGGGTTTATTAGAGGTTCCAAGCTAATTATCAACCCAAAGCAAATAACTCTGCGCACCTGATGGCGATAAACCAAAGTTTCAACGTCGACCAAAGTGAGTTCATTCGGACCAGAACATTTCACTTGCCGGCAGAATTTAACGACAATTACTCATACCAGGTTCGGTTAGACGGAGAGCATGGTACTGAAAACGCACACGCCAATTCTCCGTGAGACATATATCGGAACTAATTTTCTGTGCAGTCTGTCTATTTGCACATGGATTAGATTATAATTCTCTCATTATATAGTGGACACTGAACAAGCATACATGTAGATACATTCAATTTTTGCTGTCTTTACAATGGTGATTTGAGACATACGCATCAGTTGATCGAGAAGTCTAGTGTGAATATTCGCTGTCATTAGATAACGCGAGAACAATTCATAAATTAGACGTTGAAACCACGATGCTTTCTTGTTCCACACTGACCCACATGAGGTCTTATACCGTCCGTACAGAGCCTTCACTGACACAATGACGCTAGTTTACTTGCCACACAACCCTATATATACACAAAAACTGAAGTTTTAACCAAACTTTTAACCCTCTGAAGAAACATCCGAACCAGCCACAGTTGTATGTGGCAAATTAGCTGAGTTATGCCAATTATAATGCATCTTCAAAACTTACTTTACTTCAAGACCGACCACTGGAGAACAGGAGTCCTAATCATTCAGTTTAATAACTCTGACCAGTTTATATATGTGTGCAATGTGTTTACTCAACACAATGTTGCGTGTTATCAGTGACCTACTTCGCACTCCTCGGAATTGTGTATTATGTTGCTCATATGTTGAAGGCAAGCAATAGCGTTGATTGTGGCTTGTTCTATTGGACATTAAGGGTGTAGGCGGTATTGACTCAGATATCTTGATAAGATGGGGCGGCAATCTTCATATTGACCGTTCACAGTTGTTTCAAATGTGCTTGTTCGATATACTCACAGTTCAGTGGAAGAACGCCCAGAAACCATTCACCGAACCCCTGATCTCATTCAGAGAAGGGTCGTGTTACAAGGGTACGTTTTTGTTGTATGCTGTTTATAACCACGTAACGCCAACTCTCACTAAAGTATGGATCTTGGCTTTCACAGAAGGTAGATTTTGGTGAAGCTCGACCGAATTTGTGCGTTCATTCACAAGGTGTTAGTCGTAGAGTGTATTTATTTGTGTAATGTTTACTAGTATGGTCAACTATACAATTAATTGTTTCCCTAGGTGTTACTTATGTTACGCAAGTAGTAAAACAATTTCTACTGAAATGCTCACTACCTGCACCTCTTGCCCTACTTTCATTGTCCACAGTTACCGCTCTCCTTTGGCAGGAAATTCATCTTTCTCGAATCTAATGCACGTTAGTATGATTGGGGGAGACAATTATGCCACGGCTGTTTCTTTTAAGTGAGATTCAGTAAATTTCCATAAGTGATATTTCGGCCCGTGGAACTAAAACTCATACATTGCTGTCAGGTGCAAGCTAGATACGTTAACAAACTCGCACAGTTCAGGTGCATTTACGATGTTAATCTGCCAATATCCCGCAGACTTCGTGCAACTGACTTGATCAGGGTTATGTTACTAAGTCTCCTGACACAAACCAAACAGACGTTGTTGGTTGATGTCTCCTGCCACACTGACATGTTATCTACCACCCTCATGGAACTGATACAAATGTGTTGTATCCAGTCTGGTGACGAGACACCCTAAATAGTCGTGCTTGCTACACCCTTCTTCTCACTCTCAAGATTATTCCGTATGATCAGGGTAAACTTTGAGTATGCCGACAATCGAGGATATTCCCAGACTTTCACGTTTGCCTCCAAAGTTCTGGCACCGTCTGTCAGCGAGTCAACACGAAATTTTACTTGACTGCGCTATCGGAGTATTTCCGTTCGGGATTCAACTCGGCGCGCAGGGTGGACACTTATCTGAGATGAGTAGTTCTAGGTAGATGGGGAGAGGAAACAGTAGTCGGTGTTGGTGTCGACTGAAAACCGATGTTGGCGTTCCAAAAGGTTCGCTTGACCCACGCGTTGACTCAGCGGGGTCCTGTGCAGTGGCACTTGATTTGTATGAGAAAAACTTTAGGCACATACTCCGAAAAATACGTGGTGTATAAATCGTCAGCAGCACTTTATAATTCAACTCAACCAACAGTCATTGCGGAAAATAAGTTGAACAATAACGAACATCATCATCATAGATAGCAATACATCAGTGGTTCACACCAATGCTTAACTGCCACACAACCATGAAAAGCAAACCCTATATATAGGAGAGGAAGAAAAAAGAATGGGACAGGAAGAGACCTAACTATTGAAGATAATTACGTCCATGTTCAAACATTCGACATCAAGTGCCTACACCTTGCAAACGAACAACCGTGCTGCAAGTGAGAGTAAGGCGTCATCAGCGAGATAGCTTCCTTACGGCTTTCACTGCC
>QNGE01000529.1:0-13739 GCA_008508345.1 Paragonimus westermani | reverse complement strand
GGTCAGCAGTAGCATGTTTTCGCCTATCCACCCTGCTGTATGCAGCAGATAGGGCGACCCGGTTTATACTGCGAGACGGCCGATGCAGTATGGAATTGTTTGTGTTGTGAGTATTCATGGTTGTGTGTGGGCTGAGATACTGCCAGGACGCCCAGACCTAGACAGAAGAACGAGTAGGGTTCTCAGCCAAATCCTTTGGCTCGAAAGCCTGTACCGCAAGGCAGCAGGTGGGTGGCGGTGTACCAGAAATGATACATTTTTCAGGAAAAGATGCCAACCATCTTCCAACCCCCAACTTGGAGGACCAGGAGACTGTGGTTTGTCAGACCTCTACCTGTTGGCCTGCCTAGTATGAGTAATTCTGACCAGTTTAGCCCAAAAGGTCATCGAGATGCGCAAGCCGTCACACCACGTCAAGGTCCAGTCTCACCAGGACGGCAATAAAGAACAACGAAGAATACATGAATGTTGACACTCTGGGAGCGGATAAGGCAAAGTTAAGAGAACCAGAGTGACAGCACAAACAATTCAGTCAAGGCTAAAATCACCCCATACACTCGTGCTTGAAAACCAAGTGTACATTTAAGCTGACGACGGGTGAAGTGTTATACTGAGGTGCGGAACGTTACAATTTTAGTTGAAAACGGAATGTTTTGCGTTGCACACATACAACTGATTCATTTCTCTTTGTGTCTGAATCCAATTCCGGGCACTTCCATTTGTTCAGCTACACTCATCGGTGAACTGGTTTATTCGTTTGAGTCTAGTTTACAACTGTGAATTTGGTACGGGCACATTTTTAGCCTTCCATACCATGCTCACTTTTACAAAAATCTCACCGAATCCAGGCCGGCTGCGGTGAACACACGGTAACAGTTGGTTTGGAGTGCGATTCGAACAGCAATGCAACAAAACACGACATAAGCCAGACTCTGGCCAGTGTAGCATCGAAGTCGGACGGAGTTGTATTCGAACTGACCAAAAACATTCGAGTTGTCAAGTGTCTCCCTACATCTCTATTTTCCAGCCACTACAATTAATATGTTATAGATCGGTTTTAACATATTCCTTTCACTGCGGTGGTATGATTAACACACTTGTGCTGCTGCCGATCATTATTCACAGACAGTCGTGTTCTGTAGAACTTGCCGAACTAAGTGTACAAGAACATTACACTCGAAGATGGCTCTATAAGCGTTCACTAAGAATGATTTCAAATATTCTCAATTGATTACATAAACACAAATGGTATTGTCTTGATTAATTACAGCAAACAACCATTCCGCGCATAAAGTATCAATCCATATAGTCAGTAATTGCCACGAAAATCATGTCCAGGTGGTAAGCGCCATGCTACATTAATTCATGCTTTATTTGAGGCTCTTACACCAGAAACAAGTTCATGGGATGATCGTATGTTGCATTCATTTCCATCACAGCTATCCGCAGTTTCATCTCGAGTTGCGTGTGATATACGACTTGCAAATTTGATTGCGTGAAACAGGAGAAACAGGATTTACAAAGAAAGTTGACGAGTGGCTTCGTGGAGGAGGAAAATGGCGGTAAAAACGGCAACAACACTATCCAACATGAATGAGTTAACGCCCACATGGGGTGTATATGTAAGTGGGAGATTGTGGGAATAATGATTATTAACTGAACAAAAATCAGTGGGGAATGTCTAGAAACAGAGTGACCGGCAAAATATTTTAATCACTGAATGGATCGAGTTCATCTAGGACGGGTGTGATGTGTATGAATAGAGGTGACAGGTCGGAGTCAAGGAATGACCATTATAATCAAAAGTGGATTTGGCACACCGAACGAGTCAGTTGCCACATCTAGATTGCGCTGGCCGAAAACGTCTTCGCAGATGATATCTGACGTAATTCTCAGAAACTTTGGGTTGTATTCAACCTAGAGAACGTTTAATCTGTCACTGTTTGTTGGATGACATGGTCCACTTTTACCGACCGAGAAATATTTCTGCAATCAAGCAATCTGGGAAGACTATCACACCAAAACTGTAAAGGTGTTTTTATCATGCTATCTCAGATGAGAGGGTAACAGCAGTTGGGCAGAAAAAGCAGAATTTGTTCTCAGTACGGCGTTTTCTGTGGTTGTGAAAGTTGAGTGTACCACGCGAGACTCATTGAACGTGTGACTCATAGGTGCCAAAGAGTAGTTCGCTCGGAAGACGCAGAGTGCAATTACAACCGTGTTCCGCTGATTTGTGTCCAACATCTTTTGTGGTCATTAGTATGTCAAGAAGAACAACAGGTAAGCGATCGGACCACTTGCCGCATAACCATGATGCCATTGGGGACGATTCTATAAGAGCTGATACGCCGTGGTAGCCATGAGCTCGGGCGGCGAAACGAAGTGATTGACATCGAATTTTGGGGTGACGAAGATGGGTTATATTGGTTTTTGACACCGCGGACTAAAACGACTGTAGCGATTGAAGCGTTGAAGGACTGCTGACCCAGCCCGTTCATTTTAACCTGCAAGCGTTGGCTCGACTGTGTCATAAGGAGGAGAAGTTGTGAATGGGCTTGCTTACTAAACTCCATTTCTGCATTACGTTGAACCAGGTTCCGTTCATCAGTTTAGGCCAGCTGCTGTATTATCGCAGTGTGTAAAGTATCATAGAAGTTATTGTTACCTCACATGAAAATGAGATGGAAGGCTACATGAGGGACCTGTTCAAGAAAATGGATAGCTACGGAATTGGGCACATGGTTTTTGTGGACGGGTATTTAATGAATACATACAGCTATTTTTCTTATGGTGAACTGAATATCCTGCACATGATGGGTAGCGGAGAGTATGCAGATTAGGCTGAAATTTCTGGAAAAATTATTCAGGTGTGTGTACATCGCTATTGGGGCTGGGCGACACTCAAACGAACAGAGAAGTCAGATAAGAACACGAAATAAATCGTCCCATATAGATCGCACATACTGCGACGAAATGATTGGTGAGCAGCAGATTCACGCTTTTGATCACAGCAGAACTGCACGTGTGAAGTGTATGCTTATTCATTCAACAATGTGTCAGTTTTCAAAAAGAATCATGTTTAACAACACATGCGTCCCACCCGAAGTGCGTATCAGGACTAATGCGGCGACAATACCCCGTTAAGATTCGGAAGAATCCGCTATGGTAAGTTTGAACAGGTAGACGTACATCGAGTTGGTAGCAGCGCTCCCTATCTGCGAACATTTGGATGACGTGTCTTTCAGATAGACTTTCCAGCGAGCCTCTTCCGAAAAGAAGCACTAGACTCGAGTTTCGCTCTCTGTGTCAGTTTTCAAAAAGAATCATGTTTAACAACACATGCGTTCCACCCGAAGTGCGTATCAGGACTAATGCTGCGACAATACCCCGTTAAGATTCGGAAGAATCCGCTATAGTAAGTTTGAACAGGTAGACGTATATCGAGTTGGTAGTAGCGCTTCCTATCTGCGATCACAGCAAACTCCGATGCTCTGAAACAGACCGATCTTGGAAGCGCTGACAGCTAATAAACCAGAGCACAGTACATTCGTCGGTTCATTGGAGTGAACGTTACAATAGTGAACTCATGGCCCTATTTGCTTACTACAATATGGTACTAGATAAATTCATAGCTAGCTCTTCTAGTAAACGAGGGACAAAGTCACTTTCCGAAAACGGATTTCAATAGTGCTCGGAATGTTGATACAACCAGTGACAACATATCGCTATAACTATTATCGTACATCATCCTTCAGCTCCAACAGCTCTCCTAATCGGTGATATGTTTCTGCTCACCATGGGCATCCACATTCTCAACATGAGCGTATACACCGAAAAAAAAATGAACCGATGAATATTGCCCGAAAAGTGTGTGTGTGTGTATAAACGAAGTCTGATTTTAACATGGAGTTTTTAAATTTTCATGAACACAGTTTCTCCTAGTAAACAAACAAACTTTTCATGAAAATTCACTGGAACCTCTGTGGTACACCTGAGTTACTGTGTGGCACTTCAAGCGGTTCGTGAGAGTCAGTGCGCTCCTAAGTAACTTACATTGCGAACCTAGTTTTACGAACTGTTGCGCCAGGTTTGTGGAAGCAATTAAATGCGTTGTCCCGAATGCGCACGTCTTAGCGTTTTGCACGCGGACACCCGTAACCAGGCTGCGTTAGATGTACGCTGAGCAAATTAGCAAACTACGCTGATGTACAATAACACGACAGCGTGCACATACATTTGCATCTGGAGTGAGAACGAATACAGTCAATGTGATAAGCCATGCGTTATGTTAACGTGGTTTAATCCTATTTGATCAAAAACTGTACAGGATGATACCGGACCATCCTAACAGCAGGCAGAATAAACCAGATGGAAAGTTCACTGCACTAAAGTACTCACCTCGATCAGAAAAGATGTCTTAGTCAAATAAACGATGAGCCAGCTGTTGTTTTGATAATATGAAATAGATCCTCAAACACACCAAACCTGATGGTTCGTGTACCATAAAAGCTTGTCATGAAATTTCAAAGGGGCTATCCAATGTGAGAACCCTGGTTCGACCGTGTCTTTTGCGTGTGGGAGACCACAAGCCCAACCACAGTCACGGTCCTGGGTGGAGTCCCGTTAAACTTATATGTACCAATTTGTTGGTGACAGATGCGGTTTTGAGTGTGATGATTATTCTCGAGGTGGCGTTCATCACTTCTGAATGCGGTGTGAAATTGCTCGATTCTCGAAACAAATAGGCAGAACAGAAAATTCATGTAACTCCGTTGTGCTAGTCTTGTCGTGACGGACATTCAAGAATACACCGTCTGACAAGATAGGCAGAGCTGAAAGGATTACACTACTGCTATTCCACGGTCTTCTGTATTTCCCAGTGATAAACACAGCTCTGATAGTGAGATGCGTGGGTAACAGAGTGTGACTGTGAAATTTCCAAGCTCGCGGCTTATCTCAGCTGGTAAAGTGTTTGCTGTGTTTGGGCATACAGCCCCCGCTGCCGATTCAAGTTTGGCCGGAACTCTGAGTTCTTGCAATTGAGTCTCAGCCGGAACACTTATTTGTGTTGGAAACTTTCTGTCCAGAATATAACTACAATCATTAATAATCAATGGACGTTATGGTATAATCGCTGAAAATTGCAAAGGATAGGTGCACGACGATGGTCCCTGATTAGTTTTGAAAAACACAACTGCTTTATGCAATTTGCGCTTTCATCAATACATATCAAGCACCTACAATCAATCCAGTAGAACGGTGAATGGAAAATCTTCTTGTGCATCGGTCTGCAAATATGGGATTAGGCCGAATTTACCATTGCGCTTTTCAAAACGCTCTACCGTTCCGTGGCTTAGTTATTTTGTGAAGTTGAACAGTGGTCAGCCAATATCTGTGAAACTAAGGGAGCTCACTGAACGTTTGCTTAAAACGGTGCCATCTCCATTCACCACTATCGGTGGTAAAACTTTGACTGGAATGAAAAGGGTGTTGAGAAAACACCACAAACTCCATAAGAGTTAATAGAATGTTAACCGATATTTTGAGTTGTTGGACGATCACGGCTCGGACTATTCACGCAAGTGTCACCGATCGGACAAGATATGTTATTGGCCACTACGGTCAGTTAGTCGCTTTCATGATTTACGTCGTGACCGTTGAAAACTGTCAACATGAAATGCTTGTTTCGGTTAGTGGTGCGGGACAAACAAATAGCTCTACTGATTATCCATCGATGCAGCTGGCAACCTTCGTGAGATATAAGTTCACCTTCACCCACGTTGCTCACTTTACACAAACCCCAATCTGTTCTACAGCGCAGATGGAACCTGTGCACGTGATAAAGTATAGCAAGTCATACTCACGCTCGGAAGTTATGCCAAAACATAGGGAAAAGCATTATAGAATCAAGCGACTAAATCCGAAATATTTGTGCGGATGAGATGTTTGTTGTGCAAAGATGAGTGCTCCAAATGTTACTGGTACAGAGTTCAGTAAGCGGAAAACCGTATTATAATCAGTGGTGTAGCTCACTAACAATATCATCAATAAGACTAATTAGCTGAGGCAATCCCCGTCATGAAACATGATCTTTGGTATTATCTTCCTACTTGCGTCCACATTGATTTTACGATCTGAGGTAAGTCAGAAGCATAGAGTGGAGCTTGATACTCGTAAAAAGTGTACACTTCCAATGTATAGTCGAAATAAGTTGATTGGTTCAAAGTCCATTGCTTTGGGATGGTGTTACTAGACATTTGTCGAGATTAATCCGCTGACCTAATGAATCATTATTTGTAGTACAATGGCCAAAGTACTTGCTGATGCAGGCGCATGATGAATAGGCAATAGGTGAGGCGCCTATGACTCTGGTCAATTGTGGAAGGTGGACTTGCAGCAATTCTCGCAAACGACGTCGATACGTCCGTGGGAAATAAACTGTGTGAATGTCTACTTATTCACTTCACTGATTCGCTTAGGGAAAGTGAAAATGTTCTTACTAACGATCAAAAATATACCATGAGGTCATACGGTCTCGTACACATCTTGGGAGCAGAGTGATTGAGCAAGATCCGGACAAACCACACTGGAGTTTATAGGTTGCAAATTTAATGACAAAATCGGAATGATGTGCTACCGTCAAATTCTGTCTAAAGACCACATCAAGTTGGATAACTTCACCGGCAGTTTCAGCCAACACCACCGAGAGTCATTGTCGCATATTTCATGGGAAAGACATCTAAGTGAATGGAATGAGTTTTGACAGTGAATTTTCTACGCCATATCAGGTGACGGGAAGCCATGGGGGGTATTGTAACAACGAGTATTTTGTCGAAGTCAAGAAGTCTGTGGTGACTTTCAAGCAAACGTACAAGGCTAATTTGTTGTCGTCAACCGAGGAAATATTTAAAAAACTTGTGTAAATTTCTTCGAAATGTCAACAAAATGCTTGTTCAGGATGTGATGGACGTCCAGAATGCCTCCACCAACCGTATGTGAAATTGTTATCATAATCCGATATCCATGATGCCTCAGTGATTTGCCGGTATGTCAGGCGGTTTGTGAAGATTGACGCACCTCTGAGCGATTTACGTGGATGATCTAACTTGTTGAATTATTGTGCGTGCTTTCGCGGAACTAGGTAAACTGATTCACCCAAATGTACAAATGCATGAGCACTCCGCTCACCAATATACACATTCAGACTGCGTTAGGTGTACTTTACAAAATCTATTCAGCCACACAGATGCACATGGTGTGTATTTCCAGGCTTGGAAACATGGCACAGTCTACACATGACCTTCTATTATATCGTTTATTTTGAAGAGCGATATACACAGCCTCTTGCAAAGAAAGAACAAGTGGCGACACCGATATGAAGTAAGAGAACTGGGAAGGGGAATATACAGAGACAAGCTCTCAGTCGAATGGTAGGCGCTGCATAGTTGGCAAGACCTCGCATAAGTATGACAAGCTTTCACAGTTCAAGCATCAAACGAGAAGTTAGTGGTGTGTTGTGTATCGAAGAGTATACAGAAAAATGGAAGGAGCGTATACGATAAGAACCACGTTAAACATGAAATATAACAGACAGTAAGTCCGACAAAATCAGAGGCTGCTCAGGGCACGAGGGTGCTATCACAGTCAAGGCTCACGTATCGGGACAGAATGTCCTTCATAGCGAGACAACTGTCAGGGAAGTGGCAACAGTCAACGTCAGGTTCCCCGCATATAAGTGTTGTAGGTTTTTATGGAACCAAGAACAGTCAGTTAGCATAGGTCCGTGACTGCATAGGAGAGCATTCCAAGTCGAAGAATGGCGCTACATGAAGATAGGACCTGATTCCCTGAAAATGAATAATCACAGGTGAATGAGAAAACAAAGTTCACATCACAGTCCATGGTATGGAGGATGGACAGAATGGGAGCTTTGTGAGATTCAGTACCGTATTTCGCAATCCTGTCCATCCAGGCAAGTTGGCATCGGTGGTCATCCACATACTGACGTCAAACATCACAGCAGCGCCGCCACGAACCGCGATCACGTCGGGTTTGATGAACGAGGTAGCCGTTGGTACTCGCAGCTCCTCGAAGACTGTATAGTCGAAGTTACGCAGTCGTCTCTCCAGGCCTTTAGCCACGCGGTTATGTCAAGCACAACGCGCATCATGAGTGATCCAGCATGGTTGAATGATATGTGCGAGGCTTTCTGGTTGACCGCAGTTGCCGCGGCAGAGAACTGACCGGTCACTCCGGTCACCTCGTGAGTTTCGGACCTTGATCTGCAGCAGACTACATCTAGGCTGGATAGCACGAATAAAAATCCTGTGGAAGATGCGGTCTGGATTAAACAGCCAACGATTGAGGAGTGGAGAACGTGACACTTCCTGAAGACAACAGCCATCTTGTGAGTGGGCTCCCTCCTTACTCGTCACCACTACACCCTGGACGCGTACAGGCACGTTCACTTCCCTCAGGATAGGGCAACACGAATGGTCTCTGACCACAGTCCGCAGAACTGGACATTGACTAGAGAGCAGTCTCTCCAGTCGTGATTTGCGGGAGATTGGAATAGTGGTGGATGAACTCGGGATGCTCAGACCACCCAAACGAATTTGGGTGTGTATATAGCTGATTGGTGTCCTTGGGAAGGCGTAGCCACTGCCGAACGAACTGGCGAATTGTACAGTCCATTACTTTGAGCGTGTTTCGGTGGACTCGGTTCAATACCACCGAGTGACTCATCTTCGGAATCAAGTGCTCTCTCAAGAGATGTAGGCGTTGATGCGGCTTCGAGGGTGCTTCAGTCGTTCCATCCAGCATCGTGCGAAGCTGCAGACGGTGATTGGTGAATGCTTTGCCTGTCCAGGTGAACGGGATGCCTAGGTAGGTCACCGTATCAATGGCGCTTAGTGAGCGGATAGTATCCGGACCGAACTGGATGGACTGGTTGGAAATGGCTGTCACATTGTGTTTGTGTTCACTGCGGATGTCCACAAGCTTCGTCTTATGCGTGTTGATCTGCAGCCCGGATAATTCCAGGGCACTAGCGGCGGCTGCAGGCTTCCAGGATTGTCTTGTAGGATTTGCAGAACGCTTAGCCAGTCTAGGTCCACACCAAGACTGCCCAGTCGGCACTACTGCAAATACTACCACTACCACCACCACTACCACCACTGGAATAACGTACGGTTTACCTGATCAGTCCAATATAAGAATTGTTCTGTTTACATCCTTCAGTCTGTTTTGATCTACAATCATACAAGGTTGTTATTGCGCCAACCCGAGAGCACACAGGTCATACTTGTTGTATGGTTCATTGCAATGTACTAATTAGCGTGTTCGGAAAATAATTGCTCTAGTCAACTGATGACCGGACTGTATGTTACAGCGGACCTATGAGACACGCCCTCAAACACAGCATTTGATGGTCAGTGCACTATGTGAACTCAGTAGCAAGTTGCAGGCGGCCCTCTGACCCACACTTTCTACCATGGCACTAGCATCAATTCTGAGACCGTACAAATTTAATCAAGAGCACAAGCGTGAGCACACCCATAGGTCTAGTCTGAATAAGTTTATAGAAATGGAGCTGTTTACTGGAGAAACCGTTTTAGCTGTCATGGTTTACCATGTGATGGCGGACGACATCACCATCTGCAGTTTGCATACGTTCAGCGCTCGAAACGAACAGAGAGAATTGAAGAGACGCGTAAATTTGTTGTGCCCCAAAAATCCAGACGGACACTCAGCAGGACCACCCCTGGCACGATTGATTCAGTGGAACTATTACCATTTACAGTCTTTCTGCTTGAGTCCATGTTTCATGTTTATCCAAGTTTCCCGTCTCGGACTAATTACCATATATTTGTCTGAACTGCCGGGTGTACATGAATGTTGGACTCATTTGTATTCACTCATTTTGTTTTACTAAATGCATTGGGTTTGTTTCCAGATATTCTGGAGACGTTGATGACACTTCCTGGAATTGTACTGTTGACCTTTTTTCTGTGGTTTTCTTGTGTCAATAACAGATGGTAACAAAGTGTACCAGTATCTGGTATCCTTTCAACGGCACCAGGTTATTCACTGCCCTACCTACCAAGTGCTCATCGTGCGATCTTACAATGTCGTCCACAGACTCTCTCCTGAAATGTTTGTAATACGTCGCCTTGCATGTGTCGTCCGATCGTAATAACGGATGATTACGATCGAGCATTCTGAAGATACGGATTGAGAGTTCAGATGAGACGGTCATGTCCCACTGAGAGTGCCCAATGGAATCACTTATGGTATGAAATGGAGTCGAGCAGTGTTAACGCGAGAACCTCTCTAAGGTGACATGAGTAGCCTCATTTTTGAATACACTAAATGACGTTGAACTAATTGTAACCTTCGCAAAAAGCATGGCAAAGGGTTGTCGCAGGCGCTCAAGCCAGAATACTGTATTGTGTCATAAACTACAAAACAACCCAGTATAACACATTCCAGCAAACCTGACGTGTTTCCTATTACATTATACGAAAGATATGAGGCTTCTATTCATGGAGCACAAAGTGTACAGTAAAATTCAGTGATCCATTTTTGAACGTCTATCCCGGGTGATGCAAATTATCATCCAGTAATTTTAGTCCACTTTTGGCAATAGTTCATTCATTGCATCGAATACGTTACCATTGTGATGGAACAGTATGGATGTGATTGGTTTAGGTTTCATTCGGGAGCGCGCTGTTCGATTTCCATACTCATCACTGTAAAGCGGACATGAGTTGAGCGCTTCTGCACGGGAAAATCGATCACAGATAACAATTCATTAAACCTCCATGTGTACCAATCCTGAACACACGAATATAGGTAACGCAGTGTCCATAATATGCCAGTATACCCTACCCACTTTCAATCCCGTTGGAATGCAGTTGCAGTCTGCGACTGAGACGGGCTCTCTCAGATAACACTGGTCTTACTAGAGTTCAGGACTATAAAGTCAACTTGGTTCCATTCGNGAGACGGGCTCTCTCAGATAACACTGGTCTTACTAGAGTTCAGGACTATAAAGTCAACTTGGTTCCATTCGCAATCCGCGAACCCACCAGTCCATTCGGCTACTCAGGAGGCTGGCCGATAAACATGCGTCAACCAAGTCTACGTATTTATTGTTTCATCTCCAGCCACCGGAATCTACTAGCTTCGAAGGAGATAACAGAAACTCTCAACGTGGCTTACGTTCGTGCGTGTGGCTGACTAACGTGAGCTCACCAACAGACCAAGATAACTCGGGATCGACAACGGGATATATACTGTACTCTCCAATGGGCCTATCGAATTGCACGATGGGGTAGACGTCACTAACCTTAGCTCAATCACCCTTGGTCTCAGGGTTTACTGGCAAGTGTTCGACGGTTCTGATTACCCTAATGCAGCGAGTATTTTTATTGTTGCCGCTAACCTAACGCAACTACCGGAAATCAGTTGATTCACTCAGCAGCTATGCGCCTTACGTGCAAAAGTCCCAGTGACTTGAGCAATAACGGGAATTTTCGTGCTTCCTCGACGGAATGGTCTGGTGCACCATAGAAACCAATGGCCTAGCTAGTGATGCAGGGGTGGAATTTCATAAGTTGTACTCCAGCTGATCTTGCTAGCTCTCAGTGTGAACCACCACAGCCACAACGCCTTCTCGGTGGTCTCCCAGAAACCATACTTTGCTAGAATCCATCAGATGTTCGGGGGAATCGACTGTCCACACAGGATTTATCAGGCACATCGAGCTGGTATTCACCAACATCATTGCTATGCACTGAATTTGTAACACTAGGCAGTGAGTTGACAGGTTTGCTGTTTCAAATGTCCTCTCATAATTGAGTCTCATCTAAATCAACAAATCTGTCAAACTACTCGCTAGCAGTACGATCAATGAACGCGTTCGATATGTCTGACTCGTAAGTTTGTTTAATCCTGCCTCGTGCTACCCACACTCGGAATCAACATCGCAAAGCTCATTGAGACTGCATCCATATCAACTGCCAAATTACGAGCTGCAGAGTGTTGCAGTTTGCTGCCTCCCGTTTAGAATCGTGTCATTTGTGCATCCTGTTTTATAAGTGTGGGATATTTCAGATTTGGTTGAACAACATTACAAGCTTGGAGAGATTGGTGGTGAAAAGCTCGCGGTTACGAATGAGTAAAGACAGCTGAAAATGATAACCACAAACGAAACCTCACTCAGTTGGTTACCGACTGACGATAAGTTGAAGTTGTACTCTAGTGTATGGCAGTTTCAATGCTGCCTTCTCCCTGAAGACCGATGGTCACCGTTGGCTCCACAGTATGAAAGGTTCACATATGCGTCCGGTCGAAAATAGTCTACAAATACACCGTCCAACTTTTCCAAACCGAACGTTCTCTGTTCTGCTGTACTTTGATCGACTATAAGGACTAAGGACATACACGTTGAAGAAATGGACGCCCTATTAGTTCTCCGTATTTCGAGAGCTAGATATGGGTTCCTGTGTTGGTAGTTATCTAAATATATGAGTGAGTGCATCCTCGTCACATGCAAGTTGGCACACTCCTATGGTTTGCTTCCAACACAAATCCCTCACGCATCAACCACTTTATTTCCATGGGTTAAACGCCCAGTATTCTCCGACTGACATTGGGATAAGACCACGCGGGCTTCTGATCAGTTTTCCTCCAGTCAAACCCACGAATATTTGGAGTTCGTTACCAGAAGTCATCATTGCCCTACTCACTAAACGAAGTCCACCGGAAGGAACTATTATTATTACTATCATTATCATTTTTCCGAGGTGGTCCACCAATCTGTGGAATGCACACGGTAGATGCTGCGGCCAAAGCGGCGGTCTGAATCCACTCATTAATATGTTATATTTGGTTTCATCGATACACTACTTGGAGCTAGAAACCACCAACCAAAAGTGACGTTTGGTGTTAGAGTAGTGGCACTCCATATTTCGCAACACCAAGACGACCAACAAAATTGAGCACAACATCACTCAAGTACACAGGAGTCTTCTAGCAAAGTATGGTTTCTGGGAGACCACCGAGAAGGCGTTGTGGCTGTGGTGGTTCACACTGAGAGCTAGCAAGATCAGCTGGAGTACAACTTATGAAATTCCACCCCTGCATCACTAGCTAGGCCATTGGTTTCTATGGTGCACCAGACCATTCCGTCGAGGAAGCACGAAAATTCCCGTTATTGCTCAAGTCACTGGGACTTTTGCACGTAAGGCGCATAGCTGCTGAGTGAATCAACTGATTTCCGGTAGTTGCGTTAGGTTAGCGGCAACAATAAAAATACTCGCTGCATTAGGGTAATCAGAACCGTCGAACACTTGCCAGTAAACCCTGAGACCAAGGGTGATTGAGCTAAGGTTAGTGACGTCTACCCCATCGTGCAATTCGATAGGCCCATTGGAGAGTACAGTATATATCCCGTTGTCGATCCCGAGTTATCTTGGTCTGTTGGTGAGCTCACGTTAGTCAGCCACACGCACGAACGTAAGCCACGTTGAGAGTTTCTGTTATCTCCTTCGAAGCTAGTAGATTCCGGTGGCTGGAGATGAAACAATAAATACGTAGACTTGGTTGACGCATGTTTATCGGCCAGCCTCCTGAGTAGCCGAATGGACTGGTGGGTTCGCGGATTGCGAATGGAACCAAGTTGACTTTATAGTCCTGAACTCTAGTAAGACCAGTGTTATCTGAGAGAGCCCGTC
>QNGE01000528.1:113749-268768 GCA_008508345.1 Paragonimus westermani | reverse complement strand
CCTATGTAGGAAGAGAGAAAGAAAAAAGAAGGGGACGGGAAGGAACCTAACTATTGAAAATAACCACGTCTATATTCAAAAATTCAACATTGAGGTATCTGCATCTCGCATACAAACAACCGAGCTGTATCATGATGTGATGATGATACTGGTGATGATAATTAATCTTTTGGGGGTTCAGGTTTGTGACCCTGATTGATACTCGCTGCCAAAAATCCTCTTTTCTGCTACCAATTTGCCCACTAATACCATCGTCTGCTGGGAACTATACGCAAATATCAGTGCCTACTGATACATTGAAACCACAGGTTTTGTTGATTGTCAGGCAGTGGGAATACTCATCCATCATTTGCTACTCTGTACATCTTTTGCGATACCCCGAGCTCAATGATGTAAGGTACGAAGTTGTCAATGAGTGATTTTGCAAGTGAAACGTAACCGTTGTTAAGTTACACTCTATTGATCGTTTTCAACTCTCGAGGTGTTAGGCTCGTGACCAATCTTGCGGCTGGGTGGAGACGTTGGACTAGTAGTTGGCCATTGTCACGAATAGGTGCGATAGGAATAACCAAGAGAGTGAAAAGACAACGCCGGATAGGTAGGCTTAAATCAACCAGAAAATTTGGCATGTGGTCTGTAATGTAACGAACGGAAGGGTCGATTAGAATAACAATATATGTGGGGGACTCAGTAGGATAGGGAATAGGAGGATACGATGTAGGAACAAAATGTGACATTCTTCCCCGCCCTGAAAAAAACTATTTAACATAAAGGTGGATTATTAGGGGTTAAATGTCCAACGTATAAAGTGGGTTGTCTTAGAACAACGATAATAGCAAAACTGTGCAACAAGGTTAGGCCTCACGATTTCGAAGTGAATAAGGCCTGACCCATTGTTGCTGGGAGATAAGATCTTCAACGCTTGTTCCTGGTATTCTTGTAGTTTCTATCGTGTCTGATATGATGGAGGGTGTGTCGACAATAGAAGAGTTTGGAATAGGGTCTGACAAAATGGTTTTTGGTAGTTCAGATGTGTTCTTGGAAAGATCCAGTTGACGAGGGGATACAGTTTCTCCGCGGCCATCTGGAAAACGAATGTGTATGTACTCAGGGTTACTCTGTAGCAGTTCAACTTCTACTAAGGGATCACATTTGGTGGTTCGGACATTCTTCCGATATAGTATTGGTCCGGGCGTAACGAGCCACTGAGACAGACTAGTTCCTGTGGACGATTTCTGATCATGTAGAAACATGCGTTCATGAGGAGTAGCATTGATAACAGTACACAGCAACAACCTGATAGCGTGCAACGCGTCCGGAAGCACGTATTCCCACTGGTCAATATTCAGTGCTTTGGAACGTAGGCAGAGGGAAACAGTTTTCCATATAGTGCCATTGATTCTTTCAACTTGACCGTTGCCTTGTGGGTTGTAACTGGTGGTTCAGCTGGTGGCCACACCGCGGTCGTGAAGGAATTGTCTCGACTCCTGTGACATAAACGTAGATCCCCGATCGGAGTGAACGAATGTGGACATTCCAAACATGGGAAATAGGTCAATTAATCGGCTAATGATAGTGGATGCAGGCATATCTGAACACGGAAAAGCGAATGGGAAGGGGGGAAATTCGTCACTTACAGTCAGCATGTAGTGATTGCGAGTGGAAGAGGGAATCGGTCCTCTGAACTCAATACTAAGAAGATCAAAGGACTGTGTCGCTTTAATTAAAGGACTATTAGTGGGGGTGTAGAATTTCGGTTTTAGTTGGGGATAGACAGAACATTGTTGAATAACAGATTTTATATTGTCTAGAGGGAATGGCAAATTCTTTGTTCGAACGAAATGAAACAAACGAGTAATTCCGGGGTGGCAGAGAGAATCATGGAGCATTTTAAGATAGTCGATAGAAAGCGATGATGCACAAAAGGCTTGAGATAGAGTATCGGCCGCAGGATTATCAGCACCAGGGCGATAGACAACATCATAAGAGAGTTGAGGTAGTTCGATCCGCCAACGTTAAATTTTGTCATTTTTGATCTTACTGGCAATTTTCGTGTTACACATAAAGGCAACAGAACGTTGATCGGTTAGCAGCTTGAAGTGTGTCTCAATTAGGTAATGTTGCCATTTCCGGATGGCTTCAATAATTGCGTAAGCTTCTTTTTCAACAGCATAATGATTTTGTTCGGTTGCAGAGAGAGTACGTGAGAAAGAGACCACGGGGCGGCCACTCTGATTTACTGTAGCGGAGATGGCTATAGCTGAGGCATCCGTTTCAACGACAAAGGGAATATCTCTGGAGATGGAAAAGAATGAGGCTTGAACTAGTTTGGATTTGAAAGATTTGTAGGCAGCAAGTACATCATTGGGTAAGGGAAGGCTTTTGTTGCTAATCAGTGGGTGAATTTTATCTGAAAAGTGGGAAAACCACTGGGAATAGTATGAGAACATCCCAACCACTCTTTACTGTGCTTTCAAGTTTCCAGGTGCAGGCAGCTTGATTAGCGCTTCGAACCGATCGGGATCTGGCCTCACGGATCCTTTGAATATTTCGTAACCTAACAGACGATTTTCTTTGGCAGAAAAACACATTTGCTTCGATTTATTGTCAGTCCGTATTTATCAGCAACTTGCAGGAACCGACTGAAATTAGCTTCGTGTTCATTTGCGTCTTTCTTTCGTGATCAACTGCGTCTTTCCCGCATACAGTAATATTGTCGTTTGTAGAACTCGCTACCGGAATCAGCAGCACAGGTGTCTAGTAGTCAATCATGTGAAAAGAGGCTTGATGAGCACGTGGAGAAAAATGCTTAAATGCGACTTTTGCAGCTCCGCTTGCCGACTTTGGTGAGTGCGTGGTTTGGGTCAAGTAAGTAAACGATTGGTCAACCTTCGAGTTGTTTTTTTTTGTGGTGGAAAATTGCTAGGTACTTTAGGCCTCTATTTAGCAAGCCAGAAATACGGTCGACACTTATCAGAATTATCGTCAATTCCTCTTTGGATGTAACATTATCCGGTGAAACAACGCACTCTTGTTCAATTCGAGGACGTCACGGGGAACCTCATTTTTGTGTTTATCGGAACATAATTCATTGAATTTTGTAGCCTTTCACTCCGCTTCAAATTCACGCTATATACCTGACACGTAAAAACCACAAAGAGTGGCAAACGTGTAGCGACATGAGAAAAGAGGCAATGTGTAGGTATCTCCATACCCCGAACCCAAGTCACGTGAAGACTATCGAGATGCCACTTTCAGCCTTACCCACCACTCGTAAATATGGCACGATATGACAGGCGATGAGTTGGCAATCGTTTGACGTGGCAAACCAGCAAAGCCTGTGAAACGAGACCAATATGCTCAGGGGTCGGCAGAGTTTTTGTTCCGAAGACGCGTCGGTGAACTTCTTCATTGGTGACACGGTGCTTCCATCACGCGCTGATAATGCATCAGAAACACCAACGTTCGAAAACAGATACTTTATTAACATCCTCCGCGCGAAATGATCAAGCATCGGAGCCGTATAGCAGGACTCACGTTACGGTAGCATTATACACTCGGCCTTTCACAGAAAAACTGAGATCACGCAGAGGTCGCAAGTTGCCAAACGCTACCCGAACCCTTAACACGCGATTTGTGACCTCAACATACACTCCACCAGCGCTGAAACAGCTCCCAAGACAGACATCTCTAAATACTTCCAACTGTTTATAACCAAGGGTGACAGCAGGCACAGAGTCTTGTCAATCTTGCAAAAGCACCTTACACTCAGTAGGTGCGAAGGCTACACCAGACTGATGAACTGAAACACCCAGACTGTTTCAAACAGCAGCGCGTAAATCTAAAGCCTGAGTAATATTGACTAATCTCCGACACCTCTGGAAACAGAAGGGTATCTCTCCGATGCTTGCGTGTATAAGGTAGCCGTGAGGGCTGTATTACTTTACGGCTGTGGAAAGTGACAGGTCGTAGTAGACGTGAATCATCTTCAGGTATTTGATCATTGATGTCTGCCATCGATCGCACGTGTCGAGTGACGCCAGCGAGTAAACAGCAAGGGAGTTGGGAAGCGGGTGTTTGGCACTGATTGTCTTTACAGCTGCACAAATTTAGATGGTTCGGTTAGGATGCCAGCTAGTCGTCTGCCACACCGAGCACTCTGCGGCCGACTGCCGCAAGGTATGAGGTGGACGGATGATGACTTGCCGTCCTCATAGACAGCAATACATCAGTGGTTCACACCAATGCTTAACTGACTTGCCGTAGAGAAATGAAATAGTTCACCAAGAGATGGTTAATCACTGTAGATCGAGTTCATGCTTCATGCAGATTCTCGCGGACTAGAATGATGTCCACTGCATACTCCGCCACGAATTCGAGTGCCTGAATGTTGTTTCACACCACCATATTCGCAGTCTATCAGGGCACACTCTGCGATCTCGTCTGATACAAAATTGAATAGGAAGGAGGAAGCCGGAAAGGCTTGTCGCATCGCACCTGAAAGGAAGAAGGTCGGTGACTTACTGTCATTAATTCTAACTCTGCCCGAGGTGTGACGGTAAATTGCTTTCAAGATGTTTGCATACTTCTCGATAGACAAGAGTGCAGCTCTGTCAACCGAACCGAAAGCAGCTCTGATGTCAAGGAAGACAACTGCTGGTCTTCTACATGAATGGTGAGGTTCCAGTACCTGGTGAAGCGTGATGATGTGATTAGTGCAGCGACGGCCGGAACGAAAATCAGCTTGCTTCTCACGGATATGTCACTCGCGCACTTCACTTAGTCTACGAAGTACAACCGCTGGAAGCAAGTTTGACGCAATAGGAAACAGTTCAATTCGTCTGTGATTTGCACGCGAAGTGTGTGGAAGGCCAGTCTCTAGTCCACAGTCTGCAGACGCGCCCGGTGCCGCTAATCTAGCCCGGGTACCAGGAATTTCAAACCCAGCATTGTTGAAGGCCTGCACGTGTTGACGCCTTGACTGGTGTGATCTGGAGATTGGCCAGAACACCCTTTTTATCAATGCAATGTGTTTCAGGGATTATCTAGGGGGTAAAAAAGGAAGGGCACACGGATCCTAGTTGCGCATTAGTGAAAAACCAAAACTGCACTCTGAACGAGTGTGAAAGGGGAAGCAGAATATTCCAACATACGTCTAGTTCCAACTTGGGGCCTCCACAAATTTTGCGGGTAGTTCACTCCATGAATTGATCAATCCGTTAGTGAATAAGTCGAAACGAACAACCGATCTTACACTCGTTCTCTTGATTGCGAATCTGTGGACCCTCAAACCTCGGTCATGCTTTAACAAAAATAATTTTGTACACTTCGATATAATCCTTCTTACGCAACGTTCAAATGAGAAGAAGTTCAACGATCTCCGACGGTTTAGCAGCATGGATATTCCATGTCCTGTATCAGCAGTGTGGTGGGATTTGGTATCGTTTCAACGGCAGCATTGTCCTGCTTGACGTTTCTCAATAAGAACAATACCGAGCTCGACCAAGCTCACACTTGCTATTCCAATTGAAAACAAACTACGACCGAGTGTACCGGAGCGAAAACCGTTAGACACGCGTTGGCAGCTGCAGAATTTAGTCGATAAGTCAAACGCTGCGCTTTAGCCACACCGTGGGATACCGAAATGGCGGAGTAAACGTAAGGAGCTGAACCATCAGGCTATCAGCCCACACATCCTCTGCAGTGAACTGACACTACAGTCTGTAAAGTTGAGCGGGCGATAACATTGCTGAATGACACGCAATCAGCAGGACCACACAACATTCACCGGTGTTGACTATAGTTTCATGATATCCGTCTATGGACAGTGTAATTTGGACAAACTAAAGAAGTTTCCCGACAAGTTTTTGAGGTCTTTCGAGAAACTTTTCATTGTGACCCTCAGCCTACTTGGACTTGCAAAGGTTGGTAGTTTCCCCTTCAGTTCCTCATAAAAAAGAAGATAAGTGTTATAATTGTGAGAATTCCAGGTTTCCAAGTCATGTGCACAGGGGAGAGTGACTGAAAATTCTCTCCGGCAAACCATTGATGTGGATGAAAGAAAATGTGCATATGCGCACATGGATGCACAATGGTACATCGGCCGTGATAAATTCAGGGCTTTAGGTTTATCATTAGGAAACGAGGCGACGAATTCAATCAATTACACCTCAATGTCACTGCACTCAAATGTCGACGCATGCCTGGCAACACCCTTCATACTGAGTCCATAAAAATCGTCTACTAGCCGTGACAAAACAACTAGTCGTTATATTAAGCCTGTACCACCCGCAAATGCAAACCCCAGGGTCCGTCGGTATTCGTAAATCCACGTGAACGACGCACCCCGTGCATCTGGAGAAAAACAGGAATGATAGGCGTACTTCAAGGTCGCTGCTGTTTCATTGGTTATCAAAGGGAAATTCTTGCTTCAGACTGATTATTTGATGAAGACTCATATCTGTTTGAAGGTGTGTTCTGCCGGTCGATTGAGTGCGTCTTCTTTTTATCCAGTCAGTTCCTGTGTCAATTAAGGGATCTTAGTCCAGAATCGGCGGTTCATCCGTTCGGCCATTCAGTAGTTTCTTACGGAGAATAATGTTTAGTACTTGTAAGGTTACCTCGTCTCTAAGTGTTTTGGTACAATATCTCATACCTACATGATCTATATTTTTGCAGCGCCGACTTCGGAGGGTCTCTATGTTCCCACTTCCCTCACCCACTTATGTGAAGTCTTGAAATGGTGAATGTATGTGGGTAAGGTGTTTGATGTGAGCAACTTCTAACTGTCGAACATCGTGAGACTGAACATCGGTTTTATGCGATAAAACATAACAGCGTGCCTAAATACTGCCCAACTTCAAGATGATAATGAAGGGAGTGGAGTGTAATGGCACAAAGTGACTTAGTAAATGTGAGATACTATCACGTCAACTTAACTAGGATGCGATCAAGTGTTCGCGAGAATACAGATAAGAAAAGGTATTTGGGGGTGACAACGGCTCTGTAGTTTTAGTTTGGAAATAAATGAGAGACGGAAGCCAATATGGCCGAAACCATTCATGTGATAGCTGTACAAACGTATCTTACGAACATGCCATCACTCCCTCCATTGGCGGCCGATTCCAAAAAGAACGAACAAGAACGTAAAAACATTTTTACCAATATTAAGCGAATGAACGAGAGATCTGTTTGAGGATGGCTTATAAAAGTGATCTGTTGATGTAACTTGACGCCATCAATGTTTTAAAAGTCATCGTGATACCACTCCTTAGTCGCCCGTACTCCAGTGTGAACGGAATCAATATAGTCATCTCTTGCTCGTACTGAAAGGTCCACTTACTCCCCTAGTAGCCCGTCGGTGGACAGGCTCAGGTAAGGCTATGTCACGTTTCAAGTTTGGAACGCATGCCTGGGCCGAGATTTTCAAAACGGCTCCACCAATATGCTAAAGAGAGGAGGTAAACAAGTTACTGCGAATTTTCCAAATGCTCTAATTGACTTGGACAATCGAGAGGCAGACTGTTTCGAGATGGTAGATCTACTAGCGTCGTCCCTAGAAGGTTGAGATACCCATCAGAGGCAATTGAGGATAACTTGGTCTTCCCTAAGCCTTACTCCCTAGAGTCGGGATGTGATCTGTGCATGACTTTAGATTTCCTCGTGTTAAACGGAATTCTATCATTCATTGCTCAGCGCGACGTAACATCCAGATATTTCTAAACAACATCCGTTTCCCATGTGGACCCCAAAACCCGCTACAGCTTCATGTCGTCCGCGTGCATTAGAAGGAAGGACCAATTACCTACTGCTGCGAGGTTGTTAACGGGGACCACAAAAACAGTGCCAGAGAAGGCACGCGACCTGGCGTTGGGAGTTCCTCATTAACTGTTACAGTACGTGTCAGATTCGTGACGTATTGTCCCAGCTGTTCCTCAGGACCCAACATTTGCAGTTTCCTCGAAAGAATGAGGTGTCTTACCCTGCTGAACATCCAAGCAAAATCGACTGCTGTAGCGTCCATTAGCAAAAATTCGCCCTCCGATCGTGTGCATGAGTTATTCGAGAGTAACAAGTTGCTACTGTATGAATGGGTGGTTCTATGGCCCTGCCGGTTCGGTGTAAATAGGCAGTGTGCATTATGATACTTTCGTGTGCAATCGTCCAGGATGCTCCCTAGGATTATAAGGGCGCATGATAATAGACCTACAGGGCCGTGTTTGTCAGCTGTAGTATGATCGCCATGTTCATATTTCGGTGAGGTGAGGTCGCACTTACATGGTTCTGGAACCTGGTCAGTAGAACAGGAGTGTCGAAGTAGATGAGCTAGCGGTTACGCCAGCACATCTTAACACTCCTCCATTACTTATCTTCATATTTTACCTAGAACCAGTGGCTTATCCGCTCTGACTTGTCTTGCACGTTGACTCCATTAAGGTCGGACATGGTTTAATTAGCTGTCTCATCAATTGTCCTCAAGCGCATGGATTTCTCTCCCAGGTTGTCGACAAATGAGACAGCAAGCTGCGTGCATAGAACGCCCACTGGTACGCGTCCACAGTTTCGGGGGGTCGTTGCGACTGGATGCAGCGGATTCGGATTTAGTTTACAATGCCATATGATCAGGAAATTTCTCGGCGGAATTTGCAGAGTGCGCCCAACTAAATTAGTGGTCCAGGGATTCGGACCTCACGGCGGTTACTCATTTGTTGCGGACATTCGATAAAATATTTTACCACCCATAAGCAAGAGAGTGTTCGCTGAGATTCCTTTCCATTATGAGCCCCTTATTTATCGGCCTCAGTGCTCTTCTGTTGGTTTAACATAATTTTATCAATGGCCTGCGCTAGGTGGGCGAAAATAACGGCGTGTGTTCCACCAGTGGTGCGCTGGATGGCGGTGATGCCGAAAATATATTATCCCACAAGCTAAATGCGTCCGAACTATGTATGATTGTGTTTGAGGAGTTGGTTCCCAGACTCACTTTACAATACGAAGCTGAAACATGTCCAAGAATATCCGATACGGATGCTGTATTTCACTTGAGTCACAGCAGGAAGTAAAGTGGAAACACGGACTAATGTGCATCCGATGACGCTGTCTGTAACTCACTGTTTGTAGTCATTGAAACGTGTAGAAACAGTCGGCTGCAAACCTCAACCGTGAGGGTCCGTATCACCAGCAAAGTGTGCTGTAAATCAAGAATCAACTGGTTAAATCCGAATAAACATTGCCAGATGAATATTGAAAGTCACCCCACAAGTCTCGTCGATAGTGCAAACAGAAGAGCCAAGGTTCATCCCTGGTGAATCACACTAAACGGAAGCAAGTAGTTTATAAAGTGACCTCCAAACGAGTTAAACAATGTGTACGACGATTGGGTGCAGTTATGTTGCAAAATTGAGGAGGGTTCATATTCAAATGGGTGGGATAGAAAATTTGGGTAGCAACGCCGTCTGGAAAGAAAGTTCTAACAAATCTAGCAGCTGCGCTATATACTGCTCGCAAAACTTCTTCCCAAATATCCGCACCCTCTATCTGACATTAGTACCGTCTAGCTGACCCTACAACAGGCTTCTCGTTAGTAGTCACAACACATTTTTCGTGGCCGTGATTAAATAGTGACTGCTGTTATGTCCCAGGGACCACCTTAGTATCTGGGTCAACTGACGTCAAGGGTGTCACGGGTGAATGCCGTTCTCCACAGCTCCACTTTGCACTCCGAAAGAGGTTGAACTCCCCTGCAGCCTTTTCGAGAGCCTGCGTTATTTGGCCCACGCCGTGGCAACTATAGGCGTAAGATCTACAATGATTGACATCGCCCCTTTTACTGGGCCCTTCATCAAAAAATCCCCGCAGATAAACTAAGAAATACACATTACGTCCCACACTCATCGTTCTCGTCTTCACACACACGGTACGGATTGGTCCGTTCGAACCGGGGGAACACTGCACTAGCGAACCGACTTGCTAGTGGTTTTCGGAGTTGCACCAACTATCACCAGCACAACCCCACTTGTCTAAAATGGCTCGTTTTTGGTTCACTCACTTTTGTTAAGCATGAATAGTGGGAAGATGATCCTTTAATCACTTCCTCCAAAATAGCGATGCTAGGTAACCGGCCTATTTTCATCGTCTGGTGTATATTTTACGTTCCCATCAAGCAGCAAAAATCATTCGGGGACGAAGAGATTGAAGCGGTATCATCAGACACCAATAGCACGATCGGCCGGTTGTTGGGGATTTGTTCCACCTCAACTAAGAACGCCGACAGTCCATTGTCAGGAGTCTGCCCTATGCGAATTGTGCTCAGAGTTCGTCGGACAGACTTTATCAGCCGCTGTCAGACTGCCTCTAGAACTAGCATATTTCGGACTGAAATGTCACGTGATGCCTCTTCTTAGTAGCCGGTCATTCTAATCTAGCGTCCCACCCAAACTTTCGAGCTCTTTCTTAGAGCCACAAAACTGAGACGCTGTCCGATTAAATATTAGTTGGTCTTCCTTCTTGTAGGATCAATCGAATCAGTAGCATAATGAAAGAGTCGGTACTCATAATCCGTGCAATCTCCAAGTATAGTGTCCTAGATTTCATGCGTTTAGATATGTAACCAAATCTCTCTTTAAATTTCCGACATCTTTTCATTCTGATCGAACCGAAATAGTCCGAACCGACGCGTGAGAATAGTTACCATCCAGCTCGCGTTCTCTCAGAAGGGAGTGTATCCATCAAATGACCGCCAGCAACCCCATGCTGGCGTTGGCTGAAGAAAAACGTTGGCCTACGGTGCTCTCAACGCTGTTGTTTTTGCCCATCTAGCCTAAGTCACTGGTCAACTTATGTCGAACCAACAGAAGAGCCGAATTATGCGTTCTCGTAAACAAGTACCAGGAACGGTCTGGGCCGGATATATATGCCCCAAAATGGGCACGGGGCAGAAGATTATACGTAAATATATACTGTCACCGAATGTAGTTCCACAACTGCAAGATAGACAAGTTAAATTGACACTTACTCGCGACCAGGCTTACAAAAGCATAAAACAATGCAACGGAAACACGTGATAAATCGTCCAATTAGTTTTAGCAGCAAGATAGGTGGCGCGTTATCGATACCCAGACAAAAAATTTGGTACGCTGCTCTGAGAAACAGCCTACAAGTATCATAGTCGAATACCGTTCAAATGTTCATGGTTGATTTAAGGTTTATGGAAGTGAAGTAATGATAACGTATCACAGTTGCGAGTAAGGAATGCTGAAGCAGAGTTGAATGTATACTGCTACAGGTTTGTATGCACAGTAAATGTAAAATGTGAAACTGGGCACCATAATCTTTATTTACTCGCTGTTCACTCTCTTAAGTATCGGATGTTTTCATCGCTTAAATTTCTGGAGGTGAGTTATGCAGGGTCTGTCATCTGTTTGTCCACTCGTTGTGCACCATTTGTCATACTTGTTAATTTTATTGTACTGATATGTTTCGTGAATGGACAGAACTTAACGCGAAACCAGTAGCTGGTATATCTGAATTGAGCAGAACACAACGAATGAACGACAATCAAACGCTTGTGTTAGAATAACGCGCCGCATCAAAAATGTACAACCTGAACCGCAATAATTGACGTGAAAGTACATGTTCAATGACATTCATCACATCCACCACACGTTGAATGTAACTGCGGGTACTTGAAATCCTTTCTGGGTTTCATTTACAGCCTTGAAGACTTACAAATGATGCTTGTAATTTCTTGGTTTGAATTCGAATCAAGAGCATAATCATCATTGTCTGAAGTCACACCAGAATTTGGAACAAACTGACCTGCATCTTCAAAACGTATCTGATCCACTTGTCGATTATGTAGAAATAAACCATGAACGTCTGTAATTCGGTATGAGCACTTAGCAAGATTTCTTAGAAGTAAACCACGATAAAAGGTAGCTTCAGAGGATTGAATAAATATCAAGTTTTACCTCAAAGACCGTCCTTTAAAAAGTTTGGTGGGACTTTCATGTGTGGTTGAATGACAAACATTGCGATATTGTAGCAAGAATTTGTCAACACCTTTTTCAAGGTCTCTGAGTGCAGTTCACCGAAGAGAGGCTATCGCTCTTTTGAGTGTATTAAAAAAGTTTTCAGCATGATTATTATAGCAGAGATGTCGAGCCGGAGTGAACAGATGGTTGCATCCAATGCCATTGAGCCAAGCAGTTAGAAGGTTGGCAATGAAATGGGTACCATTGTCAGTCACCAACACAAGAGGGATACTTTCTCTGCTGAATATTCTTCTGAATGCGCATATAGTGAATTCTGCAGTGGGCGTTGTTGTGAATACCACTTCCGGCCACTTCGAATAGGAATACCGGTCAAGAAGAGGACCACAGTAGTCCGAATTAACCCGTTGCTAGGCCTCAGTTAACATCGGCCACGGAGTCCATTTAGACGGTGATTTGTGGAATTTGTGATGGCAAGATGAGCAAGTTTTAGCCAGACAACAAATGTCAACGTCAATCTCTGGCCACTAGCACGTTAATCTGGCCACAGACTTCATCTTTTCATCTCCAAGGTGTACGGAATGTTGACCGTCCAGAACAGCTCTACGGAGAGTTGGAGGAATAAAAATTTTGTCATTGAAGCATAATAATCCATCTAGAGTAAGTGATAATTTCTTTCGGTGCACATAAGAAGTAGGAAATTTCCGTCTGACTTGTGGGATCCAACCACGTTGTAGCGCACTGAGGATGGATGAAAAGTAACGTTGAGTATCGCGAATCAACTCTGTTCGGCAAACCGGCAGAGGCTAGATTAGTAGGCAATCATTACTAGAAGTTTCTTAAGATATATGTGGAACATGTAACAACATGTGACATGCTTGATGTGGTTGGCTGATTTGTGCACTGTGGTATGGTCACGTACACTAAGTGCTATGCTTCGTCGTTCAACTATGGTTGCTGAGGAATGTGCCAATGACTTGTTAGGATTATAGATGAATTTCAGTGCTTCATGATCCGACACAATTTTGAATGGCATTCTAAAAGGATACTTATGAAGCCGCTTTAACGCCCGCTATGCCGCCAGAGCTCCACGGGGTGTCTGAGCATAATCCCTTTCTGCTGGACTAAGTCGGCGTGATATACACAACTGGTTTGTTGTCTTGTTCAATCACAGCTCCAATTCCAACTGAAGAAGCATCAGTAATCAACGCAGGCATAGTTTGAAAAGGAAATGGACAAAGTATAATATCATGTGATAAAAAATTTAACAATGAACGTGTACACCTTTCATGAGTTGGAGTCCACGTGGACTGCTTCTCAGAAAGCAACTGGAATAAACATTCAGCAAGATGAAAGAAATTTGGAACGAAACGAGAATAGTACCGCAAAGCACCTAACAAAGAGCGCAATTCGGATAGGTTCGTGGGTGAAGGTGCATTAACTAATGGGTCCAGACGTTTGGCGTCAGGTTTGAATCGGTTACCGCGAACTAAGTAACCGTGACACTCGAAACTGCTTACAGTAAAAGCGCATTCGTTTGGATTAACAACAGTGTACTTGTCAAAAACTGTTGGAATAGTTTCAAAAGACGAGAATCATGAATTAACTCTCCTGGAGCACGTACGATGATATTATCCTGATAAACTCCAACACCATCCACACCGTTCACAATGTTATTCGTTACCTGCTGAAAGATAGCAGGGGAATTACTAAGTCCAAACGGCAAAAATCGGTACTGAAATAGTCCATTAGGTGTATTGATGGTTGTTATCGGCACTGATGTCTTATCCAAAAGAACCTGTAGATATGCATCCTTCAAGTCTATCTTGGAGACAACTTTGGATCTTGACAGCTTGCTCAGAATGTCCTCAGGTTCAGCAGTAGTACATGTATGTTGCTTAAGGCATCGATTTACAATGATTCGATAATCTCCACATATTCGCGGAGTTTGCCCATCAGACTTCAAAGGTGTCACAATCGGCGTGACCCAAGATGATGAATCGATAAGCTTAATAAAGCACTCCTCTACCAGCTCGTTGAGCACTTTCGATACCGGTTCACGGAGTCCATGAGGAATTATACGGCGTTTCAGAAAACCGGACCACCAGTTACTTCTAGTTTAACTGAAGGTATATTCATACCACCTGTGGCCCTCGAGCACTTGAGGATTAGGTCTTTTAAGCTTGTTGAATTAATCGGTGGTACAAGCAAGTAAAGCTGGATAAGGAGCAATTACAAAACCATCAGCCCCAAGATGGATGGGCCATGATGAGTAACAACGAAGGTGCAACCAAGTGACTTGGATTGTTCGTTGAAGATCGGAATAGTGACTGTACCGAAAGCAGGAGTGGAATGACCAGTAATACATCGTATGGTTACAGAACAGGGATGAAGTATGTAATTTGGATCGGACTGTGATGTATATCTTCGTGGTACAATAGATTCCACACTGCCAGTGTCGATAATAAAGTCATGCCTTGTGCCACGTGCTGTGAAACGGGTGTGAAATAAATGCCTTGAAGCAGATGAATCAACTGTCAAAGTAAAGGACTCCATCTTGTCACATGTAGGATCAAATTCATTCCGACCAGTTACTATGAATTGGCAATTTATTTTCGACTCACAGACAATTTGTAAATGGCCTTGTTTCCCACACTTGTGGCATATGGAGCTGCGGTGAATGCACGTGCATCTGGAATGTTTCTTGCCACATGAGGCACAACTCCCGAATCTGCCAGTGAAGTTTGTCGACTGTTGCGAAAAATTTGAGAAACTGGTCGAGGATCATATTTAGGAGCTGAAATGGATGGCCGCAGAGTACTGCGTTCTGCAGGTCGCTTTTTCATCGATCCAAACTAGACCGCGGTCTCACCACGGACCGTATTATTACGTCTTCGTACTGTTCATAGGTGACTGGTATTTTGATACGTAGGTTCAGGAAGTAGCGGTGGTCGTCTATGTGGACCCGGTGCATTAATACCAGCGATGAGTCGGTCACGAAGTTGGACCTCCAACTGATCACCAAAACCACACTGTGCTGCCTGAGTTTGGATTTGTAGAATAGAGGCACGGACTGACTGGTTCGGTTGGCGCTCCATGATGTTGGATTTGGCTCGTTCGGCGACCTCAAAATTTACAAGAGTGACATGACCGAGCAGTGTTTTCTTTATGCGGTTGTATGTGAGATTCATCAGCTAATGTGGATAAGATAAATTCTTTGGAAGACAGTAGGTCACTTTCACTACTCTTGAGAGAAAGAGGGCTGATTTTTTCTCCTCATTTAGGCTGGATACGGTCATACACCGTGGTTCGAATCGTTCAAAATAATCCTCAATATCACGAGAGGATGAATGAATGTGCAAAGTTTCGAGAAGCATAGAATTCATTACCACAGAAGACTGCCGCGACGCCAATGTGATGTCTCGTGAATAGATAGAACTCCACGCGAAACCAGTAGCTGGTATATCTGAATTGAGCACAACACAACGAATGAACGACAATCAAACGCTTGTGTTAGAATAACGCGCCGCATCAAAAATGTACAACCTGAACCGCAATAATTGACGTGAAAGTACATGTTCAATGATATTCATCACATGTACATATTCACTACTTAACAACTATCGCTTGAATCAATACACTGTTCGTCGTCCCCTTCCTTGCATTTCGTTTCCTGGTGGTCTTGTTTCGATTATTTAACTGTCCAATATCTTTTATAGCACATCGGAAAACCAAATTTGCCGCACCTTTTCTGTGATTCGAAAGGAAACTTCCTCCACCATATATCGCATTTAGCCTAGTAAAGTCTACCGTCAGCGGTTACCACGAGTCACTGCTAGTTGCTCTGCAACTTCGTTGACGTTCTTTCCCCCACTGCAGTTGGTCGGTGACAGTCAAAACCTCAGTATTCTGACAGAACTGTTACAGCTAATACGCACAGAGCGCACGGTACAAGTTCCTGTGAGCTTGCCTGTGAAGCAAATTGGTGCAGTTAAAAGGAAGAGAGCAAAATTGTCAACGTACGTATCGACGGGACGTGAGCGAGTTTCTTTAGAAGCGCTGACCAACAGTTATCCACTGAACATTTATGCTCGAGGCTGCTTAGTGCAGTCAGTTCGCTTGATGGTCGATTGAAGACTACACCTCGGTAGATTGATAGAATCCAGACGACGATGCCTGGTCGAACAAACGACAAAGCTCACCGTCACTGGAAACTTGATGCATCACCTATTAGTCATTCCCGTTTATCGAAGCCCTGAGAAGTTAAACTGTAACTTTTTTGGCTCATATGTATCTCAGTGTTTTCTAACTGTTTTCTTTCCTACCCACATAGTTACGGTGGGCTCGCCGGTATTCACCAAAGGCCGCGGGTTGACATCGGACTAGATAGGAACAGCCAGCGTCCAGTTTGAGCACATGTTCGAACTTGGAGTCATCCGCCTGTTCTATATTCCTTTGGCATCACCTTTTCATAGAGTACCCAAACGGTTGGGGGATTAGAGTTTCTGCATAGACTGTCGTTCTCTCATCAACGTCACGGCACCCGAAATCTTCAACTCAAATTTCGTTGCCTCGTTTAGCATAGAAAGCACCTCAATACCTGCTAATATCCCATCGAAAACTTGTAAAGTTTTGAGTAATGTTCAACTCGATGCTCGAAGTATTCGTTCACAGTTAGCTACCGTTAAGCCCTCAATCCATCCTGGACCGGATGATATCCCAACAATGGTCGTCTAGCAGGCAAGTGAGGACACCCATCCTCCTACTTAATTTGTTCAATCTATCACATTTTTCCAGCACCTTCCCTCCTCAGTGGAAAACTTCAGTCATTATGCCTCGTCACAAGAGTGGTCCAAGACAGGACGTTAGTAAACATCGTCTCATCAATCACACGTTAATCTGCTCGAGAATGGTTGAAAGGATAATAAAGGTGCACATAGTCGAGTTCTCAAGGATACAAAACCTAAAAAACCCTTCACAGCACCGTTTCCTTAGTAAACACTTTTGTATGATATGTCAGCCGAATTTCATTAACCATATATCGACGTCCGTCGACGCAGGATATGCGGTAAGTATCATACTCTTAAACATGCAAAAGGCTTTGAATCGTGTGCCTCATAAGCGCCTCTTGATCAAAATAGCATCTTTTGGCATACAAGATCCCTTGTATAGCTGGTTATCATCATAACTTGAAGGTCGCACTCAGACAGTCAAAATAAGTGAGCACTAATCAACTCCAAAACCAGTGACTAGTGGGGTGGTCAAAAAAGGTTTTCTGGGTACATTGCTCTTCTTACTGTACATAAATGACTTATGCGACGTTATTACATATGGCAAGCCCTTTCTGTTTGCTGACGATATCAAAATCGTTTACACATTCCGTCAGGGCAGTGACATCAATTTCTGTCTAAAAACATACGGCAGGACCTGGCGTCATTGAAGTTGTGGTGCAGAACATGGCTGATGTCGTTCTCAGCGAACAAATCGAACATCATCACATATGGCTGTAAATTTTCTCATGGCTCCATCTTACTAGATGGTTGTAACATTGATACAGCCACTTCGGTCAGAGGTCTAGGAATACGGCACTCAAACTCCTTTGATTTCTGTGAACAAGTATGCTTCCAGGTATCAAGAACTAAAAGAATAAGAGGCTGTGTCAAAAAGACGTTCAGTCTACCAGCTGCGAAGCTGACGTTTCACAAAATATGTGCTCGGCCTCAATTTGAGTATCGCACGTTCATTTACTGTCATCTACGCAAGTCTGATAGGCTTGTGTTAGAAAACCTTGAACGATCGTTCACCAAAAGTTTATCAGGATATTCGTCTTCGCTCACCTACAGACAGCGCCGTGAAAAACTTGGTATTGATCCGCTTTGGTTGCGTGGACCAAAGGTGAACCTGAAGCTGCTGTATAAACTCAAACATTCGGATTTTATTACCACAGAGTTTACCGTCCACTTACTACACAGTCCTCCATATAGTCTAAGAAGTAGGGTTTCCACCTTGTCAGCCCTGATATATCGGGAAAGTATACGTGCAAACTTCTTCGTTTTAAAGTATTGCTACATTTGAGGTAAACTTCCGAATGAAGTCTAAGCCAGTGACATCATTAAGCGTTTCAAAAAAGGTTTGGACAGCTATCTTACGTTAACAAACACGATGTCTGTCTTCAAATTCTCTGTATCACCTGATGAACTTTTTGAGTGTTCCGAGAAACGTTTAGCCGTCAGATGCGCATTAGGTAGATAAACACCCCGCTGTCTAACGCCCCTCGAAATGTGAACGCGGCGCATAATTATAAGTCCAGCTTTGGTTATCAGATGCTCATTTCATGCGGCTCTCCAAACCGTCGACTCAATTCTCCGTATGCCCGAATAAATCACGAATACATAGCAAAATGCCACAAAAAACAGTAGATTGGGATATATATTCCAATAATCATAGCAAAATTGTTAATATCGCGTGAGTTCTTTGTCCAAAAATTCCGCTAGCACATTGTTTGTCATAGTAAACGTTATAAACCCACATTTCCTTACGTAACATGTGGAATTACATTTTCCTTTCCGATCTTCATATGATCCACTGAGCGAGGGAACTTTTCTACGACGGATGGGCGCACAGAACGTCGTCATAGATGAACGATCCGTGAGATGTTTAACTTCTTGATGTGTCTCGTGGAATCGACGTGATCCTGCGTTGGAGTCTGCTCAATCGTTTGTTGGATTTTGGGATTTTCCGCCCTGTCTCGTCAGAGCCGACCTATTTTGAAATTTTTCTGATGCTAATTTTATCCCCTAATGGCAAAACACTCCAAAGATGCGTTTGGGCATTTTTCTCGGAGTGCCCTTGAACTGTTTAAAAAATTACCCATCCCCCGACCTTGTAGAAAATAAATTAGGGTAACATCCCATTTGTTCGAGACTAAATCTGTGAAGCGACCAAACTATCTCCTTCTCTGTTACGTGAGTCGAAGTTCTCATAAACTACATTCATTTGCCTTTTGACCACGTCCTTCTTGACGGAAGGCTTCATGTTTTGCCATTAATTACTTATTGGTTTTTGTATAGGTTGTAAATGTCTGCAGCGATCGCGCATAACCCAGCGTGCTTCTCACATATGCGTTGAGAAATATATATTATTATTGACTCATTTTTCATGGGTACAACTACAATTGGTAAATCACTGTTATAAAGTTATGAAAATTTATTCCGTGTTATATTACACTGGAGACAACGCGACGTAATTGATCAAATTATTACACTTGAAGATGTGGGAAAATAAATGTGGCGTAATGTGTTTGCTTGCAAAATCAATGTGCAATAATTTTGTTACATGGTAAAGGTGTTCTTGGATAGCACTTTCATGATAGTAGAGAGTTTATTTTAGAAAGAAAATACAATAGTTGCTCGGGGGTAATATATTTGAATCCGGCAAGTTCTCATGAGCTCACGAGAAACATCGGTCGAGGCATGTAACTATCACACAGCAGAACGTTCTGTTTACTTGGGAATTTTTCACGTTCTCGTGAACGACACGCATAGGAACTGGAGAATAGAAAATCACTTCCAGCGGGCATTAAACAAGAATGAAGGATTCAAGTGAGTCAGGCAGCGGGTAATGTGAGAATTAGATACAATATGGGGTGTTCACACAGGTGATGCATGTTGTTCAATAGCGTCCCGTTAGGGGGATGATGTAAATAAGCATAGGAGTTGACCACATGTGAATAGATAAGGGGATGTATAAATGCATATCTGTAGAGATTTCAGTGAACATAAGTACTGGTTAATGCATTACACTTTGGTGATGTTGACCATACCGCTCCTAGAGTATCCGCGTAAGGACGCACATCTCCGAACGAAGCAGCCAAGGAGCACCATGCCATATCGATCGGCCGGCTCAGCTTTGACGGTATGGTCGTGGATGGTGGTGTGGTTCCACCCAGCCAATCAGATTGCAGCCAGAAGGTCGAACGCCCGTGCGCTATTCGAGTTTTGTTTTCTCAAGTTGCTATCTGATGCCCCTTGTAATGTGATTTGTTCTGACGCCCTGACTGCCATATACGTCTATTTAATTTAATTCGCTCCATCTCTCGGCCGGTTATTGTAACTATTTCGTTCTAAATATTTAGGGCATCTGTGACCTAATTTTGTTTCAATGTCCCAATAAACTGTATTGCCGCGTCTCTTCTTATTTTTCGGTTTAGGACAGGCGACTAAGTAGGTAACCACGGGAACGATCCGACAATCTGGTCTGTATGAATTAATTTACACAGGCCTGCTGAAGCATCTCCAGCTGAGAGTAGTTAGGGGCCAGCCAAAAACGCAGTGTTACTTAATCGTGCGCCAGGTCGAATGTACGTAGAACACAGACATGCAGAATAAGCTATACAAACGACTCCTATGTCGACTACGACAAATCGAAAATACAGGTTCACAAGTGTGCTTTATATTTGACTTGTTGTGGTCTCAATAAGTGGGAAACGCGCCACTAGCAGGATAAATGTAGGTAGTATCAAGCAGAGATGAATTAGATTTTTAAAAGAAACAGTAGAGAATAAAGCATGTAGACAAATACTGGAACACACGTTTAATTTTTGACAAATGGGCATGTTTTTTATTGAAATTTTTTCCGAGGAAACACGTAAACAAAAAGCAAGTTGACGCGGTCGCAAGTGTAGTGACCAACGATCGTGTGGCTTCTCTAAGGATCCCGGTTGCAACCATGTTTTATTCCTTGTCCGTTCTGTACGCAAGATTCTGTGTACGCCTGCTATAGAAGGCCTGATATGAACTCGGTGCAACTTTCTTCGGCCGTGCAACCAATTGCACGCAGCGAATGTTCGCTGCTCTTCTAAAGACCCATCTATTCCTCCATCATTCAGGGTCGTTTGACCTGGACCTTTACGAGCGTTGTTTGACGCACTCGAAGTTTCCAAGCACTACTCCCTTGGTGCGCTTTCGATTGTCGCCCAAGGGCTGTGGTCCACTTCGTGCTTCTCTTCTTTCTTTCCTTGGTTGTTGCCGTTGGTCTCACAATAGGCTAGAATTGACTGCTTATCATATTTCCTAACATTACCGGAAATATACCGTTTGTTTCCAAACCCTGACGCGTTCTTTTGGTTAGATGTCTGATGGGACTACGTTTTCAATGCTCTTAAGAAAATGTGTTCCAAACTGTTAGTGGACGAGGGTCGAGCGCATACCCACTTGTTCGCTACACAAACGATCACTGCGAACCAGCTGACTGTGTTCGGAAACGATTACTGGTGAGCCTCATCCCTCCATGGACACAGTGACCCACCTTGACCCGCTGATTGCTTATCAACCCCCTTGCCTGTTTGCTATAAAAAAGCCAACTCCTGCTGTTGTAGATCGAATAGTGACCAGTCTATATTGAATGCTTGCGTCTACCAGTTTTCTTGTCCTCACTACTTCGTTCGAGCTTATGAAGGGGATCAACTTCCAGTAATGAGACAGTTTTTTCTAATAAGTTTCAAATGGACCATGAACATTAGCACTTCGGCCTCAAATTTGGACGTAATGAAAATGTGTACGGGAGCGTACATATGTGGTGCTAAAGTATGTAAGATTGGGTATATTTCAGAATGCACAATCTACACCATGGATTAGGAAGAATGGACAACCGTCTTCATGTTCTTGTGTAGTCAAATGAATCAACCCTTCTTGAATTGTCTAACAGCGAAATACATTGCTTATTTCTCACTACCAGGTTGAGTTCGATGCACAGAGAAATTCACATGATACCAGCCAAACATGCAGCAGGTTGTGTTCTTCCTCCGGAACGGAAATGGAGAATTAACACCCTGAGTGAACAAAGCAAGCTTTTAACTGTGAATTTGGGAAGCGCGCATTGAAGCAGAAAAGTCCGACTAAATGTTTTCTCTAGTTTTTGGGCAGAAATGGTTAGGAAGGCTGGCAAAAATGGAGCAGTTTTCGTTGGAGAGATGAAAGAAGAGGCGAAACCCTTTGCAGCTTGTTGTGTGGCTCAATCGCGGAATCGAAACTTAGACTGTTCTTCGATCAAAATTAGGTTATCGATTTTCCATGGGTGAATTTGTACAGAACATACGAAGTTATCTACCATCTAATGTGTTCCCTTCAGTGGTTCAAGGCTTTTTCTGTGCAACCAACATGCTGTTCGGAGCCCGTTTGTTTCATTGATTTTCGATCTACTGAGCACATCCAGTAGGTAGGTTGAAACGTTTTGTTAATCGTTTATAATGACATCGCGGTCTTTTTAATTGCACTTACGAATGGCGTGCTACTGTTTATATTCCAAAAACTCTTCTAATGCAGTGACCAAGATCACGGCGGGTGATAGTGGTGCTGGTGGTTGTGTCAAATATGTACAGACTTCTTCCTTCATCTGTTTAAATTAGTTCTAATTCGCCTAGCTGCTGACGAGATTGTCAAGATCTAGATTATTTCCAACTGAAAAACACCCACATTTGATAGCATCCTTCGCGTTCAGACAAACCCTTCGGCTAGCCTACTTTGAAAGGAAGCGCCAGACATGACTTCCGACATTCTCAATACTCACCACTAGTGCATATCCTTCCCCGGATAATAACCTGTGCACCAGTTCCTATGTTTGGTAGAATAACATTATCCACAGAGTCGGCAACCTCACGACCGGCACAAAAGAGAACACAATTCGATCACAGCGTTATGCGAGTAGTGTTCAGTTTGCCAGAAAATTTTGACAGGAGAGTAAGGTGATTCGCTGTGTTCAATCCAACTGGTAATCTTGCAATCGACATTTCTCGGTTAGGTTGACGCTATTGTCTTCCGTGATACAACTGAGCATGGTGGGCTATCGTTCTGTGTTTGAAGAACTGTCTTATTTCAGAATGAACACCACCCACACCTGGTCGTATTCTGGTGAGCCTGGCGGTCAGTCCATTAGGGAAGGAAGTACTAGCTTTGGGTCCAGCTTTCGTTAGAGCTCACCATCGTCATTTGGATACCGCCGAGCTGCCGTCTCGAAGTTTCTGGCTAAATTATTGGCATAGTGGTGGCCGCTGTATTATCGCATTCTCAGGTGCACAGAGTTTGCAGCCACATGTGTAACGTGAAGCCTCATATGCAATCAGGTTTAAATGTGCGCATTTGTGGTATGGTAGTTCAATGTGTTCGGATTTATTAAAAATGTAACTCCACGCTCATACACATGGCTACTGTTGGTACCGCAAAACGAACGTATACGGTCGGGCAACTCATGTGATTCGGCGTGGTTTGTTAAAGTTCACAAGCTTCAGTGTTGACGGAACAACCCGATCCTTCTTCTATTACTTGATTCCTTACATTTTCTAGGCAGAGTTCAGTCATTCTGTGTCCTTCTCGCGTTTGTTTGTATTCCCCCTTTCCAAATTCATGTCTTCAGCGCTGTCATATGAATGTTGAAACTGTTCGGCACAAATCAGTAGTCGCTGGACAAACACCAAACCCCTGCAGCTGCAAATATAGCTGACACCCTAACGACCATAATATCTTCAAAACACTGGGCTTTCTTTTTACATTCAGTCGAAACAGAGAGGGGGCATATATTGTGAAAAGTCAGCATTTTGATTTACCGCCATCGGTCGCCAACGTAGAAACGGCAAATTTTATACAAAGCGCACATAGCAACAATCAAACAAACCAACCACATAGTTCAAACCTTTCCCGTGGTGACAATGAATAACCGCAGCATGTTTCACAAAATGTGTCTTAAGAAGTGAGGATAGTGAGGACCAAGCCCTCAAGAGCGCGAGCAGAATGGTAGTGCGTTTGACGATAATGGCTTATATCACCTCACAAATATGCAAATCAGAAGGCAAATATATTAGTATCCATCCAGTGGACGACAATCAGACTTCTTTGCGGTCCTACGGACCAAGGTGAACGGGTGTTTTAAGAAAAATTTCATACGCCTCATACTAGACAGATCGAGATTGTTTTCCGGTACATGCCAACGCAACGCAACATCCAGTAGGCAGCAGCTAACATCAGCGGTGAGAGCTCAAGAGTGGCTATATCCCTCAGCAATGATCGTGACGATCAAGTCATGTGAATAACCAGTGTGACGTCTGGTTTTTCCTAGATTGGACACACCCGAAGGTCAACCGACTCACTTGACGTTACAACTTTAACGAGTTACCCGTGAGGTGATTATTCCCGCTTGATACACGCTTTATTTTTAAGGAAAGTTGAGGTTGACGGGAAATACTGTACTTTAACACCAGTTCTCCCCAAATTGAACAATGTTATGCAACAGTATGAGTTTATCCGTCCAACCAATTGGGTGAGCAATCCTAGTGCCAAGTTTGCCACACTGACCATTGACGCAATGTGGTGAGACAGGCCATGAGAAGCTTGTGCCAAGGTTGAGCTCGTGTTTAGAGATATCCAGTTTTCGTTTCCGAGAAAGTAATTCGTTTGCTCAAACGACGAAGTTGCATCATTCCACAATGAGTCGAGTTTAATGGGCAGCCACTCTAATTAGTTTAAATTACTCCGTAGCTACCCGCTTTCAGCCACACTGTCGGCCATGAGCCAAATTTCAGTGTTAACGGTGTATAACAACGAAGAGGAACTGCCGAGCTGTTGGATTCCGGGCGCAGCCAGATCCAAGAACAGAGGTCTCAATGTGGAGCCTTATAACATATTGCTGGATACCGAGCAGCACTCTGAGAATAGTCTGTTATTTCTAACATTGGAGCAATGACCTTGGAGGTAATCGATGACTCACAGTATTGGAGGATTTTTCATATGACGGTTACGAAGCTTTATGCAGAGTGTCAACATGTGCGCTGGTCGAGGTTCTCACAAAAGTCTAGAAAGATCACGTCAGTTAGTCTTTCTCAACCACTTTTGTCTAATCTGATGGAGTAGCAAGTAAAATTGTACCACTCAGGAGTCATGCTCAAAATTCTTGTGGACTCTCAGGCACCAGTGTAAATTGGTCAAAATGCTAGCTCAAATGATTGTCCTTAAAAGCTGCATGAACTCTGGGAAAACGGTAATAATGCAGTGGGCCTGAAATTAACTCTCTCATTGCGATCACCGCCTTCAAAGGTGGTCAACACCGTGTACGCCTTCCAAGTTCCGGGAAGCATGCTTCCAAGGACAGAACGATCGAAAAGTTCGCAGTGACCCTCACTACGCTTCAACGCATAGCTTTGGCACTATAGTCGAGATGAGACGAAGGCCTGTACATCCAGTTTCACCAGATATTCCTGGTTTTTTGGAACGCAATGTGTGGTATGAAATTAGTCGTTATCCTGACCGGTTATGACGTTGCTAAATGTTTATACGAACTACGTGATGCTGTCAGTGAACACACCCAGATACTGGCTGTTAAGAGCGTTGCTGCCTTCCCTCTTTTGACACGATCATCCTAACTGTATGACGTAAGAAATAGATTGCGGGATAGCTCTTGATGATGAACATAACAAGGCTACGGAGAAGCTATGGGTTGTCACTAAAACTGTCAGACGTATCTACGTTACACTGGTGGTTGTTGACTGATATCTGTTTGCGGACTATACAGTACCTATCGTGTGCTTCTCCAATCGTTTAAAACTGTTACATGTTTCAAGCTGACCCATTCATGGTCAGTAAATATCTTGTGCGTTACAGAAGTTGTTTTTCCGCATGAGTACTATACGTTGTCCGAGTAGAACATAGCTACCGGTGGGTTTTTTAATGGCACCAACAGTATACTGCTGGTGATCGTCAAGTGCTAGATACGCTGAAACACCAAAATACACCTTGGCATTAACATGGTCAAACGCGTACACAAAACCCAAGCGACAATTTGATCTCTTTCCCCCTCAACCTACGCCAATTAACAGACCTCTTACAAACACCCTCGCTTGTCAGCGTAACCACAGCGAAGTCGTGTTTGTTTTTATCGAATCACTTTGCCCTCGTACCATTTTTGACCAATAACTTCCCGTCCTGTCACTCAATGTGGTATATAATTGCGCCAGCCTAAGATGAGAATTTATGGAAAAGAGTTCTGTCCGCTGAAACCAAAAAACACTATCAAGTTGTTGTTTAGAGATATCTAGCCCGAGTTATAAAATAAATTCATGAAATTTGAATTCGGAGAGGGGACACCCTTAATTCATCCATCGGTTGAAATATGATGAGGTTGCTTTGTGGGTCACTACTGATTTTTTCGCCTGTTATAATATAAACTACCCAAAGGGTTTTCGAAAAACTACTCACAAGTAACCCATCTGATATATTCTGTTAGGTGACAGCTTGTAAGTGAATCGTGAAACTCAATAATAGTTGATGTGTACCTGGTATGAATCTCGCCAGTATCATTGCCAGTATCGTGACAATTAAAGTCGCCCATGAGGAGAATCTTTCAAGGGCCAGACTGCGTGTGAAGTCATTGATTCAGCGGTCGTTGGTCGGCTGAACATGAGGGTTTTGGTAGGGCACACTGACCAGACAACTGGGTGATTGTTTAAAAAGTACAATGCATCATATAGTTTCAGGCGAGCTCAGAAGAATCGGGTCGTGCACCGACAACCTGTTGGGCTGGTTATCACTTTAAGGAGTTCCGCCGCCGCCTATCATCCACTGATGGTCGTGGCGGTACGTAGTCGTGTCCAACTTGTTAGTTTCCTCGACTTTCCGCCGACTATACATCAAATGCTGCTAACGCATTGCATACCATTTGACGCTCCTCAATTTTTTGGATGATGTGGTATCGGCGTGAAGGTACTTGGCGGAGTTCATAACAGAGTGCCCTTCTGTAAAGGGTCTAAACTTAGTCATTCAGGTCTGTGCGTAGTTTACTGCTAGGAAGATAGTTAGGCTCTGCTAGTTCGGTGCTAGTATCGCAGTCTTTAGCCACGACGACAGCTGCCTATTGATTGTTGTTTGAGGAATTGAATTGACTGCTGAAGCATTACTCCAGGCTTCAGAGTGACTCGGGTGAATGCTAGTTTCGAAGTACCATATGACTGACTAAGAACCGCCTTCATTTTCTGAGGTTGGTTTATATGCAACTAGATACCACAAGAAATTTATTGGTTTGTGGTAGACTGAGTCAACAAAAATTGGCAAATAATGCACCTAATCACAAAAAGGACACTCGTAAGATTCTGCGTTTTGGAATAGGTGTTAACTGGACAAACCTAGATAGCCTATCAAATTCTGTCACTAAGAGATCAAAAAGCTTAGATTTATCGGTGATAAACTTCCACTAATTTAAATCATGTAGTGCGTTGGCCTAATTATCCGTTTTTTTCTTGAGAGGGCACGTTGTGAATGACGGTAGACTTATACGTCATATCTTGATTTATAGACTTACAGTGTGAATGTCCAGACGTGGCCAGGTTGGGTTTTTAGACCGGTTACGCGTGGCCCGTTGTGAGACTAGTAGGTATTGTTTTCACCATTGTCACTAAATGGGGCAAACATCAGTCGCGGAAAGTCACTGTATTTCGGGTCAGTATTCCGAAGCAGACACTGTCATAGTCTATTGAAAACGCTGATAATACTCACACTTTTTAAGAGCCCCACAGACTGGACTTTCTCGTGAACCTTCTGTGTCATTAGCTTTCAGAACTCGCCCTCAGAGGGGTCAGGTAGATGAGCGCTTATTTGCTGACCACGATTGGTTTGGTGACATTGTTTTCTTGTCCAAAGTGTCCCAGTCGGCAGTTGTGCGTCTGACACTGGACGAGTGGCAAAACAGATGTTATAATAATAACTTGCCCTGAGTTAAACCCACTGGGTAGGATTTTAGTGCTCGTTGCACTAAGTCGCGTTTTCAACAGGTACGCAATTATCAGACGCGAAAAGCAAAAGACTGTTGAGGAGAGAGACCAAATCTCCATTCGACGAAATATACAGGTGGTCTGTGATGGCGCGCGAATTGGCTAGACAGGCTAGAGACCAGCCGTCGACGAGCGAGTAAACCGGAGGAATGTGACACGTGTGTCCTTCAGGTTCGCGCCACGGTCACATGACATGTAGACAAACAATCGGACAGCATGCATCGTGCGAGCTCTCTTAATAGCCTAGGTACAATATGCAACTATGAGTTTTGGAACTATTTTACACACCATACCGCGGGCAGGCCAGTGAAATCTCCAGGGCGCTGCACAGTTCCCCCCTAGAAGGATACTCTGTCAACAACCCTTCGATCCTGATGAGGACAACTGGGGCCAGCCACCCTTGGCCTGAACTCGTTCAAGCCTTACCAGCCGATATCCAATCAGCCTGCGATTGGTACGAAAATCTCCAGACACCACAGTTGGGGGAGCACTAATGCCCACAGTTCCTAGCGAGAAACCATTCGAGTATCCTCCCTTAAAGGTGCCGAAACAACCTTTAAAAAAAGAATGTTCGAGACGAGGCGTTCACGGAACGTTCAAGCACGACATCTAATACGGGATCGAGGATGATCGCAATCGAAGATGCCACACACGTGATGCCGGCGTCGGATTAGACATGCGACAGAAAATAGAGCAAAACTGGCTGAGTATCAGTACAGATATAAATGACGTACTCAACCAAATTATACAGCGAATAGGGACATTCGAGAGAGAGAAACCTGGACAAACGCAAATGTTTGTTTTCAGAACGAAATTTTTGCATTTTTGAGAAAAAAACTTTCGCGAATTTTTGGTTTCGACCGAAAAAAACGAGATTTCACAAACGCCAATCCTCTATGAGACGTTTCAGCCTGTGCACCCTACGACCTGAACGCGTTACGGCGGGTGCTGGCGTCTTCGGCAAAGTCGTGATGTCTGCTGAGGACGATGCGCTCGGGCGAGGCTATTCGGAGACAGCTGCCTGCATGGATAAGGGCTGCGGAGGAGCATTGAAGGCCTCCTCTGTCCTTTCGAAGTAGGCCGGTTTCAGACGATCGATGCTCACTGTGTCCCGAATACCTTGACGCTCAAGCACGTAAAAGCGATCCTTCCGTTGAAGTACTCTGAAAGGACCTTCATAAGGTCGTTCGAGCGAGCGTCGTGAACCATCTATGCGAATAAACACGTGTGCAGTCGTGGAGGTCTTTAGGAACAAAGCCGCCAGGTGTTTGTCCGTGACACGGAGGCGGCGCATGTGCGAAGCGAACTGTTTGGCGTAAGATGCATCATATAGCAGGGCGTCGGTGGCGGATGAAAAGTAATCACCAGGAAGACGCAGTGGTTGGCCGTACAGGAGGTCAGCGCTGGAAACCTGAAGGTCAGTTTTAAGGGCGGCGCGGATGCCGAGTGAAACCATTGGCAGGGTTTCCGTCCAACGGATTGCGTCGACCGCGGCAAGGGCTGCTTTTAGTTATCACTGGGAGCGTTCGGCCATACCGTTTGCAGCCGGGTGGTATGCGGTGGTACGCGTGCGATGACATCCAAGCGCGCTCAGTGTTTCCGCAAAGAAACCGCTCTCGAATTGAGGGCCACGGTCGGTCGTAACCGTGGCCGGGCAACCATGAGATGCCACCTAACGCTCAACGAATGCGCGTGCTACAGTCTCTGAACGGACGTCGGTTATGGGGACGACCTCTGGTCACCACTTGAAACGATCTATTATCGTCAAAAGATATGTCATCCCACTAGAAGGTGGCAAAGGACCTACGATGTCGACGTGGAGATGTGCAAGTCGAGATGTAGTCGAAAGGAATCGGCCGATCGGGGCCGACACGTGGCGGTGAACCTTAGCCTGTTGACAAGCTAAGCAAGATCGTGTCCACGTGCAAAGATCCTTTTGCGTACCAGGCCAGACTTACCTATTGGAAGTGAGCTTGGCCGTGGCCCGAATGCCAGGATGGGCTATGTTGTGTAGCGTGTCGAACACGCGTTGTTGGAAAAGAATAGGAACCACTGGACGTGGATGTACAATAGAGGTATCGCAAAGGGTAGTGTCTGCAGACGCTAGCAAAGGTTGATCAGTCAGCCGTAGAGCTGATTGTTGGCAGGAGGCACGGAAATCATTTTTCGAACGTCGTGCGTTGGCCATAGCGTTTAAGTCGATTGAGCCGTGACTAATTAGTGCCGACACTCGAGATAAAGCTTCAGCCACAAAGTTATCGCTGCCAGAAACGTGGCGTACATTAGACGTAAACTGGGATACGAAGTCCAGATGGCGAACTTCGCGGGGTGAGTGTCTCTCAGACCTACTGCCGAAAGCCGGAAACCAACGGTTTGTGGTCGGTGAAAATCACAAACTGGTCTCTCTCGAGGGCATGTTGGAAGTGCCGAACGGCCGAGTAAACTGCTAACAATTCACGATCGAACGTGCTATACCTAGTTTCAGCCGGAAGTGAACGTCTGGAAAACAAAGCGAGCGGTTTCAATAGTCCATCGGCGAACTGTTGAAGTACGGCGCCGACTGCGGTGTCTGACGCGTCAACAGCTACACTTATTTCCGCGGCTGAGTTGAAGTGATGCAACATAACGGCGGTGGCTAATGCGTCCTTAATTCTATCGAACGATTCGATGGCTGATGCTGATAACTCTACGACTCTGTTGACACAGCCGCGGAGTAAATCGGTTGAAGGCTGTATAAGCTGAGCGCAACGTGGAATAAACCACCTATAATAGTTGACCATCCCCTTAAATTGACAAATGGCGGCGAGGGTTGTAGGACGGGGAAAATCGCGGATTACTCCTACTTTATCGGTTAAAGGTCGAATACCGGGCTGGTCAACGTAATTTCCCAGGAACTCTATGGCTGATTAACCAAAGACACACTTTTTCGCGTTGATCGTTATGCCAAAAGTTGCTTATCTGTCGAAGAGCTGTCGCAGATGAATCTGGTGTTCTTCTTCAGACGCGCTTGCAACCAATAGGTCATCGATGTAGGGGTGGACGAAATCCAGACCGCGTGTGACGTCGTCAATGAAACGTTGAAACGTTTGTGCAGCGTTTCGCAAACCAAACGGCATACATAGAAACTCAAATAAACCGAATGATGTGACGATGGCTGTTTTAGCAACATTCTCATCCGCAACCGGGATCTGGTGGTATGCGCGCACCAGATCAATTTTCGAGAAAACACGGGTACCATGAAGGCTAGCCGTGATGTTCTGTATGTGCGGAATCGGGTACCTGTCAGGTATTGTGGCGTTGTTGAGCGAACGGTGATCTCCACACGGGCGCCAATCGCCCGACGCTTTAGGGACCATGTGGAGTGGAGAGGCCCAAGGGCTACTGGCGCGGGCTATCTTAAGTTTGCCTGGTATCAACCTGCGAGCTTTGGCAAACACCGGCGGGCCTGTCATGACTAGGTGATACCTCGTGGAACCCCTGACGGCAGGTAGAGATGAAGACTGTCGAAAAACAGTCGGATACGTATCGATTAGAAAACTAAAGGAGTTTAGTTTTGAAGAGCTTTGATATACGGGACTGATTGATACCTTATCGGTCAAAATTCCGGTAACCGTAAGCTTTGTCGTTTGGTCGACTAGACGGTATCTTCTGGAGTCTACCGAAAGGTCGAAGTGCTGGAGAAGGTCGATGTCGATAATTGCCATTTGGACGTCGGCGACCGTGAAGATCCAGCGGAAAGGCCTACGGAGACCTATATTAAGTGTGCGAGAGCGCTGATCAAACACTTTTATAGTGCTTCCGTTGGCCGCGCGAAGATTCAAAATAGATGACCTGTTTAAGCCGTGGGTCTCAGGTGGGATCACGCTGACCTTGACACCTGTGTCAATAAGATAACGAATCCCCGAAGCGTGATCTTTTAGAAAGAACAGGTGACCAGACGGGCGAGTTGCGTCGTTAACCGATTGGATTTGGCTGCCTTGTTTGCTGACTGGACCAACGGTACAAGGCTGTCGGCATCGTCGGGTTTTGTTGCCAAATTGCTGGTGATACCAGCAGTGATCCGGATTAGCGTTCGGTGGCGCCTGACGAAAATCACGTGACCCTGCGTGGTTACTGTGTCATCGAATGGGGGTAGCCGAACGTGATCTCGAACGATGCGCCGTTAAGGCCTGAAGTTATTTAGTTCGGGTGGCAACTTGAGCAGTTAGAGTTGCAATTGCGCCCTGACTATTCGAAGCGAGCTGGAAAACAGCGGTGCCGTATGTTTCCCCGATCCGGTCGGCGACATCAGCCAAGGTTGACAAGGTTGCTGATGGGTTTGCGCTAAGAATGTTTTCCCCAAATAGAGCCTCTTCTATGTGTGTCGTCTCAGATAACCGCTGCATGTGGCGAAGGAGCTGCGATGGTCCACGGTCACCGAGCTCGGTCGCACTCAGAAGCTGAGAAATACGTTGGCGATCGGACAAACCAACGCGCTTAATTACGGCCGCTTTAAGTTGCTCGTAGGGCTTCGTGGAGTCCAAAAACTCCAGAACATCGTCCACCTCGTCAATGACGTAAGATGGCAGTGCTGCAACTACGTGATGAAAACGCGTTAGCTCTGAACTAATCTGTCGTAGCGCAAATGTGGCTTCTAACTGAGCAAACCACGATTTAGGATTATTCTCTCTAGAGGGTGCAAACAGTAAGGCTAATGCACTGACAGAAGCGTCTGACAAAACGTGCGGTTGAGCCTCCGTTAAAACGGGATTGATGATAAATCGTATTTATTTTATAAAAAAGAATTAATATGTAAAACGTGTTAAAGAAATAGCAAGTCGAAGTTATACAAAAGACATATCTGTGGAAAACAAAAATTGATCGAACGGGCCCACCAATTTAGTGCTCGTCGCATTAAGTCGCGTTTTCAACAGGTACGCAATTATCAGACGCGAAAAGCAAAAGACTGTTGAGGAGAGAGACCAAATCTCCATTCGACGAAATATACAGGTGGTCTGTGATGGCGCGCGAATTGGCTAGACAGGCTAGAGACCAGCCGTCGACGAGCGAGTAAACCGGAGGAATGTGACACGTGTGTCCTTCAGGTTCGCGCCACGGTCACATGACATGTAGACAAACAATCGGACAGCATGCATCGTGCGAGCTCTCTTAATAGCCTAGGTACAATATGCAACTATGAGTTTTGGAACTATTTTACACACCATACCGCGGGCAGGCCAGTGAAATCTCCGGGTCGCTACAGGCTGAACGATCTATATATTCTCTCACTAGACTCTGGTTGGAGAGTTTTACGTCATAGTCTTCTGGATTGAGGGGCTTTAAATGCTTTTGGAACTTTTGTTTTTTACCCTAGTCTGACATGAGGTAGCATCCTCGTACAATTAAAATGCACAGCATCCTTTGGGCTATCTTGCAGCACTTTATGTACTGTTGTGAGAACACAGCTACATCTCAAGAGGGCCGTTGATTTACACAGCAGGCACTGAAAAATTTTGCCACTGTCCTTAATCTGCCTGGTGAATACGGTGCAAAGTTTGTAAATTGTTACTTTGTAAGTTACAACTACATTATTAGGATACCTATACCCGGGTATCTGGTCAACAGTAGTGGGACCAACATCAGGCAAAAATACTGGCTAGTTGTTAGGAGGTCAGTGAAACTGGTAATCTTAAATGTAACCCAAACACTGACACTAAACGCACAACAGATTGCTTGGAGTGAGAGTGAGAACGAACTGGCAATCAGACTGTACAAACCAAACCGGTTCGCGCCTGGACTAGGAGATAGAAAAAGTTAGTAGCTCACTGGCAGTTGTGGCCTCACTGATTTCGATGGCCCATATGAAACGAGTTCGACGAGCAAGCGTCCTTGTAGTCATTGTGCTTAGCGGCGCCAAACGTCTTGCTAGATACCAGGTAGTAGACATCCATGCGACCAGAACTAGGCTGGTGTTATGCAGGATAGACTGAATTGGCTATCCAACATAGTGACCAATGAGAGGGCCCATGTGATGCACCTGATCGGTGATTGATCCGCTCCCTGCTGCTTTCTCAAGGTTGGTTTAACGTGGAATTGACAGTTGGTCAAATGGCCATAAGGCTATCGACCAGTGGTACGCTTATCGGCTGGTGGATCGGAAGAGCCCATCTGTGCAGAGTGGAGTTCGTACGGTTTTGTGCTGAGAGTTGGCCACAGGCTTCCGCAAGCTGGATTTATCTATTGGATAAGTTGGTTGATCAGAGGGCTCCCTATACCCGGTTAGGAAAATAATGACTTTTGGAAAGGGCTGTGACCTTGGTTACATTCACTAATGCACGTCACCGTTCAGTCTTCTTGCTCTTGACTCACTAGTAGGTAGATCTGTCTTTGCTGGGTGGCCTAAATCTGAGTCCATTAGGTCAAATAATCGGTTCCATCCACCGTCATACCATTCCCCTTGTCAGTTTCTAATGGCCCTTCGGTTTTGTTCAATTAGCTTCGTTTGCTACTGTCCGTCTTCTGACTGTTTTTCCGTACCTAATATGGATTCCCTTGGGTGTTATCCGTATGATCTCAACCCGAATTGCTTCGCGTCCCTAATGCTGCCTAAAATAAACTCGATATTGAAAAACTGTGAATGCCATCCTGACATCCTTTCTGGCATGTAATAATATCTCTTCTGTAGTGCTTATGAACTTAGGTTCACATTAGTCCCCTACCTACTCTCCAGCCGTTTGTGGTAGCTAATTTTACAGCCCAAAATCACAATGGGGCTTCTGTAAAAACACCTGTTTTAGCAGGCGCTTCGGATCAGTTGTAGCAGCTGCTGAGAAATATAGTGTTCTCGTTTCTCGAACAGCACGGTTTGTGCTGGGCGAGTTCCAATACCTTGTGATAACATGTATCATCTTTTCATTAAAAAATGTGATGATCCTTGTGGGTGTTCTTGGCCTTGGATGATCACTGCTACATTTTTGTTACAGCCGACTCTTGCTTTCCATTTGATTGGCTGTGACATGAACTAGTGAACCGTCGAGTGAACCAACATTTTTGGTGTGAGTTCGGAATACTCCATTGCGGAATTCCGACCCTTTGTCAGAGCTCATATTTTCCGGTATTCCAAGGCGATAGAAATGGTCTGATTACTCATTCACGACAGACTGCACACCTGTTGCGTTCAGTAAGTCAATCTTAAAGAAAACATTAAGGTAGTCCAGTCATAGGGTAAATTCTCCAGTTGTATGTCAAGCCATTACTATGTTCTAGTGCAACCTCCCTTGTAAGTCGCACCCCACTGATTCTCTTGTTGGGAGGACGCCGTAAGGCAAAAATTTCCGGTAATCACCGAATCATTGACGTAGTCGATTCGATGTACTCTGTCAGAACACCAAGTCTCATGCTCTACTGATTCAGCTGTACTTACCCGAATAAGTACGACGTATATACTCGAGCACAGATCGTCGTCTTACCCTCGGTGACAATATCCTATTTCTTTTGAAACCTGGTCAATTCAGAAACGTTAATTCATTCTGAAAATTGAAATGAGGATTCATTTCTTTTGGTCATCAGTTTAGAAGAACATTCGTAAATAACGCACATCTATTTTCCCTCCGCCATATGGCGTCTCGATTGTCGAAGAAGTTTTGTTGTGACGGCGGCACTCTGTCAAAATCGACGGCGTTGAAATCCGATTGAACAGTACGGAATTCGTGCAGGTAAATCCTCGGATGAGTGTCAGCAATATTGTGGTGAACTATTGGTAACTTTAGGCTGTCTTCCTTATGATGCATAAAATACGTACAGAATTATCATTTCTCAAAATGTGCATAGAATCGTCAGGATGCTGGACGGGCGTTCACCCGATGCATTTGATTATATTTGTTTGTTTGCAGGTTTGTTGGTTTATACGAACTGGTAGCTTCATGCACGATTCCGGGCTGATCACGTGCTCGACTGCTAAATTCCTAAATTCCATAGCTTGTTATTGTTTATCCGTACCGTTTAGCCACTTGCGGAAACCCCGTAATCCCAACGTGATATACATTAATTCTCCAGTTTATCACTACATTCATTTTGCACCCATTTTCACTACTTATATCTAGGAACTGCAGATTTAATGCATGCCAGCCCTTGAAGTGTGGGTGTGTTCAGTTTCACAATTCTCATCGGGCGCATATTCTTTATTTACCGCAGGTTATTAGTCCTTGTACTCTTATTTAGTTTTTCTCAATCAATTCTAAGGTTGTCACTTCGCAATAGTGATGCAAGAACAAGTTTACGTTTCTTTTTATGTTTTTGTTAGTACCCTAACAGCCACAATCACGTCACTTACGGGAGCCGAACCTCGAAGGTAGTCTGCAATGCCAGAGGCCTCTTTAGTGTTGAAAAACTTCACCACAAATCTGACAATGTCCCATCATGTAACTACCAACCACTCGTTCCACTCCATAGATGAGATAGACGACACCTTAAGGTTATCTGACTCCATTAAGCCAAACGAAGAACTCAAGTTGACGGCTATCAAGCACATTGACCTGCCTGACAATGAGGGTTCTGCACAGCTGCTCATGGCTTCTGTGGTAGAGAACCGAAAACATATACAACCTCATCAGCACAAGTAAGGCCTACCGAGCGCCACGCAACGACACGATACTGGTCAAAGTGAAATATGTATCCGACGTTCTTCTGAGGGTTTATCGTGACAGAATTGCGGTAACCGAAGTTGCTGTCCTCTGTAGTTTGTGGTTTCATTCGAGCGCAGGAATTCGAGGTTCCTTAGTTCATCAAGGAGGGTTAGAGAGGCCGGCGTATTCCAGACAGAATCTCGCAGACGAACAGGACGGACGCGGTCAGCTTTGCACGCGGACAACGGTAAACTCTACCGTTCATGTCCAATTCTTTCTTACACTGTACCTGTGCCTTCGGCGTACTTTTTCATTGATTGTCACTGACACATCTACAGGTATTATTCAATTCATGTTGCATTCTGACGCGTTAATCGACGCACGACATCGCCAACTAGTCGATCGCAGATTCTGATAAACACTGATCTAGTTAACCTCGTATACATCAACAAAGGTAACCTCACTAATCATCTTGGCGATACAACGTGATTGTGCTATTGCCCGAACCGCCAGTGCAACGACAACCTACCAGTGTTACATTACAATGGTGTCGGTTACTATTTATTGGGACATGCAGCGGGGTCGATATATTATACGTTTCTCTAAAGCCTGCTGCAGTTTTGCACCGTTCGCGCATGGACTTCCGAAAGCACGTTCTACGCAACTCCAACGAACCACGTCCCAAAGTTCAGTGCGGATGTTTGTAAGAATACGGTGTTGTGTGTTGTAGTCTTACGAACCATCTATTAATAAGGTTTTCTGTCGGCAGCATCCATATTTTTTTATCAGAGTTCTTCCAGATCACGCTCTGCTGGGAGCAGCCACATTAACATATGGTTCATATTCTGTGATTGTAAATACCTTCGCTTTATCCGTATTCAGGATTCCAATTGGTCGTTAAGGACAAGCCTCTGAAGAGTTCCATTTACGGTATCACAAAGAGGGTTAACAAAACCTACCAAGCTGCTTATTAGTAACATAGTTTCAGTGTTCGTCAGTGATGTTGGTGGATTCTAGCTAGGAACTGTCGAATTCGGCCGAAGCAGTCGAACCTCTAAACAAGTCGGTTGATATCATTTAACAGACTGAAGTCGGTGTGTAACTGGATCAAGGCGTACAATTTCTGAGCTTCCGCTTGTCACCTTTGTTTTCGTCCATTCGGGTTCGTTCGAAGTTCGAAAGTTTCACAAATTGGTTTCCAACATTTTAAGGGAAGCTTCCAATCGAGTAGATGAATTGTCACCTCTTTAGCGAATACCATCTGCAGATTGAACACACCTTTTCGGTAACATAGTATGAGGATCGTACAAGCCTTCAATTAAGGAGTCTTCACAGACATTTGTATGTCGTACCGTGTGTACCAATAGGACACTGAAGCAAATAATTGTCAGTTGCTTTGTCAGGTTCTCACAAACTCCTCCGTTCAGTTGTATCTCTAAGGCGCCTTAACATCGGGACAACTTTGCTGTCCAGTCCATTTGACAATGGACTTGTAGTGAATAAATGACGTTGATTGACTAGTGACAACTACTCGTATAAGTTTTCTACAACAAAATCAGCGTTGTTATAACCGGCTGAAGTCAGTAGCACACTTTCCAAGCTGACGGATTTCCTGAACGGACGCATCGTAAATCTTACATCGGGCGTTTCATTGTGAAACGTTTTCTACCATCAAGAGTTAGCCAACAGTCACCACCTTATAATACTCTGCTGAAACCGGTCTACGATACTCAGTTTGAGTTGTGTTTCGGAAGTTAGGTGCGTAGCTAAAGAGTCTACATTGCAATATTAATAGAAGCAACATCGAAGCTGAATACTAGACGTCAACAGAAACTCTGTGCGTTGAACTTCTTTTAAACTCTAATCAGCATTAGAAGCAAAGTTGGAAAATTTTGACTTCGAAAATTGAAATGTATCTCAAGTCTGCTGTCAGTGTGTGAGATGCTGTCAATTGTGAAAACCCATCTGTTCTTGGACATAATACTAGAACTCTCCATTTGCCAACTGATTCTCTTCCATTCTGAAATGTTTTACCTTGGAAACACTCTGCCTCACGATCACATTTCTACTGAGAAGTGTGCATATGCTGAACCAGCAAGCATTCTAAACCATCTATTGTGTTAGGCTTATACTGACTTGATCCAAGAGTAGCGCGTTGAAACCTTTTGACATTTACGCTACAGTTTTATTCAAGTTAAGCTGAATTTTCTCTCATATCCTCCTCATTTGGAGAGCGCGCACGCAAGTCCCGAACGCTGGTTCAACTTTTAACATTAAACACTGTGTTGTTCATAATTATCACATGACGATTCCCAGGACGGGTGTTTACTAAGCGGGGCTACATTTTCTCCTGGGGGGGGTCATTTGGCATAAATGGGGTGATTGGGTTTCCAATTTTGTAAGGAAGCGTGTGAGTCTATTGGATGTGGATGCACCATTAGGGCGACTGAGTGTGGCGGTTAGACGCAATCAATACGGAAGGATAAAATTTAGTGTTCCAGAATGAAGTATAGAATTCATCATTCAACAGCAGATGCTATCAACCCATACGGATGTGAAGACATGTGGAACGTCTTTCCCCCGAGGAAAGGTGACAGTTATGCGATAATTTCTTACCAATATGTCTTTCTGGTCGAAGTTACTAGTGCAGCGAACTAAGTGACACTGAGGTCCAACTTAGACTCAAAGGAACCATGGCGTAGTCTTGGGATTAATGATCACTCGGGTACTCTGATTCGGCGACTAGATAAGTGACATCAAGTCCAGAATTAATTATTAAAGAATCGGTAATCCATTGAAGAGTCACACGTTTAAGTTCACTGTGATATCCTGAACACACCAGTTCCAAATCATAGGATGAATTGAACGATTTTCTATTGGCATATATTGTGCTTTTTCATCAGTGTCCGAAATTGTTAGCCGATATAGCCAGCAATGGGAGAGTTGTGGGTGTCTTCAAATAAACTATGCATTTGTTTGGCCACATGGCCTTCTGTTGAAAAAAGTACATTTTCAACTGTTTGTAATTACAGCAAACGTTAACTGTCCCTTGCTACCCACGACGGTTCGTCATCGGAGACAACGTTTTTGTAAAATTTGTCTTCAGTCACAAGGTGCCCCACTCATCCAGCCGACAAACTACAAGTTTCACGTGACGCTACGGTGCTACTTACAACCTAATAAATTTTACGAATGAAAACAAACGCGAAGTGATTCGGCTGAGTTAGACAGCCACAATGGTTCTACTGAACAACACTATCTTCATTCACGGCTGTACTCGCATCTTGGTCACGTTTATTTGCATCTGTTTGACTGTGTAGTTTGTGTACTCTCTGGTATACGCCATGATGACATGAACGAGCGCTTGTTCATTGGAGCCTGAAGCATACCTTTCCAGCACGGTAGTGCGATATATTGACAATTATTTCTGCAATCTAATACAGAACAGCAGTCACTAGCACAAACAGTGGATACCAGTGTGAACGGCTGTTTTCGCCTTTTATTCTTCTACATCAGTGAGAATAGATGAATTGGTGAATCTAATTTCGAGTTAAAATGCTCACTGATTGTTGCTGATTGTGTGAATAGTCAGTATCTTTTTCCAGTTTTGTAAGTAACATGTCCATGGTCAACCTCATAAGCAAAACGTCGGTATTCATAACAACAATAAAATTAAAAAACCCGGCAAACACGACGAAACTCAGACTAACCAGGATGACTTGAATTAAATGCTGAATGATGCGGCCGTTCTACTACAAGAAACGAAACTAACCACGAATATACTTTGAGTTCTTCTTCTTTTAAGGTCATTTAACTCTTCGATACATCTATTCAACTGAATATAATAATTTCATTTTTTGTCCTGCCCCCTCAATCAATTATCTTATACTATCTACTTGTTTACTTGGCCCGCAATCCATTACGTTCACATTCCCATCGTTTCTCATTTCTAGCCCACCTCAATTACTCCCAGTTTGGTACGTGAACCGTTCAATACAATGAAACTTCAGTGTGTGAGGTAGAAATTTACTAACACAAAACTGTGAATTGTGTACAGGTCGTTATGAAATTTCAGATTTACCTTATTGGGAAACCAACCGCTTTTAATAACTGCAAGAAAAGAGCAGATCTATGCATTTTTTAATGATGATGAATGACTTACTTTGTACAGTTCATTTCGTTCACAACAAGGAATCAGATCGCTTTATTTAATATATTGCAGTTGGAAACCACACTATCCATCAGTTAAGTCTTCTAACGGAAGTCCGTTTTTTGTTGGTATACTGCTCTTTTCTTGTGTCTGAACTTTGTGTTCCTTGATTCTTCAGAATCAACTTATCAACTTGCATGCAAGTCTGTGACAAATGATGCAATGGATGGATGCTAATAGGGCTCATCTCCTCCCGATCAATATCACCGTATCTCGTGCCACCCGTATGGGGAAGAGGATTGAACTTGAAATTACTGGAAATAAATGGAGAATTCAGGGTTGTATCAAATGACCATGGAGGGTTAACGTATAAAGTTGTGTTCGCGTAATCCGGTTCTCCGTGCATGCCTATTTTTGATGACTTCATATTAAAATATTCACAGGGTTCTGGAAGATCCTGGTTTGGAGTTTTGCGCAACGGAGACGAGATAGCTTGGTGGAAATGGAGAAGATTTGGTCCGAATACGTTCACGGTCCTTATGTTATCCTCCGGACCATATGGTACACCTACGTTGTCACCAAGCCTTTGCAGTTCAACGGGATGTTTACCACTTGAAAGGTTTTGGCTCTCAGTACAACGTGTGCTCTTTCTGTCCAAATGTTCGGAAAACTGAGACGTATTCGAACATTCGGTGGTGACGCTCGGTTGCTGATGGCCTGAGGGAGGAAGTTGCAAAGTTGGTTGATGCGACCGTTCTAGCTTTCGAAATTTGGCACGGCGGTTTTGAAACCATACCTATAAAACCAACGATAAAAATAAACTGCATATTTTTATATGAATTGGTAAAGTCAAAACTGTCGACCATTGATTATAGCCAATAATGTTTTTGAATATTAGCGTGTACATTCAAAGACACGCTGTTGTAAGGAACTTGTATTTACGACGGTGTTCACGTGAAAGAAATGGAGTGAGAGAACCAATTCCAATGCTTGTCGGAATATTTACTCACCATTAACCCGAGTCCGTCGCTTTGTACGTACGAGAAAAACCCGAATCATGGGACATACCGACGCCTGATTAGTGGCTTACGTCGTGTCAGACAAATCATATTTTCTCTTCACATATTTCTGATAGAACTTCAGGGATCTTCTCGGATGTATACAACGTCCTTTGAGAGGCAGCTGTGTCTGTTTAGGATCTATTGTAATTCAGTTAATATATTTTGCAAATGTAACACTACAAAACCCAAAATGGTAACGCACTAACAACACTGATCAGCACAGTGTGAGCCGAAAATTGTTAGCCTGTCAATCTCATGTTAGACGCGACGGAAACGTCATAGCTAAATCTCCAGCCAGTACCTCTTAGAACTAAATCGGTGTTTGAATGGACCTCTTTTGAGTGAAGAGGTCATTCATTATAAACTGAGCCCATCTATCTCTGAAACCGTTAGACTTACATATCTTGCAGAATTTCATCATCCGTGATACAAGTACAGAGTTAGTGATTAGATACCACGAGACATCCAGTTAGCAGACTTTCTTCCACGCAGCAATCTCATTCTAATCAGAGAGGGCAAGAGTGATGAGCTTGATGTTTTCTGTGTGATGAGTTGTGTTCTGAATATCGAAAATGAGTTTTCCAATGTTGCAACGGAAATGGCTCTGTTTTCTGATGGTTTATTCTTATGCTTTTATTTACATTCAAAAATGCTTGCTAGGCTACTGGACCAAGGCTACAGTGCTGACGTCTTTGGACCTGTCCTACGTGGTCCTCAAATGTTTACAGCCAGAGGTGTGTTTCCCTCAGGTTGGTTGCCAGTCGAGAAGCACCATCCTTCTTAACTGTACTCATAGACTATGTGGATTCTAAAATCATCAATAAGAGGTCACAATACTAAGACGGGGACAAAAGCGCATACCTGTATGATATGACCGATGAGCTGGACGATCAAGGTGATTTTAAAGCGGTGTTCTGAACTCAGATTAATTCTGTACTGACCAACATGTTCATCATAGACCGTGACCACAAACGGTAATGTGGAATTTCAAATGAAAGTATGGTCACCGTTTAAATTTCAGATATTTTTTTAGTATGTTGCAATCTAATTCAACAACTTCTTTGTTTCATGGTTTTGCCAACGTGACGAATTACAACATTACCAAAAACTCCTTTTACTGAGTGTGCTTTGAATTCTGACGTCTGTGCAAACGCGATTAATCATTTCCTGGAATTTTCTTCCCAGAAACTCTTCAGAATACAACCAGACACAAATTCGATGAAATATTTCAGGTTACAAGCACACCATGTATCATTCGACCCAGTAGCATTGCGAGACATTTTTGGTGGTCAAAATTCCTTGCGACTGACCATATAGCACTATTCCACGTGACCCCTTCTAGCTACGTACTTGTTACTGTTATTCTCACAACCCGTGCGTAAAAGTACCAATTCTTCCAGCCTGCCTCCCTCAATCACTGAATCTCACTCACCTGCCCACCAACTTATTGCCATCCGTAAATCTCACCATCCTCACTCCTACGAATACGGTTTTCCTACTCTCCGTCGTGAAGCCGCCAACAGCGAATCAGTCTGCTCGAAGGCCAGGTATTCTGACACACATAAGACCGACCCGATCACGTCCCGTCGTTTCGTATTTGCCTGTCCGTCACTTATGCCTGCAGTTACCATGCATATGGACACTTGACGGCCAATTGCGGCAAAACATTGTACTTTATTCTGCGTACACAACCAGTCTGAGCTTTGTTTCTTATACTTGACCATATTGTTTCTGTTAAGATTACCGCGTCTTCAGTTGTTTGAATTGTTTCTGACATTTGACGTCGCTGGTTATACTTGCGTCGTTCAACGTTCGTCGGAAGAACGTACAACCACTGTAGCGAAAAGGCGGTTGATGACAAGGATCGGTTTGCTGGGCCTCAACCCATGACTTCATTCACAAAGCGTTTGTCCCCCATCGTCTTGTTCACTGTCTAATCGTTGTTACGAGTTTAGGTACATGTAGTAAGACCATGGTTTCTCTTGCATACGACTACTCATATCTCTCTTCCGTACTCGAAAGAACTGTGATATGCGCTTTGTGAGTATTCTGTTAAATTAAACAGCACGTAACTCAGGATGACCAAATTTGGGTCATCTCTGATATGATCACAGAGGTCAGAAACAGTTTTTACACAATGTGTGTCTCGCACACATTTCGCTACATCTCATAAGGTACATACTGTCGTCTGTCGGTCTACACAGCAAAGTTTAATAGATGCTGTGAAACTAAGCAACAAAATCAACAACCACACAAATACACATACACCTACACATAACAATGCACTTCATTTACCGGGGCAATCTGGTATTGATGAACAAGTCTTTCTGTACGCAGAGGGATGGCTTTTGTACGTTGACTGATACCGCCTCCGCGTTTTTTTATACTTTCCTGAGGGTTGTGGATACCTGGTTTTCTAACAAGTGAGTGGATACCTTTGTCAAACAGGAGGAGCTCCAAGTGTGAAAAATCAGTTCTTCAGTTAAATTAATTCGATGGCAGAAGTGCCGTATCTGTTTACACGGCAAGTGCTCTGCAGCTGGACTATGAGACCCAAGTTTACAAAGTTGAATCTCTCAAAGGCCACACTACGAACGATTATTTCAGTCGCTGCATTCATTAACAGTGTCCGTGGACGTTAAATCTTGTTGGTCGCGGCAAGCGTGTATCGGAGGCCTGTTCTTTTCACAATTTTGTCGGCATCAAGTACGTCGTGAAATGGCTAGATGTTGGCACCCTTCCTTGAAATCTCCACGTTTCTGGTGTAGATTCATGACTAAGCCGATGTGGTGTGTAGACTCCATAACTAATTAAAGTTCATCCCATACCGGATTGTTGTACTGTGATGTTTCCATGAATGGCACGGATATGTATTCGACTCAGTCGCGACCACAAATCACGTGATTCTATGTGGCGTACTCGATATGCACACAAGCACACCTGGACCCATGCAATTATTGAACGTTAGGTCAACTTTCTGGTCAATTTAACGCTGTGTATGAACTGCGCGCGTCGTAAGCGATCTGCGTGTGATTTGGACCCAAATTGCGAACCGTATGGAGTGAAGAGATCCCGTTGTGATCCTGGGTGAGCCCGCGTTGAGTATACAGGCTTTCATGGGACATATTCTTCGTTTGTTTGAAGAAGTCCGACTGTTACATTCAAGTTCAAACTTCATCCGTTGAATTATTTAAACTTCAGAGGTTATGCAATAATCGAACAAAAGCAAGCAGCTGAGCGGAAAAAGTCCTTCGTGTGCAGTAACTTCGAATGACAAACGTGCTCATCAAATACTTCTCAAGATTGGCCCATTGTGTGGAATGGCTAACAGTAGTTCTTGCAACCATTTCATCTGAATCGTAAGAGTTTAATATACCACGGATTGTATCCTATTAATTTCGGTTTGATATGAATTGTCTAAACGGTGTAGGGTTTACGCACTACTCAGAAAACTTAGTAGTCTAGATAAACAAAGTCTAAGGTGATGAAGCCTTCAAAATGTTGGATCACACTTGGTAGTAGTGTCACATGTTGCTTATAACTCATTCACAACTGTACTTATTGAATGGTGTTCTGTAAATTCTATAATCACTGCACAGTCATGCCCTTTTGTAAAATCACTTTCGGTTTATTTCAAAACTTACTGTGATACAGAATATTTTCTTACGGCTTTCTTCGCTGCAAGTCTTTATTAACATTGGCTAAAGCAGTTCTTTCCGTATAAGGTCGTGAATGCTATTCTGTTGGTGGTAGGTTGTAATTTTTCGTCACTGTACAACTCATCGGTTAGTCTTCAAACTACGGCTCGTCAAACATATCTCTTTATCCATCGCACATTTCATAGATTGCCTGTAAAGAAAAAAGGGGGGATTGGTTGAATGGTAGTTGCTTAATATCTCTCTGGTGTAAAATACACATTTCCTTGACAACTGAAATAGACTGCTCTGCAGAAGGCTACTGCATTCAGGCGCTAATTCAACGGTTTAATGTGCTGAGTGCTGAAAGCCAGATCGTATAGGTAGATATCTAGCATACCATACGATTTGACGAGATTGCATAGACGACGTGAGTTCACGAGACGCTGCCATCTTTTCGTGCAATACAAATAGCTGTTTTTTCATTTTGAAACGTTCCTCTTAAAACTCCGGGTCAATAATTTTGGTCGGCAATTTTGAACTGTTGGGAATGCGGTCACTGTCGTATTTAGGCTGTTGGGCGTAAACAGGGTCTATTGTAGTGAACTTCTAAATTTCGTGGGTTGGTTAAAACCAAAAGAACCTCAAATAAATAACAACTTCCTGTATTGTAATCATTCCAAAGCCCCCAATACCATCCATCTGGTAAGCATGTCATTAGGGCTACCAACATGTCTGTTATGAATTTCTGTACTTAGGTATCTGAACGGATAACTTTAACCTTACTACACACCTAATAGTGATGTATTTCGTTATGCGTCCCAACCAACAGTGAGCACAGTAAAGTTACTTTCGAAAGAAAGTACGATGTGGTGTTTCGGTTCAACAAACGGATATTGATATTACTGTTCTGTACGTATCCCCCAGAAGCCACTAATTGTTTCCTGACTTTTTCTTACCCACTAGTTTTCAGAACTCCAAGTCGTCATATCCTCAACGTTAGAAAGCGTCGCATTTTTTGCCATGAAGGGATGATAAATTCACAACGAAGAGAATATGCAGCCCATCCACCTCAGGACTGCAGAGTGTACTGATATCTTCGGTTCATATTGTCATCAATTTTATCGCTATGAAGGAACGTCTGAGAAATAAGCAGCTGCTGTTTGCTGTCGTCGGTTAACAATGAACCGTGAAAATCATTGAACTCACTTGAACCCGTGCCTCTGTTAAATCTATCCGAAGAGCAATATCTTCTCGTGTATAAATGTCTGGGTAATGCGTCTCCTGGAATGCACGCTCTAGTTCCTTCAGTTGTGAACTAGTAAACGTGGTCCGAATTCGACGCTGCTTTCTTCGTTCATGCAGCGGTACTGAACTCACGCAGGTGGAACCCGCCGAGAGTAGACCGGAAGTTGGACTGCACTGGTGAACTGATGGACACCGGTTGGTTGAAGTTGACAATTCTCCTGAGGTTGTTGGGTGAGGAATTGCTGTCACTGAGGAATGTTTATGATAAATTGAAGCCAGCCTCTCTCTACTGGTGGATTCTGGCACGTGTAGAAACCCGGCCGAAGAGTCGTACGGAGTGGAAGTTGAGATAGTTTGTATTGGGTTTTCACTGATTAGTGGAAACAGCTGGCGGGGAGCACCGTTGGGCTGGTAAGACTTGTACGGATTTTCTGTGTTGTCTGAAAGGTCACGTTACAGCGTGCACAAGATGATAATCGAATATTACGGGGGAATAAACACATTTCTTTTTTGTAGATATGGATAACTCATAAGCTTGGTGTAGAGGGATAATTTAGTTTCTAAGATGCTCAAACTGTTAGTCACCAGTGAAAGCAAGAAGTTCACAGCAAGTCATTTGTCAGCCACTGTTCACAGCCTCAACACTACATCACTGTTTATGTTCCTGAAGTGTGCTCATAATTCGAACATTTCCAGGTGTATCAAAGTGTTACTGAGCAGCTATCAACAATTGATTCCACGTGTTCGAAAACAACCGGCTGTTCACCGTTGCTTTCTTTCGGTTCATCCAATTAGCATTCGTAATCCAGCCCGAACTGATAAGTCACTCTTTTCGTTTTCTGTTTTCGTGCTAGTCACATGTTTGCTACCGACAGGGTTATGTGAAAGGAATTCATATCGTAAGTTGCTTTCTGATTGTTCAAATGTTATATATCATAGTAGGCAAATGAGTGATCAGAGGTGTGCAAGTTGATTTCATAAACTGTCATTTCTAGATAAAACGCAGGTTGAGCTTTTCCCTTGACGTATTACGTTTCTCAAACTTGCCTCCGAAACAATGACTGCTTCATTTCATCACAATGGTCAGTTTTCACGCCTGACGTAAAGAACAGCGGAGGGAAGAGATAGATGGGAAACTACCAGTCGAACTCTTGTGCATCAGTGCAAACAGGCTGTACTCAACGTTAGTCACGGAGAGTGATATCAAATTACAACTTTATTAGCCCCGAAAACGAAAATTTAACACTATCCCAAGAATGGCTTCATCAAACTGCTTAGTAGTCTGTATAATAACCATATCCCACCCTGAAGCATAACACATCGGGTAGGAAAATACCGGAACGGACGAGCACTTAGGTAGATTGATTTCTGTGGTGGAGAAAAGCAAGATGGAAGATAGTGGGCAATCTGCTGGTTAAAGTTCGTCAATAAATTGGATCTGGTAGAAATCTGCCGGATGACATTTGTGTACGGCGGGGTTAGGAAGGTAGGAACGAACTGTTTTCGCAAATTTCTCACAAGTATCAACATGTACTTTGACAACGTTGTGCACTGAATATCGTTACCTATAAGACGAGTCACGCACATAAACAGCATTTTTCGGAAAACACAAAAGAGTCGGCAAAAGCAACTGGTAGGCAGCACAGTTAATGTGGAAGATTGCATTTTCCATTGGTGCGCCATCGATCGGCATCCGGTGTATGATTAGAACAACTCGATAATAATCACGTAATCGGAAATTCTTTTGCTTAGAACAAGCTGTCCGTTATTGTCTAATTAACAACCTTTCGATTTGAGGCTAATATCTTCAGGTGGAGACCAAAAGATTACTTATTCGAATTTGTCAGTGAATTTTTCATGTGGCAAATTCACCCACTTCTCAATATTTATCGTGTGTTCTTCGAGTGACACACGCATGTCATATCGAGGACGTAAACGATGATGAACGGCACGGTGTCCGTGATGTGGTGCCACTGGTGTCAGCAGACACCCCACGACCGTCATCGAGGTGTCATATTTTCTCCGTGACATGACCGGCATAAGAACATCTGTTGAACCAATTCGCAAAGTGAGTGCCACCAACACATATAATAATGAGAATGAGATGAGCGAGCAAACACTCAATCGGCCTACCTCTGTGACATTTCACCTGCCTAGAGGGGAACTGAGTTTGATGCCATCTGTTCAGGCAATACAGTGGCAGCTCGTCTGGTGTGTAGTTCAGGTTACGTTCTATTGTCTAGACCACGTATATTCTTTTGTGGAATTATTACAATCACCCACCCTATCCCCCCTGTTCACCCCTCAATTACTGTCTTTAACTTTGTGAATATGGTAGACATGTGAATTGAGCAATCTGAGCCCACGATAAGAACGTTGAATCGATCTACATGTGATAAATCGAAACAAAGCGATAGGTCTATTGAAGAGCTGAATGTAAGAAGATGGTCTAGTATGTCAAGCGAATGAACCCGTTTTAGTGTGTTTTGTTACTTAAATGGGAATATGGCTTGGAACAATGCAACAAGAATTCTGATACATTGAGGGTTCGCCTAACTTAATAAGAAACCGTCTTTCACAGTTGTGATTTTATCTTTCTATGGATAAGAAAGTATGTTACAATATTGTAAAAAAAAATAAAAAGAAACCTAGGAGGCTCACGATTTTCGATGTGATATAAGTGCTACACCATTGCCTTCAGCACCATTAGAAAAATACGATAATACACATTATTCCATGTACTACTGACAAGTATTCTAGCAGATTTGTTAAATCAGAAAGAACTCAGTTGTGGTGAGCTTGGCTTTGACTGACCTCATCCCAGCGACACAACAGGTGTACTGTCATCCAGACTAAGGAACAAGGTGAATAACTTAAAACCTCATATTTGGAATTAGGTGTTTGTCCAACCAGTTGTATCAATGGAATCCAGCAAATGATCCAACTGAATGACTAGTAGCTAGATATTTCAGGGGGTTCATGCTGCAGTCCATCTTCGCGTACACTGTACATTACAACCGACTTACTGATAAGCAGTGTCACAGATTTGTTGAATTGTAAGACATCAAATTACGGTTAGTTCTAGATTTGAAACACCGGTTTCCTTTAATAAAGTTCTGAACAACCCACCGCCAGCTTGGTAAGGACAAACAACTCTTCAGTGAATTTCAATGCATCCACTGGTTTCAGTCGAACACAAAAATTCGAGTGCTTCTCCTGCAGTAATTGCCACAGAAAAACAGGCTAATCGGTTGCTTTGAAGGGATGGGTTATCAGCTTTACCAATATTTCGTAAGCGGTCATTGTGAGGTTTAAAAAGTGGACATCTAACGCCATTTGTCCATTACCTCTCCATTTCATGAGATGGTAATATGTGTTGGTGGAAGTATGCGTTCTGTAAAACGGCTCAGGTGTCGGAGGATAAATTGTCTGTTTCATATTTCGACAGCTCAATATAGTGTTAATTAGCTTCCAGGTTTGATTTGAAAAAATTGGTCGACAGCATACACAAAGATTGTTGGTCGTGGTCATTTAACTGATACACATATCTTAGTAAGAAAGGCATACTGAAGTCGGAGACTGACTGTCATTCCGATGAACTTTGAACAGTTCTAGCCTGGTATCTCATTATTCCAGTATTTAGAATTTTACATCCTTCCAGCGCAGGTTACATGAGTTGTTTTACAGTCACTAAATCATACCGGGAAACCACGTGACGTCAAGAAATGATCGTTTGAGCTTGCCAAGAGTGTGTATCAATGCCGGGAAGATTGGGAATATGGCCAAGTTTGCACGAGACAACTGTTTTGTAATCACTGCGCCATTGATTCCACGATTAAGTATTGTTGGGGTGAGTGGCTTCTTGAAGAAGCTTAAGTGTAAGTTGTGGAAACTGCAATTCCGTTAACTAATTATTCGTATGTGAATTGAACGGGCGAACAGATTGTTGGTCAGTGGTAGATCAGAGTTTTGCGTGATTGGAAACGAAATATTCTAGCCCTATTTGTTTTTGTAGAAACCCATGTAACTTGGCACACTTATGCGGTACTCAGCCAGTTCAATAAGGCAGTATTCTTGAAGTTACCGAAATAAAACAGTGAGTTGGTTCTGTTCTCTTGTGGTGACGAGCACAGCTGTGTACTTTACCATGTTCTATCCTATGGGCATGCTGCTTTCCAAATGACAGTTCTGAGAAGCAGCATTGCGGATTTAGGTTTACGTGTCATGTGATAACGGTTAATATGACGGGCAGATGCGTGAACTACGATGTTCACCATCCAATCTGCCTGACGTTACTCTTCCGAAACAATGGCATGAGTATAACACCACAACTATCAAAAGAACATAAACTGGATTCAAATTACCCCAGGATTATCGACAAACACCTATTAACGGTGTCTTGCCTTTGCGTCCAAACTCAACCACCATTCCAAACTAAGGCGTAAATTTCTAGAATTTGGTCTTCCTCCCTTAATTTTTTACTCGACGGTGGAAAAGACCTTACAATAAACCGAACGCTTCGATGTGAATATATAAGTTAACGATGTTAAGGAAGTCGATATTTTTGATAGCAACATTTAAGCACCAAGTTCGCCAGAAGAAATAAATGGTGATAAAAATTCCGGTGTTTTCGACCGATTCCAAATCTGGGATAATCCAAGAAAGAGAGGCCAATGTATGGAGATCCTTGTCTCGGCCATCAGAAAGGTGCGCACCACTGACGAGCTTTAAAAAGGATGAATTTTGAAGCTAGTGCCTCTTTTCGGAAGATGCTGGGTGGGAAGTCCATGTGAACGTGAAGACTACGACCGGACCTGAGTAATATACTCCCTAAAATCGACTAAATCCTAGACTACACATTCGAGAAGGACTCTTAGTCATGTTTGATTGTTCATCTTTCCTGTTCATTGAATCAACCGATAAGCGTGTTTCGGCTCCTGTTAAATTTTTTGAAATCTCAAATACCACCTACTCTCTGATTTTCACTGTTTTCCTCTAAAATCAAACGTTTGTACCTTTTTCGTCCATCGTTTTGTAATCGCGTTTTATCGTACAATAGTTTTCTTAACGCCTTGGAGGAAGATCTCCGCGGTAATTGCGTAACAGGAGCTTTTGGCTTTTTGTTCCGCCCACGCAAACTCCTTTCCATTGCAAACAAACTCTTCTGTCGACACACCACACTCTAACCATTCGACTACTGTTTACGAGGTGCTGAGCGAACTGATATGGACTCCAACTCTCCGTTTTCATGCATTTCTGGTTGTAGGGCACCAGTTCATCTTTTCCCCGTAGGTTTTATTCACAACAAACAAAAGACCGTGAATGGTCAGATGAGGAAGATGAATCTCATATTTTGTTTGGCGTAGCTTCGTTTCAGCAAACTATTGGGAACCGTTAATTCGCCAGCTCTGTTAAAGTTGACTCTTTGCTCCAACTGCAGTCATCGTTGGCTGATAGTCTGCGTCTCTACAGAGTAAACAAACCGATTTGTTATTGTGGTTGCTTGCCATGTACAATACTTTAGTAAACTGTTTCGCTGATAAGCTAGCTCCCTTGCACTTGTAACAAACAGAAAGAATAGATCTAGTGAGTTCTTCCAGAAGGAACTCGACTGCTGTGTTACACAGTGTTAAGAGCAGCTTCGATTTAGCAAGCGATTATGACTGAGCGCCCAGGTAAGGCAAGGAGGTCGTATTTAACGTCAGGTTAGTGACGTGGTGGTCAAACTTGGATGGAGGGTTTATCACAACAGGTATAGGCATTACTGTCAAACTCCATCGGGCAAGAGACTTGACTATAGTGCTTCTTTTCTAAGTGTGCTGACCCATAACTTTATGCGAGTGCGTTGGCTTTGGCTATGTAACAGCTATATGCATAGGTAGTGTCAATATCTCGTTAAGCAAGGAATTATTTCACCTCGGGTTTCCCCTCTTTGTTGCTTAACCTCACAACGGTTCTTGGTGTGGCAATGATGGAACCAAGAAACAAGGTTCACTGTTTCCGTCTTCGGTACACAACACTGTAGAAAAGATTTAATTGGTCCGAGAAAAGAACAGAAAAATGTACCCAGTAATCACAAGTCGATGAAGTGGAATTCTTACCGCATGTGACATCCGTTGTATCAGCTTTTCTTTGACGTTTCTGTGGCCATTGCCGTATGATAAACACCACTGTATCGTTCCGATTCCCGATACTTTTACAGGTCGGTGATATCTTAGAACTCTCATATACAATCGACTGTGCTCCACACGACAATAATAATGCGAACGGTAAAAAGAAGGAAAACGCAAAGGAAGATGCTGTTTTTGGAAATACAACGAAAATTGCACCGCAATATAGATATATAGAACAGAAAAAGACCTTCAATCCGTTGATTAATTGATTGGTAGCACGGAAATTCTAGGATGTATATCGCTTCAACATTATTTAAGTGGATAAGCAGTTTAGAGATTCCAGATATTATAAGACCTGTAGAAAATCTAGTCCAGCTTCCAACCTTGAAATAATCTTGCTTGTCAGAGGCCCACAAAAGACAATACACAATGTTCTCGTTGCACGGACAACACTCGACAGGTGATGGGACCTACTGATTAGCTATTATTAATGAGGCCAATTTGAACAACTATAATGTAGCTTTTTATACTTCACAACTGTTTTTGTACATTGTGTTTTTTGAGTACTTTTAAAAGTGAAGTGGATCACACTTGTGAAGCTCCACCTGGGATGCCATTAATTTACTGTTTATTTCCAGCCTCTTGAGCGTGTAAACGTTCCTTCCTGCATCCTTAGTTCCAAAATGATTTCCTCCATTTACATGAGTGCATTGCTCTTATAGTGCGTTTCTTCTTTGTGAGGGTTAGTCAAGGGCTACTTACAGGTCAGTCGAGGTACTTAGTACTCTGATACAAAGCTATAACTGGAGGACTAAGGAAACAAGTACTGAAAATAAAGAACTTTTTTTGTAAAGGAAAGCAAAAGACAAGTTTCACATAAGCTGACATATGAAGTTGTTACTTCCTTCCGACTCATTATTTCTGACTCGTTGACTCAAAGATCCACTCACTCAGAAACACCAAAAAGCAGTCGTCATGTGGGCAGAGACCTTCCAATTTTTTTCATAGGTGGTGCCAGTGGAATACTCAGCCACTATGAGTGTGCAGAATAATTTGTTTACACCCTGAGGAAGATCTGGAGGATTCTCCAGAGTAAGTTCCTAAGACCAGGTTATCCCAAACAACTGAGTAGTCGTTACGTTGTCCGTAAAGAGGCTTAGAATCTTGATGCCTTTTAGCTGAAAGACGCACTCGACTCCTTTGAAAACATCGTCTTTCATCCGGTTTCGCTTACCATCCCGATTAATTTTGTTGCTGACTTGACATGAATGGAGGCTGACTGATGGCATTCAGACTTGGTTTCTCCCCCAGCACTCTATCTTCCACGCGTTCTTATGGGCAGTAGCTTCCCCCATCTCCCTCCCTCGTATTGCCCACAATGGTCACGAGATAACAGGACACTTTGGAATTGATTGTTTAAAACTTCAAGCTCCCCTCCCCCCAAGGTACAGAGATAAAAGACACGCACAACATAGCTGACTAACTGGACTTGACTCGCTTGGTAGCAATTCGAAATAGCATTGGCATTTGGTTTCACAAGACGACCTGAATACCGATAGGAATGAGTGTTCGCTAACTTAGTTCGTGTTCGTTTTTGCGTTTCTTGACTGGAAAACCTTTTGGCTGATAATTCTTGAATGATGAACGGACATATCAACGGCACACTTTGTGTTTCTGCGTAGTTTGATCAAATGTTAACTTTCCAGGCTGAAACCGGTCTAATCGTCACAACAAAACAAATGGTCTTGCACTGGTTCCGACATTTTATCAGTTGAGTTGTTAGATATTAAAGGAAGGCTGACATGACAAGAAGCATGTACGATCATCTTTTCAAGCTACTACAGATATATCTACCTGAAGTTTAACAATAAAAATTTCCACAATTTCGTTTACTAGCTTAATAGCCAGGAAATTATGCAATCTTAGATCCACTTAGCACTACTAGCTTACAACGTTTAGAACGACGGAATTACTTAGCGAGCGAATTTAAAAAACCGGTCAGTAATTCGGTTCATTTCAGAGTGAACATCAACCACACTCGAGCGATTCGTACATCTAACAGTCTTCAATTATGGTCGCATCTGTCGCATCCTGAGAGACCGTTTTTGATAGATATTTCGGGAGTAAAGACTAGACTTGAGGCTCGTTCGTGTTAGGGTCAGTAAATATGTTAAATTTATGAAATAGAATGGTTTGGACGACGGTCCAGGTACTCATAAGTTAACCGCACTGGCCACTATGACATTTCGCCCATAGTAGACATGACGGGGTTATGATAACTAGACGACTAACCACATTCGCTTGTAAACACTGCTCACTTGTCCGCTTGCCTACAGAGACGGTGCAGTAACCGTCCTGTCACGGGTGTGCACCAGTGATGGTTTCTATCACGGAGAACAGGGAAGACTGGAAGTCAGCCGAACCCCATATTACTCACGAGTAAACCGAGATACGACTATTCGAAATACCAGCCATCAATTAGTCATTTTAGATGCAGAGGACACGACAAAGTGCTCCTCGAATTTTGTTTGCACGTAAAAGGAACAGTGATGCAAGAATGTATTTGATTGAGTCAAGTCGTTTTCATGGTTTGCTCACAACTTGCACCACTCGCTCAGTAATTGTCGACTGCAGCTGTGCCTTGTTTAATTCAATTTGTCTGACAGTTACGTACAGCCCTAATTAGCCGTGTGGGTTGAATCAGAGGACAATCTGCTCCGCACAACCGACCGAATGAGCAAAAAGTTTTGATACTTGCTCAAATGAGCACGAATCGATAGCGCTCCAATCAATCAGTGGGAGAAAGTAATGAATCAGGAGCGGCTCAAACTGTCTAATCGAATTAATGTGTGCCACACATATACTTGACTGATTCTGGTTTCGAAGAAAAGGCATCTAGTGTATGCACAAATCTTTAGCCCGAGGTAGATGGACTAAATTGTGAGCTGTTTGTCATTCAGATAAAACTTCCTACTGAGTGTTGGATGGGCAGCAGACGCACCTGGGGAGAAGCAGGCTGTGCCATAAGAAGCAGACTTGCCTCATGGGCAAATTTTCAGGATGAAATTAAACACTACGGATAACTAACTGGTTTGCGACTAAATAAGTGGGTACCGTTCATTGTGTGGTTGTATGCAATCAAGGGATGTGGTGATATTGTGGACATGAAATTTTATAGGGTAGTGTTATGTGCACTGGAACATTTGCTCTTGTGCCAGCAACTTCCCCAGGGTGGGATGTAAGTGTGAATGGACTCAAATTTCCTTGTCTCATCAACCGACCTTGTTTACCTTGGTCCCTAGGGCTGACCAATTAGGCGTTGTTGGTTATCCCGAAGTCGTTTGTTAACGTTTTAGTGTGCTTAGAGGACTCCAGCGCAACCACAGAATAGACAAGCGTGTTAGTGAACTGATGGGTTGAATCCAGATAAATGGGAGGCATTTATCACAAAAATTCTAAAACAGAGCTGATACAACTTGAGAATTGTTCACGTTCAGTTGGATGCTAGGTGGAAATATCAAACCATGGAGTAATCGACGAACAAGATACGTGTGTTTACTCCAATCTAAATAGAACAGCGATAGATGGATAAAATTCACTCAACTTGGCCTACTGTAAGATCATCCAGACACATTTGTCTGCTTTGAGTTTGCAAGCAGTTGATGTTTAGTCATTATTCATTTAGTAATAAGCATTTGATTAGTCACCTGTGATTTGTCGGTCTGATGTCTCACTAAAAATCATATTTGATCGAAAATTTGTTCTTATCACTGACCGAGTAAACGACCACACAGAAGTTGACAGAATTTTTTTTCTCCACATTATCACAACATCCTTATCTCCTAACCTGTTCCTTATTGGTTACCTGTACGGACAGTTTCATAGTCGTTTCGGCAACTGAGCACTTTGAATTACGACAGTAACAATACTTTATAGATGAGTTCGGTGTTACGTTTGCGATAAAACAATCGCTAAGGCTCCGTGCGTTTGCCTGATTATTCAAACCGAACGATGGGTTAGTATAAAACTTGAGGTGCGATCCTATACTGTAGGCCTTCTCGGTGTTAAAGTGTCTTACTTAGGGTATGAGTGACACTCAAGACACTGAGGTGTCCGTTCATATTTTTAGTCACGTGTTTCGAGTGGACTAGCCAAATCAAAGCCGTACTTCATGTGAAATTGCTGTAGCCTTTCAAATCGTTTTATGAGTGTTCATACTCTTTTCCAATTCTGCATATCTACTTTGTAAACACTGGTACTTATTGGGTTTTAGACAGGCGTAAACGGACAGAGAATGTTTGTATTTTTGAAGAGTTATTGATGATAATAGGAAAGGCAATCGGGATAAAAATGTGCTCTGGAACTTGAATTGAGCATCGTTGAGAAGTTCTAGTCAGCGGTTCGGTAGGTTCATAGTAGTCTACTAAAAGGTTAGGTTCCAGTTTGAGAACCCATGTCTAAAGAAAACATTTGACTGAACCGTTTAGACATTTACATAGGATTCTGATCGGTAGCACAGGCTTATCCGTCCAGCGCACAGGATAAGTGAAGCGAAGGCTGTATTTTCGTTACGCTTGACTCCTCTAAATGGAATGTTTTGCTGGAAAGTAGCTGCCGTTAACATTTACTACGTGATATATCACAGTTAGAACATTTTCATCTCATTTATGTACGGAAATTTTGCAATCCTAATAAGAAGTTTGATTCCCATCCACTGCTATGATTGGATCGCAGACGGCTAGCGATCCCGACCTGTGAGCTTTTCTGCTAAAGTGCGTCAACTTTGTAAGTGTGGGTTAAGAACACTTCCAACTACGGACGGAGTCGAGAACACATTTCCACATATCACTATCACAGATTTTCACCAGTCAGTCAGCGCAAACTGAGACTTTACAGACGTTATATGTGGTCGTATTTGTCTGTGACAGCAAGAAGTCGCCTTTGTCTACCTCAGGTGACTGAACTGGGAACATTACTGTGACGTACTTTGGGCGTTTGTTGTCAAAACAATCGGTGCAGGTAGATCCACATTTGCAGAAAAATTCGTTTATGTGTTACACACCAGATCTTAAACACTAGTCATGTCTGGCGCACACAGACTTCCCGGTTAATTATACCGTCATCTAACTAATGGGAATGGCTGCTCAGGAAACCTTCGAAGTCAGTCATATATCTGCGCAATATCCGGTTATTTCTTTTTCGGTGTAAAAATGCAGCTGTTCGAGAGGTGACTCAACTTCACACCTTCTTTTGTGACGGATCTGGAGGTGAACTTTTGTGATTGGCAGCTCATCGCAAATCTTGGTAACTGCTCATTCGTTTCCGCACTTTTTACCTACCATAACAGTCCATAAGTTCCGTTGCTTTTAGTTGCCCTGAGAGCCTCTACTCGTAACCTAGTTTTTCTAACATGTAGATAACTCAGTGTTCAAGTGCGGCTTTTAGTTTATCGAATGGATTAGACCACAGAGATAGGCCTGTATGTATCTCGCAGTCAGTCTCGCAACGTTTCTGTTTAACTCGAAAGGTGTGAGTGACGTTCAAGATTTCCACGTAGTGACTGACAGTAGAGTCACTTGGTTAACTGCTAGAAGCAAGCATACTTCTACCTAACTGTGCAGTGGTTACGATGAAATAGTAGACAGAACTTATAATTTTGTTGCAGAATTAGTTTTTCATAAACGACATCATATCATCGTTTATCCAGTTTAAGGTGAACATTCAGTTAACTGTCACTTTAACCTCAATGATACGAAGGCACTACATAGAACACTCGGAGGTGTAAATCAGACACTTTTAACCAAACAATGAAGGGAGGGCAAGTTAGCTGTAATGGATTAGATGAAAGCATACAACCATATTGTAGACCAGGTGCATATCCCGGTAGTGACGTCGTTCAGTCCAGTCTTCGCAGTTTTGCTTAATTCAGCATGAAATGTCCAAAAATATGCTCAGAATACATTCTATCATTTACTTTAGTTTTACCGAGCTCTCCAGAAGTTTGCTGGTACGTTTTGTTGAATCCTTATTGTACCGCACATGTTTACTGGCGTATAAATACTTTTGGAGACTTCATCAGTCAGTTGCTAATACTATGGACTGAAATTCTTAATTGTGTTTAGTGGTGAATTAAAGTGGACTTGTTTTGTACCACGAAGTCTACACAGTTAGTTGGGTAGAATGCACATAGCCTATTCCTCTTTTTGTGTCCTTTCTAGTGTTGACGTCATTTGGGTAGAATTGTTTTGTGTGCTGTGCATATATTCTGCAGCGTAACGCTGCTGTCCGAAGCAAAGCTGTTTCAAACAATACCATCTGCAATCACTTCAGATTGACAAACCTCAGTCTTTAGTAAGCATCTCGACGTGTATCGCAAACGATATTCGGCACCAAGGAAACACGTTCACAGTCCGCATGCAGTTGTTTACCTTCAGTTCAGCAGAATGGAATTTTCCCATGAAGTTCATACGCTGTTGATGGTCCCATTTGAGTCCGCCTAGTGTTTAAGACCAGTTATCCTCTTCTGTGGTGTGAATTATGGCTTACACTGCCCATTAAGTACGGTTGACTGTGTGCCTTGTGGGAGATTTTCCGAAGAATTCATCATAGTTCTGGAAAGCCTGCTTGCATGATGTCCAGGTAGATCTAATAGTCAAAGGTTTTGTTAAGTTGTGTCAGAGGATACCTGTAATCCAATGGTTTCTGTGCTCATTGAGTGAAAACCGCCCATCTATTAATGTAGCTTCAAACGGTTTAAACAGAACACTCAGTCAGTCACATTAAAAACTCCAAATTCGACGTTAGCGTACACCCAATTTTGAACCTGATTTAGTCACCGAAACAGTGGTCAACATGTGAGCTTCAGGAGCACGTGGGTCGTAGTTGTAATCAAGGCTGTGACCGGAATGCGAACTACTGAAGAACTTTGAAAAGAACGAAAAGATTTTAATGCCGCATTTCATAAAGATTGAACTAACAAATTTATGTCATTGAAGGAGCAGTAACAACGTCAATTATGTTCAATTTATATCAGTCAAATCCTCTAACATTCAACAAAATACTCTTTTGCCGCACTGTCAGTCACACCCTAGAGCTGCAGGACAGCGATTGTGAAGCCTTGTCAAGATGATTAATAGCGGGTTTCTGCCTTATCATCTCACTCAGTAAACTGTTAAATCGACGTCGCTGAGAGAGAAGGTTTCCCAAATCTGAAAGTTGTACACAGCGTCACCCATCTTTAAGGGAGTCATTTACAAATGACCCACCAATTACGGGTCAGTTATATACAGGTTGCGTACATCACTGTGATGTCAGCATTTCATTCGGTCCAATGTGTTACCCGGCAATCGAAATGGATTCCGAAATAAACCTCGTTTGCTATCAATTCAGTCGTAGTTGGTGAAGATTGGATAAATTCGGTTGACGAAAACAAACCAGCTGTTGCGACCTCTCTAGGTTTTGAGATCTTCGACAAATAGACTACTTAAGGCCGCCCGTTTCGTAGTTATGGTACAGGATATTCTTCATTCTCATGACCGACCGACTGTCCCCATGTTCTCCATTCCAGTTTCGAAATGAGAGGATTATTTTCAGACTGGTATTGTGCGGTGAGTGGTGTGCCATTGGTTTCCGTACAAGAATATCCGCATTCTACTCTATATTTGCTCTGAAACCCAAATAGTACCCTTTTAATTAGGTGCTATTAAAACTTGACGCATAATGGACATTGTGACTTGAATCGAAAAAGTACAGGACTATTTAGAGTAACACGCTACATAGTCGGAGAAAACCGACTTCATTTTAACATAGCTAAACGGAAAGTACGACATCACGGCTTTTCGAGCTTTACAGTGTATTCTCTGAAAGAGAAAATCTACCGCCGAACGGAAGTTGGCCGCTGCCGTTATAAGTGACCTTAACCTGTCTTCAGTGATGCGTTAGTAACCATAAAATGTGACTCCACGCTTGGGTTACTCATCTGTTTGTTTGTTTGGTTTCACACAGATCGTCTCACCGTTAGGTTCTGTTCGTCAGTGTGCCCCATCTTGGGTTGCTCGTCCAAACCTACTGTCCTCATTTTGTGAATGACACCATCCTTATTGTCGGTATAAAACGTTGACCCACAAAACAGATCAGGATGCTACGTTTGCTGTTACAACCAGAGAGGTTGCGCAAACTGGGACAGTTCCCAACATACTAGACGTATACCGGGTGAACGTGTATAACATCCTCCACAAATTCCGAAGTCCGTTAAGAATCATACTTGAGCCTGGCAAAATTTACTCTTTCAAAGGAAACTTAGTAAAGCTACAACATCAGCTGAGTCGTTTGCTTCGCGAAGATCACCATTTTTTTCGTATGGGCCTGATCAACTTGGAACAACCTACCAGAGGCTGTGACGACCGTGTCAATGTTAGTTGGATCCAAGCTCAGACCACTGTACGGGACATCACAAGCCAGGAATTCAGCCAATCTGTTCGTTGAGATTACTGACTATGGAGTTAAGACACCCTCAATCTCTCACTGTTGACGTTAGCCGTCTGTTGCTTACTGTACGTTGTTGTGTTTGTTGCACGCTGGATAGAAAGTAGTCAATTTTATATTTCCCTCACCGTCACCTGAATATCTCATTGGCCAGCAATATACTGCTGATCCTCTAAAACTGGAAGAATCTACCAGTTTATTTTGTCCTTCTAAACCGCAAAACACGGATTCAGATAAATCTGTTCTTTCTCAGCTTCCTCAAATCGAAATAGTTCGTGCAAATATGATGAAAGCTAAAATTCTTCCACCAAAATGTCCGAGTGTAACAGAAAAACATGTAAAGGATTCTGCAGAATTTGGTTTTATGAGCCTCACGCTAACCCGACACAAACTAGGATTCGTAAGTGGTAGCTCATTAAATGGCCTTAACTAAAGCTCAGTGTAATACCAGAATGAATGGTTTTCTTAGGACTACAATTGACCAAGCATTATCACGTGAGGGTCGTTATTATTGTGAATCAAAGTGGCTTTACATGGTTAAGATTTCAGTTGCGATATTTGATTTTTCGTTTTATTGCGGACAACTCAAAAGTTGGCCTTGTCATTGTTTTAATGCCTGAGGTACACATACAAAACATGCAATTCTCCAGGCGCCTTTGTTGCCGTACCAAATCAGTGAACACACTTGCTGTCAAAATTCCGCGTAAGCTTTTAACTTAATTGATCAAGATGTCGTACATGTGCGATCGTAGCTTTCACAGTTCAGTAAGAACTTAGGCTACCTCACTTCAACAATGAACAAGCAGACTGTAGCTTTGTTTGAATGTCCACATGAACCAAAGGTTGTATTTAGCAAGTACCAATCAGAAACTTCTTTCTGTACTATACAACAGTTTAATAGGTTGCACCCCTTTGGTTATGCCCCAATGCCTGATTAAGAAGTTACTTTCTTAGCTAGTTTACAATATGGATTATATCTAGTAGTCGCTTATAAAATTCTAACGATGTATGGTCAAAATACAACATTACTCGACAAGTGTCGTGCTTTTTTAAAATTGTTGCTTAACGCGACAGACTAAGTTATTGTTATTGTTGATTATTCAAGTTCTATTGGTAATAGCTGATTGAAGTGATGATATGTTAAATGGTAGCTTGCAAGAACTTGGTAATATACCTATTAAAGACCCCGATTTTTGTGTGGGAGCTTATGTCGATTTGACGGCGGTTGCTCAATACCGAGCTACAGGATGATGTTTCTGTCAGTTCGGAATCACTGATACTAACTATAATATGGATAATGCATGTGTCGTTCGGGTTTTGTCAAGACTCCGTAGTCACAAAGTCTTAACTAAAAACTAAAGCGATATGCAATACCACTTAGTGATATGTTGTAGCATTTGTTGAGTTTACGCTCACCAAAAGAACAATGTGAACTAGCTCAAGCGTAAGTGATGTAATTAGAACAACCGGGCTTCGTCAGTCACCTTGATAAGATAACAATGACAAGGAACAACGAGGAACCAGACTCAAAATTCACGTTGCAATTCAACCGATTGCACTAAAGCATACAGCTCAAATCTGAACAAACAAGAAGTGACCTGAACTTCGCTTGCTGCAGCCATGTCTCAATGTGATGATCACCTTTTCGCATTAGCACGTGGATATACCCATACCTACACTTGTTTTCGTCCGTCACAAAGTGTGAATGGAACACGGTCTCGGATTTGAGTAATTTGAACAGTTTCGGTTACAAGTATACATCACTTCGTTTCAGTGTACTGAGAGTAAAAGTTGTCCTATCACGACAATAATCCTCAAACCACACTCAGAGTGTTGATTTGTGTGTTATGGCCGATGAATCTGTCGTTGTTCGTACAACAACTGGGTTTCTGCTAATCGGGTAAAAACGCAATACCAGTCCTTGCCATAGCAAAATGCACTGGTTTTTTCAGGTGCAGGCACCCGTGCACCTACATCGGTAAAATCGAGAAACATCAGCTATTCAGAATGTCTTCTGATAGGTCAAAGTGCCACGTTGAATACACAGTCAACGTCAATAAAATGACAATCATTTTTATCGGTTGCAAATATTGCTTTCTGCAAACAAAACACGAAGATAACACTATCAGAGCCTTTGCACAATCAGCAACAGTCGGCTAAATGGTTTTGCGGAAGCAGTTCCTGTCAAATGACTACATGTCATCTGTCTATATGCAAAGTGAATTGGGTATTAGTATGGTTTTTCAGTGGCAGAGAACTCGGACTAACATGAACCCCATGTGCTTGTGTGTAGGTGTTTTCTTCCGTGTGTGATCCCACTCTTCTCTCCAGCGGTGAATAGTTTCGCCGTTCTATACACACAATATTAACTGCGATATTCAAATGTTAAGATGCAGGGAAATGCCAAAAACACGTTTTACAGCCCATGCTATAGTCTTCCTCGGGGAAATCATTTCCTTGTCGCCCACTGACATCCTTTCAACCGCAATTTGTCATCTACCACTTTGATCCTCGACGGTTAAACCCAGCTTCATACATACACCATCACTAAGACAAGACACTGCAATTTCGGGGGAATTTCCTAAGTGCTATCATTTGACCCAAATGTGAATGGTGCAGAATGTTTAACCAGTTAGAATGAAAAGCCTTCCGGTCACCCGAGTCAACCAACTCATAATGAGAAGGTTGCTTTTTCTGGAAGTTTCTTGTCCAGTTCGAGATACTGCTACAAAACGAGGAGTAGCAGACTACTGAGCCGCTATGTGTAGAGTGAAGCAATAAATCCTTGAAGTGAACAATTTTCCTTCAACCAGCTTCAAATGCACTTTGCTTTTGATTATCGAGCAAAGTTCATTCGTTCAAACTGTAAACCGTTTTTGAGAAATTATTTAGTTTGCACTGTTTGCCAGTAGCTTAAGAAAGCATTTGTGTAAGTCTGCGTTTGTATTTGTTGTGCATACTTCTAACAGTATTACCTTTGAGTAGAGCCACCAGACCAGTACACTCTTCGATTAGTTTCTGTGTGAAAATGAATAATTTAAAAGCGCCCAAACAGCCGAAAGATACACTGAATAGATTGAAACTTTACAATCCTAATTTATGTCCGTCAGATAATAAATGCCATTGAATAAAATGCAATTACACCTTAACCGTTTGTTTAACCGATCGGATGGAATTGGTTGTAATTCATTGCAGGGGTGTCTCGTTTTCACTACTCGAACAGGAGTAACGTCACTTTGTTCAGCTCAACGAGGTAACGTTTGTCTGACAAATGTAAGCTTCAGTTTAGTGGCAGATATCCAATGAAAGATTCTGGCCTGTACAAGTTGAATACTATTCAAAACCAGCCGTTGAGTTGGTAATTCTGTATTCTTTTCAGTCTACCCCGTTTAGAATGAAGGACTAGACTCGAGTTTCGTTTTGGTTGGAGTCCACTAGTGGCAGACATCTTTACCACGGCCTGGACTTAAAATTCGGCCACGCTTTCAGACGATAGCTGTATTGATTTTGTGTGCCAATGGTCTCAGTGACGATCTCTCACTGATATGACATATGCAGGTGGCTGTTCATGTCGGCATGTGAGAAATACTTGGATTGTCCAATTGCCTGAAGTGGACATATAATTACTGTCCAGTTACCTGATGTCGCTAGTCTCACGCTCTACATCAGCGACGAAACTCTGGTCTGTCGCCTCCTTTCGAAAACAGTTGTTCTAAAGTCATTAGGGTATTATTCAAACCAAAGTGTTTGATTTCACTCTCCTCAGAAGGTACCTTTATTTTCTTCTAGCGCTTAGTTTAAGTCAACTACATTAAAAAAAGGTTTAAGACTTCATTCTTTCCATGAAATTTCTGTTCTTGTCAATATCTAACGCCTTATGTACACAACATATACCTTTCCTTTAGACAAGTTTCCCAGATTTATTACGTCTAATCGTCTTTGTTGGCGTACACATTCAAAGTTATTTCGAAACCTTATTAAACAGAGGTTGCACGAGCGTCAGAAATTACAACTTTATGCGTGACACCTGCTAGTGTCTGCAAGATGGGCTGAGTATGTTCGAATAAATATTGAGGTCAACCACGGTGATCGGTCGGTTGAACTCTTTATCTGTGGTTCCTAGTAGGCCCGTGAATCTTAAATGAGGTTATTTTTGGCCCTGTACGTGTTTCCTGACAGTGTGTTATTTATCCAGCAGCGAGTGCGCTAACCCTCTCGAATCGGTCAACAACTGGTCAACGATTCACTGTTGACGAATAGAAGACCATTTCGGTGACATGAATAAGGTAACTCGTGTGCAAATATTCAGCTGCACCAATCATCGATGCCCTCGTTTGACGCGTTAATCTTGCGCCTTTTCTGATAGTTGGATCAAGTTCACCTACTGCATTTCCTCTTCATCAACACCATTGTTGCCTTGTTTATTGAGAGTTATGCTGGGGTTCTCAGTTAAAACTTTAGTCTGCTTGTTCTCCGAATCCCATGTGAAACATACTAATATATACTCATGTATCCCAAGGCCTCCCGTCTTGTATCCTCGACATTTGTTCTTTTGTCCATAGCAGAACTTACTGTTGAGACCTCTGTAAATCTTCATTTTCGAGAGACCAGGATTTCAGTTTCACACTAGTTGACCAGTACTGACCAGTTGGACTACACATCCAACACTCATACACCTCCGGCATTATTCCCTTGAGTTTACACCGGATATGGTGTATGTGAGTGGGACCCCCAGTGATTCAGCCGTCCAACACAAGCCACTTGCGATGACTTGTTACCGAGACATTACTTGACTTTGGTCACTACGACGAGTTAGTCCAGAAACGGATGCTATAAGCATGTGATCTAATAAATATTAGAATGCATCAATCCAAATGCCATCAGTGTCAAACTCAACGGATCCGAATCGTGCATGAACGAGTCTTGCACATTCCTGAGCATTGACATTTCTACAAGCCGCAGGCCTTATGAATTACTTAAGACATAATCATTTTGTAAATATTCCACACACCTGAAACGAAAATGGAGCTATATTATCAGATGTTAGAAATTATAACCTCGTATAAAGTATGATTTCAAGCTGTACCGAAAGTAAGCAACATGGTAAGCTACAAAGTCTATACTGCTGTGTAATGTCGAATCTTCCTCCTACCCTCCTGTTGTAAGCCGAGATTCAACGGCGAATGTAATGGTGTCAACCTTTTTAAGCTTTGAGCAGCAGAAGCTTGGCAACCGCATAACGTAACCTAATATAAACTACTGGTCGTGGAATAGCCGCTGAAAAGCTCTCAGGGAAATAAGGTTACGGAGTAAACGCTCCTTTGATGTCGTTTTACACAACCAAATACAAATACAAATAGCTAGTACCCTTAGAAACTTGAACCGACGATTATCAGAATGGTTGTAGGATGTCATATGACGTATTACTACCTGCGAGCAACTAACTCTTCTGATCACAATATCAGAATCGTGCTACCAGTCCGGTGAACAGTATATTACTCATGATTCACCGTAGTTTGCTGTGGAAGTGTGTTCGTCAGCTCTTCTGAAGAACGTTCAGCCATATCTACCGGTTGAGTAGGACATCAAATTAGGCTGCATGACTAGCCCGCAAGAGTTGTACATTGTCAGCAACAGCAATACTACCCTACTGTCCAAGAAGCAAACAACCCACCGCGTGAAATATAAGTCTTTAATGCTTGAACGCTAGTGTGAGCAATATGATGATGCTCCTGGTTTGGCGAGCTTGTGAATGTTGGAACAGGGAAAGCAATATGTGAACCTTTTGTTTTGGTCAGGTCGAGATAGCTCGTTAGTCAAAGGATTCAAGGCCATCTGAATGACGTTGGCTAAAAAGGACGTTTGGGAAATCGTAAACCTCTTGAGAGAAATCATTAAGATGATAAATGACTACTGGGGACGCCAAGTTATGGTTGGATTAGTTCAACAGCTGTAGAAGTCAGATTTCTTTCACACAGTTTTGTGCGGACAGTGCATTCGGTTCTAATGACATCAATTACATTTATTATGTCTAACTGGTTAAAATTAGCCAACATCTTCAGTTGGATCAGTAAGGGAAGAAATGTGCTTGGAAATATTGTAGATGCATCGGGGTTTAAGAACTAATAAATCAATATTTTGAATACAGAAGCGTGATCTTAATGAATCTGCTAGGAACCTTAACTTTCAGACGGTCTTGAATGGGTACTCATCAGACATAACCTTGTATAATGGCGAACCAGCGGATTCCTGGAAACGTAGACTGGTGGACCGGTTAATAAAAACCAGACGTGGATTTCACTGTTGATAGTTGATTTTAGTTTTAAAAATGTGTGAAATGACTGTGCCTACTACTCAAAGGCACTAATACACCAATACGCCAAACTCAGATACTTTTAGGTACTCTACTCACACCAAGGGAGAAATGTGTTTATCAGATATTGAAGTTATTGTACTAGAACGGAAGATGAGCAAGGGTCTTCCCGTTAGTGCGTTCTCAGGGTCAGCAGTAGCTATGCAGAAATAATCTAACAGCCTTGCATAAGACATGACGGGGAGACTAAACTCTGAAAAGTTTTAAATGATTCCCGCAATCATATGATTGTATAGCCAGTAAGAGACACCAAAGACGTCATCTGCGTCCCTAGAAGCATAACATGTATTTACAGGAAGGAGCTTTGATGAACGGTGCAGTTGGAGCAAAGCGCCTGTGGCACTGATATCAACATGATTCGCATAGCGAAAACGTTGCCATCGCTTCTCACCATAGAACAAAGGAGCTCTTAACCACCGCAATGCACAATACCTATGGGCTTTCAGCTGGCGATTCTGTCAACTGGAATAGTTTGCCAGATAACAGAAATTATTTGGTCTTAAACTTTGACGACTTATACTTTACAGGCTGCAGATTTCGTCTCAGAACGCTCACCAAGTCTTTTTTCGGGCGCGTTTGTCGGCTGAAGAATTCACGAGTAAATGTTTATCGCCAGGCAAAAATTTATTTCCTGGTATCACAATATCTATCTTATGGTTAGAAAGTTGAAGCGAACAACACTCAAGATTATTGAGCACCCTTTTTTAACCCAGGAGACTTCGTATAAAAGCCCAATTATCACTGTGTTCATCAAAAATGCATAATAAGCGAGCACGGCTATTTATGGAATGATTTGTTTGGTAACTATTGAATCCATTCTCGTTATACGAAGAATTGTAGTGAGGCTGCTCTATGAGATGTACTTTCACAGTCTGCAGAGCTTTCCATTTTCCAATAACCTCAGATTTTAGTTCACATTTCAGAAGTATTCGTGACATTGATGGCATATTGTAAATCATCCATGCCTTATTATCACTGTGTAAAATTCAGTAAGAACTTACCATGAATCTGGATGCTGTGGGTATGCATAGATTGAGCAAAGTTTTGATATGTCTTCCGACTGTCACTTGCTCCAACGCCATCTACAAACGCGTAGGTCATGGAGCCCAAATGGTTCAGATCTGGTGAATACATCGGAGGTGGAAAGTTAGCCAGTTTGAACATATTATGCTGGTTCAACTGCATGTTGTCGTCTGCAGAATCACACCAGTTTTCATTTGTTAGAGTGTTCTTCCGAACAGAATTGGGAATGTATGATTGTGTTGCTGTGGCGGCTGCCTCAAAAGAACAGGAAAAACCACTCCTGGTGGATGGTTCTGGGGGGCTTAGAGGAAAACTGGCATTTCCAGGAGTAAGATTCAACGCACTGTAAACCGATGGGTTCAGTAATTTAGTGTTCTTTAGCACTGAGTATGTCGTATCCGACGGGTGAGGATTGAAGGTTACAGGCATAATTTCGTTCAGGCTGCTTTCCGTTTGAATGTGGGTGACGGCTATTTCTCCCGAGGTATCTTCCGTCGGTATAGACAGATGTGGCTTGGTTAGGCTAGTCGAGAGAATGGGTGTCATCTGCGAGGAATGGTGGAAATCCAAGCCTTCAAATCCCCAAGTTGGATTGAGTGGAACACCAATGGGATAGTTGGAAGTCGTCTGTGTTAGTGCAGCAACTTGGTTTAGGTAAGCCTGGCTCCAAACACTGTTATTCAAAAATGGAACTATGCAACTGTCCGGTTTTGATCCTGACGCAGACAAAATTGGCATGTGTAAATTATTTGTTGCATTTGTCGTGTGTTCAGCTGGACCATCATTTCGACCCCTTTTCCTCCCCGTCAAGGTGGACTGTACGGTCGAAAAACTTGAAACAGTCGAAGTAGTAAGCTCGACTGTTTCAGGTCTTTCCATACAGATTGTTGAGTAGGAATCCCTTGAGATACTTGGCACATGATAATACGGTGCATTAGGCGAAGAGGTAACCAAAAAAGCCGGCGAATTTGGAAGAATCGATTGGGAAGAGGGAAAAGCAGTCCAAGAATTGAAAGGTATAAGGCCAAAGCCATCGGGATCTTCAAGACCTCCAGTGTATGTGTTAGGTGCATCTTGCTTACTTGTTCCATCGGTGGAGAAAATATTAGAACAGTAGGTCATGATAATAAGCTTAGACAACAAATTGATAACTGAATTTAAATGCAATTAACAATTAGCAAATTGGATTTGGTTGTGCCCAAAATGATACCTAACTTCATTCTCAGTCTGTTGGCCCTATTCTCCACCCCTTTTGATGTGTCCTAGCATCTTTGGTGAGCAATGCTAGGGAATTGGTAAATCTAATTTTCCTTGCCATGAATCTGGATACGGTGGCTTGGGTGTGGTGAACTTCAGTAGCACGCATAGTCGGATTGAAAGGGGTTGAAAGTGGGCCGGTCTTTACCATAATTCTCAGAGGAACCAATCAGGTGAAGAGAAAGTTCCGACGATGTCAAGCGTAAGGACATTGCCCGTTTGTTCGATCTACGCGGGAGGAAAGAGAGAATTGGAATACGTTCCGGGTTCTCCTCTCACGGCTCACATTCTGCTCTTCGTCGAATGCTCATTGGTCGGTCTAAATCAAATTAGTAGACACGACTTTCCCTGAGTTTTCCGCTGTTTGCTATAGTGAAGAGGTGGAACATCACCAGCCTTTCTTAAATAAACATACTAGTAACTGGAATACATGGAAATGATACCATTTTTATTAGTGAAGAATGAAAAATGTTTCAATCAAAGTGAGACATTTTTAACCCAACACTGTTTATGGTGCATCAACACAGAGTTTGTACGAATCGGTTTATGTACTGATATGAAACACACTGCCCCTTGGACGAACTCTATACATGAGTCAACAATACTTAGCGAAGTTGTAATCGAAATCAATGGCTGAAATCCTTACTGGAGCCTATTGTCTGCTGAAAACAAGTGGCAAATATTTACACAATACTGTGTGATTATCTTGTTACTCATTGATCCGTGTCCACGCAAATCACTCCAAGGGGGTAATTTTAACTGGCTACCGCCAAGAGAATCTAAACGATTGCGACAGAACACTTCACAAAGCATATTCGCCAGCCCGTTCTGTTCTTGCTTGGGCTAGTCAAGTAGAATAACTTTGAACGAAGCTTGAATTATCTGACCTCTTGCCTAACCAATCCAAACCACTCCAGTGGATATGGCTCGTAGTTTCCATATGACCATTCGGTCGTGCCTATTTCGAGGTCATTTGTGCAGTAGTCCACCCCTTGAATTACCCTTTGAATGTGTAACCGGTGTTCAAAGCCAGGCCACTGCGTGGATATACACAACTGACAAGCTCAAGCAAAAACGAGTATGGGGTTCCCTGATTTTTTCTGAAATGGTCTGATTATACAGCCTTCTGAAATTCGGAGGCTGAAGTGACTTGTGAGTGCTGATCAGATCATGTCAACTGAATTCACACGCGGATAATCTGGTCGAACGGTATCTCCTTATCGAGTAAAAACTGTCTGGTTTGTACATTTCTCTTTTTAGATAGACCAAGTGAATGCAAACGAGAAGTTAACCAGTCAAGGTGAAGGTTCGGTATGGGTGTGAACAACAGATATTTCTAAGTTTTCCAAATGATTATAGTTTACCTAGGGAAATTTACTTTGAGATAGCCCCATAATCTAATGGAGTGGTTTATCATAAGAAAGTCCTCTCAACGAATGTGTGATGGGAAACGTGGTAATTTTAGGGGTGATTTCTGTATGTGGAAAGTCAGCAACATTAAGTAAGTGAAGTGTTCGTGTAGATTGTTCGCGTAGATTGGAGTCAATACTTCGGGGATAAAAAATGATCTATGAAAATCAAACCAGATGAGAACGATAGCCGTGATTCGTTAGTGGACCCGACGTTGATTCATTCATGAGCTCATTCTACTAATCAATCACCACAGAGCAATACTGAAATAAGATTGAGTGCTTACAGTGAAAAAACGCTCTCTGCACTAGAGCGTGTCTGTGCAAATTGAACAAAATACATTTCATACTGAAATCTGTATGGCATGTTTGCTGCGGAAATAATCATTTTTAATTTTGGAAATCTTCAGTTTTAGGTTTTTAGTGCATCATTATTTTTCAAAGCACTTTCCCTCCAAAGTGTCTGAGTTAAACCGGAACCAAAAGATTGCAAACACCAGAGTAGAAAACATTCAAGAAAGACACAGAAATACCGCAGCAAAGTGCCAACCCAACTATTAGACTGTAATCTTGCGAAAGATTTACAAGATAGCTTACGTAAAAGTGAACTGCTACCAAATAATCAGGAGGTAGTCTGACGAACACATAAGAACACATGTTGTTGGTATACTGATAAAGTGAAAACTGATTTAGAAAACTGGCACGAAAGAGTGAAAAATAGTCTCAGTCAAAGATTGGTCACAAACAACAAAAAGTTCGGAAATATTTGGATGGTCAGCAACCGCTTTTCATGAATAGCGTGTAACAGGCTGCGGTTGAGAAAAAAAATTCTTGAAAACAATAGCGCTGGAGAGAAAAAACACTCAAGCGTTTTAGACATTTGCAATTAACTCTCTGAACAGAACAGCAAATAGTCCTTATTGCAGTTATAGACTGATGGATCTATTCCGATCTATGTTTGAATGCACAGAGAATTGTTGTTGGTTAGTCTAACCACTGTGGTGGAACGCATACCTTAATTTTATGTTACACAAGACAAACAATTTGCAATCGTTTCAAAGCAGGAAGCTTACCGAAACATTAGTCACATCATGTGACCAGTCGATAGTTAAGCTAAGTAACATATCTGGATGGTCAGCAACCGCTTTTCATGAATAGCGTGTAACAGGCTGCGGTTGAGAAAATAATCTTGAAAACAATAGCGCTGGAGAGAAAAAACACAAGTGTTTTAGACATTAAAAGCCAAGTAGGCAAACTTAGCATGTTGTCGTCAGTACTTTGTAGAACGAAACGTACTGTTGATACCGTACATTTTGTTCCTGTTAGAACAAAAGTGAGATTAAAAACCACAGCATCTTCCAGAACATCATAATTCTGTGATCTAGCAGTAAGATTTTTCCATTTCAAGTGGATAAACTAGGTTTTGTCAGCAAAATAGTTGCAAGTAGGTCAAAAGGTCACTCAACATAAACAACCAATAGGTTCGTACAGAAGAGCACCATTGCTGCTTGTTGGCAGCCTTTTTTGTAGCTTCGGTTCAGAGTGTTGTCCGTTTGTTCATTGGGCTTAAAAGTGTGCGATTTACTGGGTACGGTTTAAGGGGACGATTTTGTTTTTAATAAATTTCATCAAGTGGAGATAACATTATACAGAATACAAACTGTAGTGATATCAGACAAAAGAATGTATTACATAATGTCAACCTGTTTAGCGTTTGTGCTGCTGGGTTAATTGGCCGTAACCAATGAGTGATGCGTAAAATTCAGGCTTGTGCGATAACAACTAGTTTGACCACGTTAGTGGATGCGTCGTTTCTCGTTTATTGGAGTCTAGCCGAATCAAGCTAGTGGACTGGTGACATAGTAGGTGGCTGCCATTAGCACAGTGTTAGTTAGGTAAGATCAGAGTTTGGTTGCACCAGGTGAATGAATCTGCTGAATACTGCAACTCGTTGCAAAAAAGGTAACACTCCCTCACTTCTTTTCAAACACGGTTGACGAGAACGGCTATGAAAATGGGTCAGCTGCACTCCAATGTGAGTTTTGTTCAACTACTGTACTTTCCCTTCATGATATATGCTTTACCTGGTCAGTGAGACATTTGCCATTAACTCTCTGAACAGAACAGCAAATAGTCCTTATTGCAGGGTTCTAATTGTCTCTTTTAACACACTAACCCCTTACTGTAGACGAGCTTTCATGAGTATGATGGCCGACAAATAAATCACGAACGCACCAGTCCACATAATTTTGTAAAGGTCCAAAGTGAACGAATAACCGAGTTAGGTGTAATTCGTTAAATTGGGGTTGGCTGATATTATCTGATCAACGTATGCTCACGCAATACACACGAATTCTGGCTGATACTGAGTAACAAAGATATAAGTGAACTGACTGGAAAACCGGTTCACATTCTAGTTGTATATGTTGAGTAACTGGTGACGTACAGCTTCATTCGTTCTTACAAATTTGTACTTGTGATTAGTTGGGCTATTTAACTGACTACTTCGACAAACATTTAGTCACGATTCACGTATGCCTTTATTTATGCTTTTCTCTGAACGTCCCTACAACCGTAAGTTAGCCGAAGGATGCCATACGAAAGGAAGCAGTGTAATGCATTTCGATCCATAATGATGAGATCTGGTTGTACTGGTTATACTGGTAGTTGTTTTATTTGTGTATAGGCCACTTTCGGTACACAGTGCATCATATGTGGTTTGCCAGTGGCTAAACGAATGTTGGGTTGGAACCAGAGGTAAAACTTCCTCTTATGGGCAAAACTCTGTAGGTGTTCACTTCGTCTAGTTTCGTTAAACAGCGTCAATGCTGTACTACAAAAAACAACCACTCACCGACATTATTTTCTTATTCGTGTGAAATTTTTTCTTAAGAAGTCATTAATACAAGTCAGATTGTAAGCGGCTGACAGGAAGTCACAAATTCAAAGTGCTGTCAATCTCGAAGGATTTCAGTGTTCTGGTATGTAACTTACCAAAGACTTTACTATCATCTGATTGCGGTTTGTGGCTTGTTATAAGATCGGGGTTTAGTTTGTTCATTTAAGAGCAAGCTTCGGAATTGCGGGACGTAGCTAAGTATAAGACATCTCTAACAAATTCGTTATCAGTGGTAGCGGAATCCTGAGTGAGACTAAGCTTTCCCGCGTAAATGTTAAAGTGCGTGTCATCAGCAGCCCTTCAGTGCCATAACCTCCACAGGTTGGTCCACAATACCTTCGAAGTTGAATACCTTGTTTCCGTCACATGAACGAGTGCAATACCCAACGTACTGTAGGCGATTGAACTAGAAATGTTCTGAATCAGGTTGTGGATCAGACTGATAAAATGAGCAACCTTACGCACAATCATAGACACAATCAGTACGGGGGAGGCAGTGTTCCGATAATTACAGTCATAGGTAAGATTACGTTATCGGTTTGACACGTAGTTTCTAGTTGAAAGGCATGAAGCAATCAGGGTGATAATGGAGGTTGACCTCGGGTGTACTGTCTGGACTAACCATAAAAATACAGCATCATCAAGTGGATTCCGCCGATCTACCAGTAGGCCTTCAAAAGTGTTTTAGAATGTGTGTCATGTTTGCTGTTTGGCAACTAATGAGGTCTACTGACGGCAGCAACCACCCCTCAGCGTGTACAAATTGTTATACGTCGTAACCAGATCACTCTGTTAAACAAGGTGCTATGGCGAAGGTGACTAGTTATTAGTGTTTCTTGTCAATACCTACCTGTGTGCCACGATATCAAAAACAAATTGTTCAAGGGATAGAAGGAATAAAGTGAACGCTTAGCTATCAAGTCAGACATGCATAAACAATCATCCATAACATTTACTCTGCTTGACTGGATTCGTTAGGTGTGTCACACACACACACACCGAGGACTGACTCTGTTTGATGTAACATTAGTGGTACCAAATGGACTCTTTCGTCTGATGAACTAGGGTGATGGAAACGCTTAAGTCAAACGGAAGCTTGAACACTCTTCACAGGGTTAGCATATTGTGCGTGTGCACACATGTGAACCGTAACCGACAGTACAACAGCTAGATGCACACGTAACAGAACATCGCACAGAGATGTTTGCCTGGAAGTTTCGCTTGATTCATCATATCACACTGACATCTCTGTCCTATGTGGGCACACCAGCCTGAACGGAACAGATGAGCCTTATACGCAATTTTCTGGTCAGACCTATCATGTGGACCAACTACCGACGCTTTATCTGTCCTGTCATACAGTGTGACATCTTGGTTTGGCTCAATCATCTAGTAAACTTTGTTAACAGACTGGTTGATGTTTCCTGACAGTTCCCAGCAGAGTCGTGTCTGCAACATCATATAGCAAGTTCGGTGCGACTAGCACAGGTTATGCGAGGACATATATACACGACCAAACTGTTGATAAGTCCCTCTGTGTTTTTCATCTCGTTCTTTCACCAAGAAGATTTCGATAAGATGATACACCTTAGAAGTCAACCGATCAACTAATGTAGGTGTTTGATTAGATGCCGCAAAAGTGTACATAAATAACGTCCGCTTTATCTGCCAATGAGTGATCCGAGAGTGAATATGCCAAACACTGAACAACACACCCATTAGTCTGCACAGTTACTATCCAGCTAATCCTTGTCGAACACAAAACTAGCTCCCTGTTCTGCCCATGTGCCCAGTAGTGCCTACGGTTGCTTAGACCGGGAGTTAAATTCCGATACCAGCAGACAGATTGGTATACCATCAAACGCATCATGTGAACTACTTTTGGCGAACCGTTTGAAAGTAATGATTCTGTTATGTTCAATGAGATATCAGTGGTATGGTGGTTCATACTCATGCCTTGCAATCAACCTGATAGGACTTCTTCTGGGGATGGAGACAAGGATGCGCTCTAGTGATAAGCTCTAGAGGAGAAAAAACTCCTGTTTAGCAGATCTGTTCGAATGGATGCAAAGTCCAGGGTAAACTGTATTATGGAAGGCTCATTAGTTCATAGTCAGTTAACGTGTAAGCTCGTGTGGAGCGAACGAGTCAAAATGGGTGACGTTAAACCCAAGTATTTAGAGCTAAATGAAACAATCAGCTTGTCTGCAGGAAACAAAAATATGTATTGTCAGCATATGCCAGAAATTCGAGAAATTTCCTCTAATTGTACCAACAAAAGAATGAACAACTTAGCAAACGTTGATTACATAACTGGAAGTAACTGAGTACATTTAATCATCTTCAGAAGTAGGCGGAATCTTGTTCGTGCTAAAGTGCACGGTGCATATGCAAATTCAACAGGTCTGTCTAATCAATTTTGTCAATTCTGGTCCGCTTAAGATTGGACAAACAACTAAGCTTTCAAATGATTGAATTTTTCAGGCCCACTGTTGGATGTTCACAAATAGCGAACTAGCTCATAATCCTAAGGAGTTACTGACACTGCCCTACCGCAAATCATGATATTGACAGTTTTGTTCGAAACTACCAGTCAACTTGGAGTGCATTTGTGAGTTCTTCCATAAGACACAGCACTGAAGACTTTATGTCGACCTTAGTTTTCATGGTTACTCCCATAATGTTACATTTATCTCGGCGATAACACCCCGATGTATAGAAAAACAAACTAATTAGTTTCCTTGGTTGGTAAGAAGAACGGATATCAATACTGAATTTCTGACGCATGACATAAACACCGTAGTGATTGTCATACGCAAAAGTATTTTATTTGAAATTCACTTGTTCGAATGGACAACCAAAAATGACTTCATCCGTTTTTTATCTCTCTCTTTTATTTCGAATCCAAAAATCAAAGAGGCATGGAGAGTGATTGCTGTTTTTTTTCAGTCGCTGCAAGTGAACCCCTAGAAACTACTTAAATTTACATACTTGATGGGCTCGTAAAAACACCTTCAACAACTCGGGTTCAACTGGTAAACGTAGTTTGATCTATCCCTCAGGCATATCACAAAATTTTTCAAAATCTCCCATTCTGTTTTTCAGGTCATACGTGGTCACGACGGCCTTACACAACGCACGTTGGTATCGTTGGTTAACCACTGGTGAATAAGCTTACCACTGGAATGTGGAAGTACACACTTTTTCTGCCTGATGCGTCAAAATAACACAAAAATCAGAGCACGAACAAATCATTGTTATACGTCTGGGTTGAATCTTCAAAGAACATTACTAGTCTTCATATACTCAGGTATTTAAGCTTGTTTGAAACCAGATGTCAGTCTGCTACTAGCTCAGAGCAAACTAGAGGGATCTCAACAGAGATTCCGTCACATTCGGGAATCAGTTGCATAAAAAGTCGACCTGTTGCTATTGACGTAAACAGGAGCTAGTGGTTTCCTTGCCGTTTATTCATGCCATCACTTCCATGTACCGCAAATGCAGGTTCCACATTGAACGCATTATGGCAGTGATCACCACGTTTACTTCAGACTGAAAACGAAATGGTCAAATAACAATGAAGTAGAAGAACATTTTATGAAGTTTCACGACACAGTTCTCAAACGTAATCGACTCATGTGCATAGCGTCGGGACGGTGGCATCTACGATCCCTTCAGCCGAAATCAGTCAATAAAAAATGCTTCTGATTTTCTGTCCAACATCTGTTGACAATCGAAACAGTTTACACCCATACTTGTTTTCTGATGAGCCACTGACAGTTCAGTGCTAAGGACTTCCGAATATCAACCATATGGTCGTGAGTTCCAGAAGGGTTCAGTCTTACCTATTCCCCGTTGGCAGCGTTAGGAAAACGTCCAATTCCTCATTGCCAGAACGGACTACAATGTGTGTATAGGTCGCCTTTTGCAGTAAGGATCAGAATTCTGGTTTACCCACATGGAACCCTTGCATATATTCTCTATACAAAGGTACCAGTAGTTCTAGTATTTAGCCCGTAATACGAGACAAGTAGTCTACACGCATGGTTTCTCTTCACTTTCGCAAGTGATGGCCGGGGTTGTACAAATGCACAGCCCGCGTTGCTCAAGCTATCTGATCAGCATGTCAACGGATTGTCCATCCTACCATACCTCGTTTATTACAAGTACTGAGGACCCATAAGTCACGGAGGCCTCCAGCAATCCGCCTAGAAAAATGAAAGTGAGATGGTGCCTGTCAATTCAGGAGTGTGCTATCTATCACGTCCGTCTGATAATGCTCACCTATGTGATAATGGGTTGCGGGTAATGGACAGCCTGCATTCTTCAATTTGGAGAGCTGTTCTTGATAGTCAGTAGCGTCTAGTTTTATGTCGATTTCCTCCACTCATGGCATGTTCATTTACTTGTCACAGTTAGTTTCAAATATACATCAAGACACGATTCCCACAAGTGAGGCCAAAATGACCTTTCTGAATAATCGTAAATTGACAGAAGCAATTTATCGGAACAATTAGTCGACAACAGCTTTTAATCTGTCACAAAAGTGTTGATCTGTATCTGTAGGAAATACGTAGTCAGATTTAAAACTTTACAGGTTTTTAAGTGTTCATAGTATAATTACGATCCAACAGTCACCTGCTAGATTGGGGTCAAATATTTCTGGGTTAGTATTCATGGCCATTGATGTTATTAATATTTTGGAAGCTCTCAGTTTTGCAAGTATTCAATTGTTCACGTTGATTGTCTGATATTCGTTGAAACTGCAACATTTTTTAAATACTTGCACTTTATCCCAAACCAGCGAACGGATTTAAATTTTTTCCAGGGCATTATGGGAACGTCTTATTGTGGAACCATTCTAGCGTCCTGGAATAATTCCCCCCCATAGCATTCCAACAAACGTGACCATCTGTTCGGTTGTTTGTCAAGCCTCAGGGCTGAAACGGATATTGGAACGTTTGAGCATAAGTTTGCCCCTTTACACCTGAATATAAATCTCCCAATTTGGGAATTTTCGCTACCTGAGAGCAATTCATTCTCGTATAATCTGACAAACCGACTGTACGTTCCAACAGGTCTTCAAACGACAAGCACTTAAGCGCTCATGTTCGTTTCGAAGGCCATCTGAGAAGGGTGAATACAAGCACTTATCTGACAGGAGCACGAATGCGATCTGTTAGTATGGTGTTTGGTAGAAAACTCGGATTCTTGGAATTTACGTAAAAATATGCTTGTGTAAAATTAAATTTACAGTTGCCTATCCACAAAGACACTCCACAGCACCATTACACCGAAGTTCACTTGTTTGATTTTGTTCACAATAATCCAACCAAAATTCACCCGATTTTTATACATCAAGTACCAGAATTTAGAGAAAAATCTTGAAAGCAAGGAGTTATGAAGCGGATAGCAATATTTTTTTTCATTTCCACCGGTCGCACAAACACACTCAAATTAGATTGAATGAAAACCAAAAAAAGATTTAAACTGCACATTGGCATTCACAATAAGTAGCGTGTACTCAGTCATACTGAAGCCACTATATTGACATCTACTCACACAGACCCGCGAATTTAGCTACGACAGTGAGAACACTAATGGTAAGTTCACAAGTTATGCATTTCACTGAAGATAACTTCATTTTCCGAATGTCTCTTCATCAGAAGTGTGCACTTTTATGTGAATTTAGCACCAACCACAATATTAACATAGAGATATCTCACTGCATTAGTTCCGCAACCCTGTTGTCTACTTTGCCGCAATAAGCTTAAAAAAGGAGGGTTACAACATACTGTTAATCGTGAAGCCACACAAGACGACCGATAACTGCAGTCTTACAGTTCTTATTCCGATGGCTTGTAGTTATGGTGCGTTAAGAACCCCGTTTCATGAGGTTAGTCATATTTGTATGCTTGATAGACTGCAAGCGAAACAGTAAATGCTGAAGTAAACTTTACGAAAATTTAGTTGTTCGCTTGCTTCTTGTCAGTAGCTGTCTGATGTATTTAGTGTGTATTTATTCAATTTTTACAATACTGGGAGTAGGTGGACTGCTAACAGATCCCTCAAATATCTTCCTTCTGCGGTGATGAAGCAGTGAATTGCAGACTTCACAGATCTGCGGAACAGCAGAAAGTAACATATTTTCTGGCATCTTTTTGTTGGAAACATCCTCGTTTATTTCGGTCGGTTACGTGACGCACTGAAACAACACAGCGATGGACTTAAGGGGAAAATCCACAGTTCGAAGTAAACTTTGATTGGACTTAGGATAAACTGATGAGTTGCGTACACCTACCTAATAAAAGAGGCCAAGCTATGTTTTTTGTGTGGAAATTTCCTGCAGAAATTAGGCGAAATTGTTCGACCGACACAAAATTAACACACTGCAAAGAAGATTTACATTTATTATTTACACCAGGCTTTAAAAATATATTTCGACGAGTAATGTTGTATAGTTGATAAAACGTTGAGTAAGAAGTGCGGCAATTAATTCTTATTCTCGATGTACTCAGAAACCCAGACAATATTAAGACAAATATGTGAATGGTTATTCGTTCTCAAATGATTCACTATACCATTAAAAATTTATCCATTGTGATTTTGCCAACTTCAATATTTTTGATTCCACATAGCAGGTAAATCAAAACGGCTTTTCTCGCATTTAGCTTCGGAGTGTATTTGGCTATATGCTGCTAATCTTTTTGTCGAAGCTCATCTTGTTCTTCCGAAAACTAAACACATATCAGTTTAACGTAACAGGCGCATTCAGATAGATCAAGATCACAGTTCCAGCGGCATTTCCGGTAAATGTGTCTCCATTCAGCTTAAAGGAAGTTGAAGACATCCGTGATTAGAAAAAATGGATCTTCTAATCCCTTAAAATTCTAGGCGGAAACGTTCTTGTGACACTTTCTGTATGATTCCTGTGGATTTGCTTAAGGGGAATCCGGAAAACTGCCCAACGTTTTGTGTGCCCATCGAATACCTTGTGGTTGGCTCATTTACATCAACCAGGAAATTGGGTTCATTCATTGTTTTGTCTCAAGCGAATTCACACTTCTCAAAAAAGGACCAACAAAACCATAGACTGTGGAGTTTTTACCGATTTCATGTATCCAGCCTAAGTCAAAATTTTCCGCAACTGGGTCTCACCTAAATCATGAAATCTGTCACACTACTTATAAGTAACACGATTTTTTATATGTTCAAGCAGAACAGCAGAAAACCGAAATAACGGATTGACTGAAATGACAAAAGGTGGTTTTCGTAGCCTGACCGAATTAGGACTAACCCCATTTCCGGTTGAGAACAAGCTGACCACATAATCATCCTTGAATTATTATACAAAGATGTGACAACTAAATCTCAGCATTAGTGACCTCAAATATTCATCCAATGACGATTTGTTTTTGACGGGGCGCACATGTCTTTCAGATGTTTGAAAGGTAATTCGAGTCCTTATTCTGTGTTGAGTTAGCAAGATTTCTGAATATAGGCTTTCGGTGTTTGTCGCTCAGTCTTGAAGTTGTTACGAAACGATCCTCTGGAACTATCGAAGTCAAGCCGTCTTGGGTCTTGATGTGCTTGCATCCTCTTTGTTTGCCATAATCTCCCCTGATAAAGAAATCGGTATGAAGAAAAAGGCGACAAATTATCCATACTGAAAGATTCGGTAGTTTTGTGTGAATTTAAGTGTTTGGAGGACAGACGTCATCGTGCACAAAACCCTTGATTCTGAGGCGAACAAGGTATGAATCAGTCGTTGATTGATGTTCATCCTAACTGGTTAACCCGTGTATTCAGATAACCTGCTGTGAACGAAACTAAGAGGCATTACTTAGTTTAACCACGATTGCGGAATGTAAATGTTTATCTGCAACAGTGAGTTGACTGCATAATATAGCTACTCCTAATAGAACGCAGTAGGAAAGTGTTGTCAGTCATCAAGGTGGAACCTTTATCCTTCTACTTGAGAATGCGTGCACAAACTGTACAAAACGATACTCATTCCAAACGCATTATCTTGCTGTAGGAGGCCAAAATGCTGCTGGTCACAAGAAACAGAACAGCAAAATTATTGAACAATCGTGTTGGAACAACTGAACAATTTAAAAACAGACGAAAGTCAAATAGTGAGAGTTGGGTAGATAAATTTGGGATAAAGTTTGTGAGAACAGTGTTCAGGTAGGTAGCAATTTGTTCAGCGGTCATTAGTGGATTACAAAACAGTGTGAGTTACTTCGTTTGGATGTAACACACACTAGTAGGTTTGACAGAGTTGGAGCAGGACGCAGATTTTTTGAAAGAACAAACGACGTCCGTCACTTTGAGCCATTAAATTTCGGCAATGGGACTTTCGTCACATAGAGTCACCCTTTGCACACGATTATTTTAAGTGATTTCTGGATAGATAGTAATCACTCGATCAAAGGTAGTCCCGTTTTTTGTCAGCCCAAACATTTCCACTCGGTTCAAAGCATATCTGACTTGTGTTTTTACGTACACATGCTTAGAGAAAGAGAGCGAGTCACATCCATGGGATATTCTTATCATTTAATCACGTCCACTCTTTGACTGTTCGTAAGAAAAGGTCAGTGTGAAGTTAGCTTTTCATCAGTTTGTTTAGCTGCGATCTTGGACAGCTAAGAGAAAACAATGGGTATTGTGCAACCTACGACAGTAAAATTAACCACAGAGGGCTAATTACTTCAATGTTCTTGTCCAAATGTAGGCAAACTGGCGCTGTACTAGTGACAGTTTGATTCTCGTATACCCAAAAGTACAATGTTGAGCCTAACACGAAAATTAAGTGTATCACCCACATTGGCTAAGTTGGAAGTCAAGGCAAAACCTGATAACTATTTAATTTTGGTAATTCTTTGACAAATCGATAAACAAGACTAGTGTTATTTGACATTCGGTTGGTAGCACCTAAAGACTTCATTATGTTCAGCCACGGGGACTCGTCCATTTTCGGCATACATATCAAACTATCAAATAATGACCAGTTTTTTTTGCATTGTGTTCAACAAAACAACCTGTTGAATCAGGATAGGAAGGAACGAATGGCTGTCTAATACTAGGTGATGCTTGCGTGCACACACCTTTTTATTGTCGTACGGTAGAAAATGTAGATGTTACAAATAGACGCCTTTTCATACAGATATTTTTCAACTGGGGCTATCCCCATCACGATCTCGAGTAGTAAACACGAAAAATCACAAAGGCATTATGTGTTCACCTACTTTTTCAAAGACACAATTCCGATGTCCTGGCGAATGGGGTCTACAGTAATAGGAAGATAGAAATCCCTGCTCTAGATTGATTTGATTATATGATTCACTGTGTTTTGTCAGTTCATTTGAGAATTTGGTAGAAACATATTTGATGAACTCAAAGCGGTTAGCCTGGAACAAAAGGTTTTATTTACCGCTTACATTAGCCGCAGTTGAACATTTTGATAGTTTGACGTTCTCTTCTGTTACCATAAAGCACGGCTCAAAAAATGCAACTTTCGTAAACTCGACTAGGCCATTTTGACACACAAGATCACAACACAATTCCCATGAATAGAGAGAATGCATGAGTAAAGCACCCCAGATAATCTCAAATCAAATCCCCTAGCGTTTTCATTTCAAAGCGTGTCCAAACAACCATCTGCTGTTGTTTCTGGTCTCTTATAAGTAAGTGTGTTCTTCCCCCTAGTACCGAGGGATATGGGTTCCAGAAACACAATTACGCAATTCGCTCGTATTGGTCAGTAAGCCACTCATTTCACACTAAACATGGTTGAATTATACTTAAAAATTCAGCAACGTTAGCTTATGGGCAAAGCTTTGTTTGTACCGTCGCCTCAGGAGGTGATAGAGTAATTATCGTGTTAACTCTATTCGATTTTGCCACGATTGGGAATTTTCAACAGATCCGGAATCACAAACTACTATTACGTTACTAGACGAGATAATTATTATCAAATAGTCAGATACTTGGTTAATATGATTTGAATATCGGTCAAAGTGACAGCGACCGTCACAGTCCATTGACTTTTCGTCAGCCCCGTTTGTATAGACACAGTTGACTAGAATTCCGTCCTTGTTCAAGTTCGTCCGCTGTGCCTATCCTGAAGTAATCGATTAGAGGTAACGGGATAGTTTTTGTGTCTCCTTTTGAGACAGAAAAGGAGCATGAAAATTACACACAAAGGAATCCGGGTGGATAAGTACATATGTTGATCCTGTTTAATTTGGGATGGCTGGTGAAGTGCCCAAATCTATTTTCTTTCGGGAACGTGAACTAGAGTTCGAATCTCGGCAAGTGCAACAGTGTAAGCTACTCAGAAACTCTAACAAGAACGAAACTACGGTCCAATTTTTCTGCGCCACCCGGTTTGGTTTGAAAATCATTCTGAATACAACAGGTACTGCAAAATCTGAGCGGTCCTTAAACCCCGGTAACTAAATCAGCCGTTAATTATGTAGATAACGTTAGTTGTACTTGCGATTATCTGGGTTTTTTCTTAATTTATGGTCGAACAGCACACATTCCATTGTAAACTTCTTACACACAGACATTCGAGTCGGTCCCTTTAAGAAAGAACACTAAACTCCAGAGCCACTCTTGTTACAGTCGACGTAAAATCTTTTACAAATGCTTTAATTTGAAAAATAATCAACAGTACAGCTTGTCGTCATAATGGTTAACGGACAGTTGTCTGTGTTGAACCAGTTCACGGAACCCCGGTAAACCGATCACCGTTCATAAACACCGCTTCCACGTGACGACAACATTTGCATGAAACAGTGTTCTTCCTTGTGAAACCTGCATTCACCCTCCTCCTCACTTCCGTTTACCAACTTTTTCTGAGTTGAACCCCCCCCCCTAAGTTGACCACCACATAATATTTACAGTTAGATTTACCACAATGTTCCACGTTTGGTCAATTCGTTGACAATTCCATGGGACGTGATGATACCAGTCTCGGATTAACCCAGTCTGATCCAAGGTACTAACCACACCAAGGGCGGATTCACGTTTCCGGAGCATGTATAGTGGAAATTTCGGCTAAATTATTCTTATTTTGCGTCAAATCAGATCAAAAATTTTGCTCGGTCCTCATCAAGTCAGGGTAAGTTCTGAGATGCAGTCTGGTAGGTATGATGAGATTTTATTTTCCCAAGTCATTTGACTTATATAATGACGGCACATACCGCTCGTTCACTGATTCTATCTGGAGAGCAGACAGATGGTGCAGACGTGACAGTTATGATGAGATCGGAACGAATTGGCTTGCTCGTTGTTTTTCTGATATACCACACAGACTTGAGCAGATTAGTGCCAACGAAGCAGTGCACTCATCCCTTCAAATAACCAATTCCAATAGCATAAAATGTTCTATTAAAGAACCTCATTGATTCATAAATATCAGTTACCTGCTGCGTTCACTGATAGAAGTTAGTCTGCAGGCATGAAACTCAACAATTCCGGGGCTATCACGCTTATAAAGCTTTAAGTAAAATTACCTCGAATTAGTTGAGGTTATGAGTTTTAACAAAGAGTTCTCCTTTTTTTCATGTGTCAACCTTTTATCACTATGACGTAATTTTTATTAGGTCGATAAAACATCATGGTACAAAACAGTGATATGAACATGATAGAACCAAAACAGTCACTCTGGGGTGCAATTTACGATGCTGATAATATCGGTCCATTCTTGAACGTCATTATTTTCATGGAATGAATGAATTTAAGACTCAGAATACACAAACACACATTTACTGCTTACACACTAAACCTAGTGTTATGACCACGCCCAGCAATTGTAAACATTTTCAGATATACACAAAACAGTAGTTTATATATGCTTGGTGAATATCTGAATTGATAACCGTAATGATGTGGATCATATTGTTCACTGTGGTATCCTATATTAGCATTGTTCATTCATTTCCCATTCTTGATGAAAAACACATAGACGGTTATGAACCTGCCACGGATGTATTTGGAAGGATGCTTAAATGGAAACCTTCCGGTCACAAGCATGGGAGAATGCAACATTCAGATAAGAAACCTCGCAGAAGATGGCATCATGGTGATAAGCGCAGTAGTGACAGAATGCTTTATGACCGCCGTATGGAGGTGTCGTCTGGATCCCGCCCAAGTTCATGGGTTAATTATGTGCACATTTTGATCGTAACTTTATTGACAGTTAACTGAAAGAGGTAAACACTAAAATTTGAACTTGGATTGAAACTAGGTTGCATTTACACTGTTAGTAACCGTGAGCATAGTTACGGTTTTATCCAGAAGTTTGATAAAGAACAACAAATGTTGTCCTGCACAATTTTTCTCCTATTTTTCTTTGCGGTGCGGTCTGTCGACCGTTCTCTACTTCAGGACGTGACCTAGTGAGCAAGTGAGCAACTTCTTCGACTATGTGCATCATCAGGCGCCTCGTTTGTCTTCAATATCGGAATTACAAATTACAGTGAGGATTCAGCGGTTGTGATATGGACACAATTGGCCAGTGTAGCAAATTGGATGAAACTCTCACTTTTTTGCTTTAGTAGCCGATGCGATTGAGAAGCAGAAGTTCTCGCTTACATCAGCGAGAAACCTTAGAAACCGAATAGTTTCGGTAAATGTGGTAAGTCCACATACTCACTAGTCACGTGGTTGAATGCTATGCATTTTGAGAACGCAAACCAGCACGTCCTCCCATATATCAGTCCACTTCCGTTTTGCAACCATATGTGTTGAAACAGGATCGATTCAGTTACATATGACTGTACGGTTATGCATACGGTGTGTTCTAGAATGTGATGATACAGCTCGCATCATGTCCTTCTTACATGTCGCAAACCGCTACTGAGGTTGGCATGTGAGCATTTCCATTTGTTGACATTTAAGTTGTCAGTACCTTCCAGTTAGTCCCCATTAAGTTTTGGCTGTCAACTTGTTTTTGGTTATCAATGGGTCAATTACTTATCAGTGTATATCATGGTGAGTTGTCAAAAACCCGAAAATAGCAACGAAGTTACGTCAGGCAGTAGTGGAAATCACCAGGTTCGAAGTCTGACTTGTCGGTGAAGTCTTCATTCAGATAACACGACCATCATTTCAGGTCCCTCTAGCAACTGCATCCAGTTCAAACTGACTATGAGATGGACCCAAGGAACCAACGAGATTTATCCAAACGAACTACCTTTAAGTATGTCCACGTGACCGGTCGACAAGCGCAGAAGAACCTCGAATTTTTCTAACAGGTGTGCAGTTACAAATTTTTGTTCAAGTAAATCTACATGTTTCCAGACAAGGAATGATAAGTGGAAGGAAAACACCGATAAGATATAAAATTCAGCGCGGTTTCATGATTAAATATAAGGTATTCGCATCGTCTTGAAAATAATTCTGGGACGGTCCAACTACTGCAAACATGCACCAAATATTTCAAGTTTAGGTACCAGCTTCTTATGGGCTGAATATATCCGTTAAACAAATTCAGCACACCATTAGTGAGAGTTGCAGTCATTCAGAGGAATAGCGAAAGGCAAAGACTGAACACTCATCAGTCGGGCATACAGCGAATCTTGCCCAACTCAGGACACAATACTGACAATCACGTGGTAAACGGGCTGAGAGCCGGTCGCCGGTGAATGAATACGTTTGCAGTTTGCGTGAACCAGTTGCCCAGTCACACGATAATCAATTAAAAACTGAAACACCTTTGAACAGTACGTTTCTTTTAGCTAATTCATCAGACATAGGCAGATCTAGGCTGCAGCGTGTTAACATTTTTACTCGCACCAATTGCAAACGTAAAATACTTAGGTTACATAAGACAGACAATTTGAGATAGATATGGTATGAACGCGCGTACATTTTGAGAGAGCTAAGTGGGTCATATTGGTAACCTGCTATCAGGAGATGTGTAGCAGTCGATGGTGTGTGTACATTAATAAGTCAGAATTCCATCGCCAGTGATGAGGATATGCAAGTTCGTTGAGAAGTCAGGAATTCACCTTTCAGCAGTTTAGCCTGAGCCAGCTGGGGTGGGACAACAGAGGAATTATGCTAATGCACACTCGCATAACTGACGTTGTTTCTACCACTTCAAGTCATAACGATTACATGTAAGACGTAAGACGATGTTCGGTAGGCACATTCTAAGAAGGCGGGCAAATTTTCTGGAAACGATCGACCAGAACATAACCTGTGTGATATGAAGTAAATTCGACTGAATTGTTATAAAGCAAAACATCATCAGCATACCCTCAACACATTACGCATTTAACAATCTAATTTGGGACTTGTCGATCAATAATTCCTAAGAATATATGTGTCGGTGCAGAGCCTAACGGATTCGCTGTAAACACGTTGTCTGTTTGTATACACGAAATTCGTCCAAACCTGAAACTAACGTTTTCGTGTGCAATAAATTTACTTCTCTGATGTATTCAATTAGAATGTTAAAATAACACCTTTGGTCATAGTATGCCTTGTGCTTAAAGTTGGGATAGTTTCTGAAATTTTCATACTGATAGAAAAGCTTGTGGCAAGTACAAAGGCCTGAATAACCATACGAACAGTTGATGACAGTCTGCAAGTAGACTGCTCTTCTGTGAGCACCACCTAAAATATATAAGGAGGAACAATCATGAGCGGAGTTGTTCCAACCATTCTATCCCTCACTTCACTTTACTTCCAGTCAAAATGACATTTAAGTGAGGAAAATATACTGAGAACTATTCCGGCGAATAGCAGAAGTATTTTCGAAATGTTTAAAACTATTGTTGACTCAATAACTCCAAGTCGTTGAACCCGGTGCCCGAAATTCCCCATCATTGCTTGCTAAACTGTCCACCAAATTATCCTACTTGGCTCCATTCTGGATACTTTTACGTAAAGATTACCCAAGTTTACAAGTCTCTTAACTCTCCGAATTACCAACCATAATGCATTAGGTGATCCGTCAACTTTGTTTACGTGATGCTAAGAGCCACAATACTTATATCCCCACCTACCGTCTCCACATTTGTGCTGTATACAACCTACACTTTCACCTCTGAAATTAGTAAGATTAAACTATATTTCAACGTATCACATCGTACCTATTTTTGCCGTAACGAATTCAACCCAGTATATCACGTTGGATCCTGAGTCCACCCTCCGTTCCAATATCCAAAACTTCATTTTCATGCGACATAGTAGACGTCTAGTTTAATGCGGCAACGTATAGTAAGTACACGAAATTTTATTATATATCCAATAGTAACTAAAATAGATGGCATACACGCCAGATTTAACATGGGGTCCGTACTAGCTAACTGACTACCACGTTCATACGCAGATAGCATGATTGCACTGGATTAAGCAATGAGTGCATTTTGGCGTTATATCAATGGTCAGATTACTATTCTATTACTGGATGTGTTTAGCATTTAGTAGGCTATTCCGGTTAAAAGGCACCGTGCGGTTCGTATACGATTTGTTAAACCACCCAGTGCACCCAGTTTTGAAAACAAGCGGAGACTTAGTGAGTCATGTGCACGATAGTTGTGAAATAACAGCGGACGAGTGATCGGTTGGTTACGTCAGAGTCCACACCTCAGAAGTGTTGTGTCGTTTTCTGTGAGGATGATTGAATGACACTTCGTTGTAGACAGTAAACAGATGTAAAGTCAATTACCATGGCATATATTACGACATTTCGAATGATTCAACTTCCGAGAGATATCATGAAAATCAGGTTTCATTGAGCGTTACTGTTTCCCATATATATACATATATCTATATACATATATATACCTATGTGGTACAACCAGTGAAAATTCTGTCACGACTGCGAACTCGTCAATCGTGATATAATCGAAGAAGAAATTGGTTGTGTAGGTGACAAACACAACCTCGTTGTGACTGGGGGAACGAAAAACTCTGACTTGGGAGAGTTGGCGAAATATTTAACGGAATGTGTGGTTTTCGACACATATGGTATTTCACGGGAAAAAGGTATGTGGATTACGGCTGTTTCAGTGCTCGACAGACTACTGTAATTAATTTTCTGAGATAAGTTGACAGAGACCCAGCATGCGGTTTGACGCTGAAAGCCACTTATAACAAATCCTGACAAGTTTATATCGAAACGGCTTGAAGGCAAGTAATGATTCTTTGTAGTCAATGTGACCTAATACAATAGATCAGTGTTTTTCGATTGCTAAAGTTCTAAAACATTAGCCAATCATCCAACCAACAAAGCAGTTTATTGGGTGGACGGTTTGGTAAACAACTCCGGATGTTAATGTAAACCTCACCAGCATTATTAAGACTAATTATCACTATTGAGGTAGCAGGCACATGTTTATACTAATGCCTCGAGCGTTACCGTTTGAAACTGCTAAACTTTTGAGTGATAAAAGTGCGACATTCTCAGCGTTTGATGGACCTTAATACGCCGGTTCCAATTGAACATTATTTGCCGATCTATCGCTTTATGGCGCATACTAACATTATTGGTGAAGTGAGAAGATTAAACAGAATTCATCGGAACATGTGCAACGTAGGACTAAATTATGTAAGACTGGCTCATCTTGTACGGCCGATAGTAGACTTCCGAATGTATTGACACACTTAAGCCTGTTCGTAAATGTGTTTCTTGACTGGTACTAGATGTTCGCAAAACCAGCCCTAAGTTTAACGTTTTCATTATAGTAGGTTCGTGGTGCTGATGAGACACAACCAGGTAGAAACAGCTGTCCGGCACTTGGTTGGTGGTCACTGGGACCAACAGTAACATAAATGAATTATCTTATATACTCCAGTACAGTGGTACACACATATTGATATGTCAATACAACAGGTAAAGGTGGAATGACCCCATCAGCTTAAGAAAGTGTGAATGAATGGCACCGAGGTTGAATAAATCATGTTCTCAAGAGTTTGGTACAACCTCAGGTCCAATTCCCTCTTGTCTACACTTAGCCAACTCCAGGGTGGTATCACCCAATTCTGAGATGTACAAATACCGATAAAGAATGCAATGTGAAACAGGTGAAGCTTTGGACGATTCCCGAAAAACTGAAACCCCTTCCACTTCTAACGGTCACTGTAATTTCACGCGTCAAGAAATTGACAGACTGAATATCCGGTTTAGGGTTGCCTGATTCAACTACTCTGGTCACCTACTATGAACCGGTAATGTGTGTGTGTGGTGAACAAAACATGCCTCGGTTCCTCATCAATAACTGAACTGCCTCGGATTTTTATGATTATTACACGCCAATGACATTAAGCCTGAACTCCTTCTTCATTGTGTGCATTACACTTGACAGCAGAGTTCAGATATCGTACGGAATCTACACTGTTGAGCTGGGACAAGCTTACAGTTGACAGTGGTTGGCTGATTGCTGTACTGCAGGGATTTAGAAGGTAGAGAAACGCTTTCGTGTTTCATTGCCAAATTGAAATCACAGTTGTTTCAGTTGGTCGTCCCGCAGAAGTTCACAGTCTAATCTGATGCAAATGACCAAGAACTAAGGAGGATGTCTCCCATTGCAGACAAGACGTGGCTGATAATAAAAGAGAGGACGAAGTCGTATAACCTGGGAGCTGTGTTATGGTGTAATTCACAACGGGTTGGCTGTTTGTGACGCTAGCGTTGAGACAATTAACTTGTTGCTGGTGATTAGTGATATATGCGGTCGACTAATATCCAGTGATAGAACTGATCCGCGTATCTGCTTGTCAAAATTGGTCGTTCCAATTCAACCCGAAAATAGTTCATTTAGTTCAGGCGACACAAAAATCTCCCTTTGCAGTTTGAACATGTGGTCTTGCGTCTGTTGATGTTTAGGTTGGTATGGGTTAATATGAATATATCAATTTGCGTGAGTTTTAACGGACTGTAAAGATTGTGCATGTGATATCATGTCTTGCGATCTGAGTTTCTAGTGACTGATTCGAACTATAGACAATGTTGAAATCGTATATAAAACCAAATTGATGAATATCCGGTGACTGAAATTGTCAGATGAACGACAAATGGGATCACTCAGACTCAAGGTTCCGCCTAACTGCGAAGCGAGAAAGAACGTCAAGATTTCTAACCCAGTTGTATTGAAGAAGGCTTGTTGCATAACTATGGTTATATTTGTTACCCCATAAATTTACGACCTCGCAACTCCATGAGAAAATCCGTACATTCTTTAAGCAAATATCATACACGTTTGTGAAAGCTTCAGGCAAGGAACACAAAATTAAAAATACTGTCAAGTGCGAAAGAAGGATATTAAATGCGCATTATTAACTGAAGAATTGTGAATCCTCGAGGAAATACTGGATGGTGAATTGATGTATGCTGAGCTACTAGTTGTTCTATCACATTATATCACGTGTGTGGAGGCCAGACTGGGAAATAATCGACAATTAGTACAAACGTTGGTACTGCAAAACCGAAAGTTCAAAGAGTTGTACTGGTTAAGCATAAGGATTGGCTTTCTACCGTAAATAAATGCGAACACCTGGAAAGGGAATACAGAGCGTGGCCTTTTGCTTTAACCCCTGAAGGTGCAAATTCTTCCATTTCTAACAGCCCGACTGATCAAAGCTGCCTTGATGTTGTATGCATGAAAATCTGGCAGGAAGATTTCACAACGTCAAGTAGGTTGCCTTGGATTTTTTTTACCAGAATCTGAATTAGACTTCCAACGACTGATAGACAAGAGATAGTAAGCAAAATACTATCGTACGTCAGTTGCCCTGAATTGGTGTCAAACTCATGCACCTTCTGAGCAGCATCGCTTCCAGCCACAATCTGTTGTAGAGTTGCTCAGGGGTGTAAACTACATCGTCCATCTAGTTGTGCATTGTTCCAAAGTAAATGCTGAAAACGTGAGTGCACTTCGTGCAGTTTACGCCGCTGAACTTTCATCAAACTTACAAGACGCTGAACTGGTCGAAACACGTTCAGTTGTTTCCTAGACTTAGATGCTCAAACGCACATGAAACGGATTGGGTGATACCACTTGATGCATTGAAAAGGCTTGTCAGTGTCTACTGGCGCATCGGACAATTTGTTGAGGCAATTTGCTTGCTAAAGTCAATCCTGGGCATACGAAGCACCATTATTTGGGAATCCTAGACAGGGTGCACACAACTGGGTTGCACGTCAACCGCCGGACTTTATGTGTGCAGGTCAAATTGAGTTAGACGTTGTGTCCAAGTAAAAAAGAAAACCTGGTCAGCTTGGGACTGTTTGAACTTTGTGTGACTTGATCAGAAGGTGATTTGGTTGCAACACTTGTGGAATCATCTATCAAGCATCAGGAAGGCCTATCCGTGGGCTCGACGATGGAAAATCAGCTTGACGCTGCATTCCTTTTATGGGCCTTAATGGTGGAAGTACAAATATATGGAAGCGCATTCGACAAACCCAGTTGCCTAAATTCACTTCTGATAAATTAGATCAGTTGAAATGTGAAGCTCCTGTGATTAACATCTTGAACCTTTTAGTAGAAATTTCAACGGGCAATGGTTCACTTGACAATGTGGGAACCTCTCGTCTAAGTTTGACATTATGGATTGGATGGCACAGAGATTGTGAATCCGTTGACGTCCAGTGTGTCTTCTCACAAACGCCGACCGGCCCATCTTCATGGAAGAATTAGAGAAGTTTTATTTGTTGAGTGGAACTGCTGATAAATCATTAAGCTCGTCCGAGAACATCTTTTTACTACACAGTAATCGAAAATTGTTCATCTGGTGGAAACGATTGGAGACGGAGAACTGGCTTACAGAAACTTAAATTCGATATCCGCTGGAACTGGTGCTGAATAAAAAGAGAACTTATGGCATTATGAGAAGATGTGGAATTTCCTTCATAATAGCAGCGTAACTGTTCACTATCTCGTTCAAAACATAATCAGACTTTAAGTGAAAAAAGTCATGTGCAACGTCTACTTCAAAGTAAGTGCAATTTGTTCCCCACTTTAAGCCCATTCCCCGTTGCCGAATCCCTCGTGGCGATAGTGCATACGATTTGTGGATTGAACAACCAGTTTGGACATTCAGATTACGTGTTAAAGTGTAATAACTACAAACACATGACTGAAAATATACTCTTAGAAATGCTTGCCAATGAAACCACTTCTCGTTTGAAAAAGTGCAACAAAATTATGAGACGCAAGATTGGATGATGGGACTCGTAGGAAAAAATCGTCCATTTACATTACCAGACTGAACCACCATGAATAGGATCTATCTATCAGTGATTAAACATAAAACTCTAGGAGAAGTATTGGTTGCCAACTATCAAATTGTTCAACCCGACTACCAGTATTTTTGTGCAAAGTGATAAACTGATATTTTGCGTCGAGAACAAAAGTTTTGGCTCGAATTTTTGACCTCGGTCACGCGACTACACACACCAGTGAGATTTCTGCACAGGCACTGGTGGGCTGTTTCACGCAAACGCCTCTTAATGTGTCGTTTCTGTAACTTAAGTAACCAACAATTTAGGGGTCGATCTTAAACTTCCACATAACCAAAACTAAGCAGCGTTCATGGTGAACTCGGACTATAAGAGCCACTCAGAAATCCAGACTTTGATTAGTTTTCACATCTCCATACTCTTTAAAAGTCACTAGTTTCGGTGTTGTCAAGAACGCTTTCTGCGATGCCATCTCTGATGTTCTGGGATAAAATAAATACTTAGGCACCAGTGTGTCTACTGTTAAGGTGAACACACAACTTGACCGTCTTATCCCAGAGAAATGGTTAAAGGATAGGTTTGGTGTTCAGCAGCAGTGTCGACGTGCCGCTACAGTCATGCAAACCTCGCGAGCTCTTCCGAGTGAGTTGTGCAGTTTACCGTAAACAATGGCTTCATGTCACATGGAGACCAACACACGCAACTAAACGATGGAAGCAGTTTGATAATATCGCCTAAGCTATCGGCGGTGCCACTCTATTGAAGGTTGTCTTTCATTTTGGAGTAAGCAGTTCGATTCATGTCACGCTGCTGTTTCTACCTGCTACGTTTTATCATTTGCCCAAAGATAATATGATCACAGACACACGATACTCAGTTAGAAGTACAGCAAAGGGAATATACTGGACCCCTCTCAAACAGCACGGCCAGTTAAAACACCCAGGACACAATAGGAGATTGATTAGAAAGAAGGAATGATCAAAATCCCCAACAACTATTAGAACGTTTTTCGGATGTTTCTCCTAAAGAAGCAATACAAATTCAACAGAAACTGATTTCATTCGGCCTAGCAATACCTACAACAAACGTAGTCTGGTTCTTCCTGACTCAGAATAGAATACCTAAAACCGGGAACCGAGAGGTTAACCTACAATGAGCTACAGTAGGGACCGTGAGGTTTCTTTCACCGTGTGAAGCAAATAAGTAGAGAAAACATTTATGTAAGGTCCCTTTTTTCCAAGTATGCTGTTGCACTCGCCGTCGGTGTGTTGTTAGTGAGATGAAAGACGAGGTGATATGAGAGGTGGGAAATATTTTCAACTTGTAACGAACACCTGACTGATGGGTTGGGTAATTTGATTAATAGTTTAGCCGGCCCCAGACAACACATTCAGCTACTTATTATTGAGCCTACGTGATTAATTTATGACATTCCGGATCATATTCTATAGCGAACCGAATTGGCTCTGGATTTTAAACTCTTGAAACACTGCAAAACTGGGGACTCCAATCCGCCTTCTGTAGATCCCACCAAAGACGGTGTTAAAGGGTTGTTGTCACAACTGACTACATCCTTTCATATGTATGGAAAACTGTAGAGATTTCTTGTGTCTGATGTCTGTCATCAGTCAGCTCTATTTAGTGCAGTGGTGTCAGGATATCATGTTACAATCACAGGGTTAGTAAATCTATCCCTGTCGCATCTAAAGTGTTTACAGATCTCAGAAGGCTGTACTTCCGAAACACGAATAGAACCACATAAGAACATGTTAATTTCGTGCACGACAGCGGGTATACCGACTTTATAATCAACTTGTGTCAGGGTCGCTCGGGACTTTTGTCTGATAATGAGTTGACTGCCGTTGAGTATGTGGACAACGTGCGTTTACTTAATTCTTCTGCAAGGGACACGTACATTGTGCTGAATCCATTACAAATGATGGGTGGTTTGTGGCGTGTGCACGTTGCATCTTCAGAGTGCAAACCATGGCTATAAGATTGTGTTTACTGTAAGCGTGCCTTGCTTAGCTCAGGTCGGACACTGGGGTCTGTCGATCACCTCACCTACCTGGATACCGTCACCCTGTTAGCTTGTGATAGTGATGATGGAGTTTACACTAGAATAACGAAAGCAGTTAATGTGCTAGCGGACTATCATCACTAATGACGTCACAAAGACGTCCATCTGTCGAGTAAAGTCACTGTTTACAACGCGTGTGTGAGCTAGGTTCCACCTCTGTGGTTAAGAGACCTAGCCCATGCCTGGGGAAGATACATACGGACTGTGGGTATTCGGCCACTGTTTCCTCTGTCAGTCGGCCAGTGTCAACTGAGCTGGCCGTGTGAGAAACTGGACATTCTGTTTGCGCGCGTTTGGTAAATGTGCGAGTTGGTGATCGATAAATGAGCTAGAGAAAATGAAATATTTTCCGGGTGGATCACATACTTCCTGTGCCTGTCGCCCTGCGTGATGTTCATTGGGTCTACTGGTAGTTGAAAACGAAAACCTCAAAGCGGCCAGACGGCGACGTTGCCGTGAGCTAGGAAAACTTTGAACGTACCACTGAGCAAGATTGGTAGGTGATGTCTACACGGTGTGAGATTGTGCAACTATCCACACCGCTGGAAGGAAACAATCTCTTACATGGAGGTGTGTCGTAGTCAGTGGTGGGCCTGTATTTGCAAGTTTACTGGCATTGTTTTATCCTTCTTGTAGAGCTCCCGTTACTTTTGTTGTTTTACTCTGTAGACCTTTTTGCTTACTCATTACTCCTCCTCTACATAGACTACTGTCAAGACCAACTGTATATTGAAAGTAGCACCTGCGGATGTGAGCCAGAGATGAAGATCATTAGGATGATCGTAGAATTGCTACGTAAGCCTCGATAGTTCACCGCACAATTTACGTGGGATTGTTGTGTTCGGTTGGCCTTTCGGCAACACTTTGAATTTTCCGTTTCCTGTTGACATGTTCAGGTTCTTTGGTTTCCAGTTCAACCGTTTCGTTAACCAGTGATGGTTTAGAATGTCTCAAGTAAGTTATGTGGTGTTGCCTTTTATCTCCGAAGTGGTCCAGTTTAGGCGCAGTGGGGAAAAACAGTAGAATAAATTAAACTTTTGTGGGAGTCTCAGTGCTTTGCGAGTTCTAACAGTGACTGAACAGAGTAGTCAAATTGTATTGCACCAAGGTGACCGAAATATATTGAAGCTTAGAATAATGGAAAGTTCATCCGTTAAACGCTTCTGTTCGGCTCGCACATAGTTCACTAAGTCGTTTTCTGTTCTCACGCTGGAATATGGAATTGAAAGAAGTCAGGTTGGCTACGTATGTTGCGGATGTGTTCTTGAAAAGGTAGTTTCTGGCTGAAAATCGGTTATGATGTCCGTCAACAGTGGATTCAAGTGAACCAGTTGGTTTGCCTATCTAACTAGTAAGTGGCTTTAGTACCGCGTCTGGTGACCCCGAAACATTTCACCCACGTTCACGATGGTCCGAAGTTCTCTATATTTGTTTATTTACGAAAGCTATGATGACCAATCTCTTGCTGTCATACACCACTCTTTTTCACATTGGCTACTTACATTACTATGTACAACACGACTTCTTAATATTCGGCATTGGACCACTACATTCATTTAAAGGATGGGGTGTGATATCGATTACGAAGTGGTCCTGGTCCCTGTTTCAGTTATAAACATGTTCACTCCCAACGGAAGGGCCAAACTGTTTTGAACTATGCAATAATGAATGCCTTTGCTACTGTACAGGCACCGGGGATACCAACGAACAAACAACCGTGATATTAGTAAGTGGATATTCAGGAGCTGGTGCCTATTTTGTTCATCCTTTCAGTTTTTTAATGATAGGCTGATTTTGGTTGTCGGATTATAGTAATCAACTAACTCTTGAACACGTCTTGCACTTGTATTGAGATCACACTGGCCTTCTCAAAAATTCTAAACTCCCTATTACGTGGGAGTTACCGTACTTGTACAACGTAACTGTTCACGTTACCTTGTATATGTAACTTTACAACGAACCACCAACATCGGACTTAGTGTGTTGGCGTGGGCATCACAGCTTTATTCGTAACTGTATGATGACTACAAAACTTCTTCACGACGATAAGCTACATTCCATAGAGTAACGATGTTTTGGCCATTACAGCTGGGAGCGGTAAACACAAGGCCGACTCGGCCAAGTTGGCCAGGCATCGGCCTGTCTTCTCTACTCTACCAACCAGCCAGAGATTAGAAAGTTCAGTGAATGGAACATCTTCGTGGGACCAGTTTCATTGCTGAGTAGAGAGTATGAACAACTTGAGAACGGCATTTTTCATTGTAATGTATGTATCTCAAGCTAGTTCAGTATCTTTGAGCCATTTGGTTGTCACGTGCCTCTGGTTTGGTTGATTATCCCGTTGATGTTTTTGATATTTATTACGGATAATCGCGGTTAATAGCATGCCATATCACTTTGAACGTAGCCATATCGTAACGTAATTTTTTTATTCCATGAATTTATGCTGAAGACTGAACTGAATACTGTAGTTTTTACCTAGGATGATCTGCTTATGTCAGGCACAAGTTTGATGTTCGGTTTTCTGCCTTTCATACACCCTAAACATTCTGGCTAATGAAATCTTGAAGTACTATGAGTTCTGTGCGAAAATCATATTGTTGTACCACTATATATCGTCGAATACGCCGGGACCGTGTAAGACATGGTACCATCACTGTTGGGGTGTTATTAAATACTGTCCCTACCACCTTGGAGAATGGAGATATTCCATTAATAAAACCTAATAGGTTTATTTTTGTTATGTTTACTTTGACGGTGACCAACTAGTGAAGCACATGGGTTCAGTTCCATTTGTTCGAGCGATGCGCAATCTGCACGGTTCACGTGAGTTTTGTGAACAACATGCCATTCAATTTTTACCCCAAATTCTAAGGTAACAGACTCATCTAGTCCTGAGGTAGTAAGATTTCTCTGTATTCAAGAAAAATCCCCCATGGCTTTCCACATGAAGCCCCATATCACATTTTTGAAACCACTCGCTCTTGACTTGCCTTTGGACCCGGGGACTGTAAGCAACACTTCAAAAACGTGCTTGAAAAGGAGACTCCTCAAGGGCCCGTACGCGTGTGTTATACTCCACAACCAGTGAAGAACATGAACTGATGTCGTGCAGTAGTGATTTATGGCAATGTGTTCTGTTTCACAAGTTCCACATGTAGATTTGGATGACCAGAAGAAAATAGCTCAAAATGAAGTTCCACTTTTCCTAAAACTGTTACAAAGAATGCATGGTGTTCAAAGAGGTGCGAATGTGTACGGCTTCACAATTACCAGCGGTGATGTCACCTCGGTTCATTCGAGACCAATCGAATAGAATGTTAAGGTCTTTCTGTAGAGTAAGAGAGTAATCGGTAATGTTGACGGTTCGACAGATTTTGACGTTGTCTGCAGACAGAAATATTGAGGAGGTGATTAAAAGAGGAAGACCGTTGAAAAATACCATAAATGGGAGCTGACCCAGAAATTAAACCCTGGGGTAACTCTAGAACTGCAGGCTGATAACGCGCCGCTAACGAACGAATTGTGTAGACGATTAACAAGACATGAATCACTCCAGTGGAGAAGATTACCTTGTACCCATAATGGGGAGGCTTGCCGGTTAAAACAGCAAGGTCCACGCGGCTGAATGTTTTGGCAAAGCCGAGGTATACGTCCACTCAATTGCCTTGGTCAGCTGCTTTGGTCCGCTGGTCGTTGGCTCCCTAATAGAACGACCGTTCCCGGAGTGTTGTCTGAGCGTTCCCCGAGTGATCTCTGAGTGTTCTAACTAGACACTTTGGTGGAAGAAAAAATGCGCGCAGTCCCATTAAGCGATCTTATCATATGCCGCCCATTATCTGTTTTCCTACGGAGCTCAGTAGCGTTAAACGGAAATCTAATCTCGCACAATAACGACGACGCAATGTTCCAGTTCACGAGAAACGATGTAGAAGGCACATAAATATACATACGTTATATTAAGCGCAATTTTTACAGCGACATCTGTATAACTTTGATGAGTACGTAATTAGAATCACAGTGCAAAGATGTCAGCAAAGAGATCATCAGATTCTTTTGTTGTCCGCAATCTGGCCTTCTTAATCCACCTTTGAATGGTTCCCTTGACCTCCGCGTGCGAAACGCCGGGGTAAGCCTTCTTCATGATGGATTCTACATTTAACAAGTGAGGATTTTTTTGATCCAACATACCAACGACGGCTGCGGCCAACGGTGAGGAGGCAATGGATACACGATTGTTCACTCCTCTCCAGTTTATGGTTTTCGCCACTTCATCCGTCAATAGTGTTCTTATAACATTACGAGTGCATTCACCCATGGATGTGCCGCCGACACTGCTGAGAAACTGAAAAGTTTAGGAAGTTTTCGTAGATTTTGTCATCTACCATTCCTTTCAACGCTATTGGGCTGATGTACAATAGGAATCGCCGAAATCCCGTTGCCTTCCAACGGTCGCAGTCCACAGTTGATCGACATTTCTTGGGGAACTCACGCGTCAGGGCTCCTCTCAGTCTCATCAACCTACTGTTCAACTGAATAATCTGCGATGATCCTGGACGGATTTTCCTTTCCGTTGGACCTGCTCTCCATAGGTTCATCAACCGCCTCATCATTCCCAGGCACACCATGTGCATGTAATCAAATGGGAAACATGTTATCATGTCCACATTCAAACTTTCAAAAGGTGACTGACCAACGTGGTGTTCTTCTTGACGTCGGGTCCTGAAGTCGTCGTCTGTTCTTAAGCGATAGTTGCTAGGTAGGAACACCATTTTGCGGTTCACGTACACTCCCGCTGCAGTACACTTTTCACAACAGTGGTAACCAGTGTGGTTTTTCACCCGACGAGAAAAAGCTCTGGTTGGTTCATCACCAACTACGCAATCCGGAACGACTTGTACATGGTGGTCTTATGTTGACAGAAACAAACCATCCCTCAATACAATCGACAAGTCTTTTATCACGCTATCCAAATATTCTACGACATGCACAGGTTTAGAAAGACCGCAGAATAGAGCCATGACGAACACCGGTGTGGAAGGGGATATCAGCCTCCCAATGATGGGCCACATTTGTAAACGTGAACTGCTGAAAAGGGTCAAACCATCAATATGCAGCTGAGGTCGCAGAAAATTCCCGTCTTCTGTCTTTCGCCCACGTACGGTGTGGCCTATGCATTCAGTCAAACCAAAGTGGACGTATTCTCCACCCTCGGTGAATGTGCATGCACACTGTCGTGGTGTTCCCAAAAGAGTACGTGCATCCAACGGCAGCTGAGGCATCACTTCCCTCAAGTGACTGAGCATAATGCCGACGGCTTTTAAAGACAGGCGAGCCTCTACAGCAATCGCGCGGACAACTTCCTCATCCTCTCGTTCGTACCGACGACGTCCTCTAAAATGAGGATGGGAGTAGTGTTGAATGAAATTATTGCATACCTGTATCCCGCGCCATAGAGATACTCCTTGTCATCACTGCTTGAGTGACCGTCGAAGTGGAAGGCTGAAGAACATAATCAGTGGACCTTGCTTCCGTTAAGGAATCTCCCATGACACTTTCCAAGACCGAAGAAGTGGTTGCAAGTGGACGTTCGTCTAGATTTTTAAGTTCACATAGAAAATATTGCTTACCCTGAAGGCGTTGCGAAACTGGAGGAATCAGCTGTTCCACCCCTGTCACAAAAGCCGTGTGTGTCTTACAGTGGCCTCCACAACGCTCCTGGCGTGCTAGTTTAACTAAACGGTAAACGTTAGCACGCGAACAATCCCTCGGACTCTTCGACTCCTTAGTGCTCATTTTACACGTAACGAGTTAAGCCAGGTGGCTGAAATGGGTCCTTTGGCGCAGTCACCATTAGTGTGAAGTGGTTCGATAAAACGAAATTCACATGAGTGATGTAGGTCTGCTCACACGTTTTTTGAGTAGCAAAAAGGTATTATTATTATTAGCCTTCACACATGCGAAATGATACGCAGAAACTAGACACGAGGAAGTTCGGTGAGTGTTCCTTTTGGAACACTCAAAGATCACTCAGTGAACGGCTGAGTGTTCCAGTGTGCTACTAGGGCCATCATTAGATTTGTGGTACACGTACGGTGCTTGCGAAATCCATATTGTACATTGAAGGGAGACTCACGGGATGCAATATAGTTAAAAATCGATTCGTATGTAGGCGCCCATAAAATTATGAGGCGCTTGATGGCAAGGCAGTTGGTCCATAATCACTAGGACAATTATGATTACCACCCTTGAAAACGGTTGTGATGCTCGCGAGTTCCCCACGAGACGGACTGTGTGAATAATGAGCTATGTGGCTCAGCATGCTGTTCGGTCGTTTCCCGCTGGGCCTCGGCATGTGTGCCGTCAAGGCCAGGAGAGCTATACTTAAGGCACACAAGTTCAGCCAACACAGTCGTGGAAGAATTAACCACAGTATAAGTGTCAACACTTTGTGCCAATGCTAACTCAAGCAGTTCATGGCGATTGCGCAAAAGCACTGCAGTGAGACTCAGCGAGGACATCAGCGACATTCGTGTCAAAGCTGTTAATGCCCGATGGGCCTAGGAGTTGACGGACTCCAACATTTCCATTGCGAGTTGAGGCTGCGAATCGAAGCAGGCTATATCTGTCAGCGGCAAAGCGACCTGTAAGGAATTGTCTATACTGAAGTTGGTCACGTTGAACTAGCGACATACATCGATCCCTTAAGGTAGCACACATTTTTTGGCCAACTTCAGATCCTGATGGTCGATTGCACGTTCAAGTGCACTGCTTCTTCGGAACAAGTTTGAGTGTACTAGAGTGTAGTTGACTTGGACGCTTGTTCCGTTTGGTGCCTAATATTGGTGTAGATTTGCCAGTGGCTGTGGATGGAATGGTAATGAGACCCCAATGAGTTCACCTGCAGAGTGTAGGGAAGTGAAGTTCACCCAGTAGTGTGTTTCTAAGCGACCACATGGTTTCTCCACTTCCAACTTCTGGAAGTTTCTGCGGCCGTTAGCCGTTCAGCCGACCAGGTGTTGCCGCAAATACAGTCCAATAAGACGACTGCGTGATCTCTTAGTGCAAGTGTTGCGGTAATTGGGAGGTTGTTGCCCATCAACTTCTATTTAGTAGGTGGACTATGGCCAGTACGCCATCGAGTTAAACTAGAGATGCGCTCCGTTAGGTGCAGTACTCCGATTGTGTGTAAACACCATGCAGGCATAGAATTTTCGGCGCCTTCGTACGACGAGGCCGGAAAATTAATTTCAGTTAAGTTGAGATCGCCCACTGAGAGAACGTGGGGAAATCGTGAGGTGGGTAAAACTTCTAGCTTGGATAATGAGAGTTAGTCTTCTGAATTACCTGAAGGTAGAAGACGATAGAGCTCCCCTACTAACCAACCATTGGAACCACTTAGGCGGTTAACCACTGAGCAGCCTCCTGGGTCGCAGCATTTGTTGGGTTGCTGTGAGGGGACGATCAAATAGTGGTGTGAACAAAGTGGACCGAAATTCGCCTGACTCCGACCTGGGCTGCAGGATGCGTTGAACAAGTTGAGTTCGGACATCGGTAGGTTCAAGTGTAGCCGAATCCTGTCCTGTTGCAGGTCGTCGCTAAGGCAACTGTGCGCATCCCCATCGGTAACAGTGCAAGATCGGTTAATAGTCCTAGTTTACGTTTTGCCGAGCTTTCGCCTATGGCGTTCAGCCCGAAGTATATCAGTTTACACCCGGGCCCCAGAGTCCTGCAGCATCTTATGTGCTGTTAGGAGAAAGTCTCCAGCCTAATTAAACGACAAAGTCACGGTTTCTCATAATCAAGTTTTGTTAACATTCGGCGAATCCAGTTTCCTCGCTTGCTCCGCGATATAGTTCGGGATACATGGATTCGTGTTCATTTTGACGGAGGGGCTTCTCCAGGTCTATCCATTATGATCGTCGCAGAGCTTTAAGCAGCTGGCAGCACATTCCGTGAGGCTGTGAACAATTGCAAAGGACCCTTGAGCGGAAGAGCTCAACCGTTATGTACAGACGGCGATGGTGCCTCTGGGGAAGTTTGCCAAGATTACGCCATCATTAAGTAGCCTTCCTGAACGGCAAGAGCGGGCCTCTTAGATGGGACTGAGCGAAGAATCACAGATCTTGGTTGTGTTTTCTTGCATGCTGTTTGCGGGTTGTCGGCGATGATGAGCGTTTCCGGCGCAACAGAGGTAACCCTCTTTAACTTTGATCTCAAAGCAGCGGATGCGTATCGTGCTGTGCTTGTAACACTTACTGGCTGCGCCCACCGGATCAGGCTAAGTTAGAACCACTGCGTATGGTAAGGTGCTGGCTTCAGAACTGGGAACCTGCCTAGCGGTCTTACAACGGATTCAAACAAGGTGAAATCAGTCCATCTCTGTTGCAGCCAACTTCTTTCATATTTTCAAGTTGACCATCACTCACATTTGATCGCAGCGTTCGCATTCAGATAGACTTTCCAGCCAGCCTCTTTCGAAAAGAAGCACTAGACTCGAGTTTCGCTCTCATTAGAGCTCGTCAGTAGTGCATATCCTTGCCACGGCCGGGATTTGAACTCCGGACATTCCAATCATGAGGCAACCGTGTTAACCACTGCGCCATTGACCTCACATTAGGCACGACCGAATCATCAAATCTGAACGCTCAACCACTCTCGCTTGTGAGCAATGATCAGGTTGCCCGATCGTCTCGAGAGGAGACACAGTTACTGCCTGTTAACTCCAATCGATAACCCCGCGATTAGGACTTCCGAGACAGGTCGAGATCACAGAACTCATTAAACCTGCAAGGCGATATTTTAGATTACTGATGAGTAGTCGGGGATTTGGTTTATTTTCAAGTTGACCATCACTCACATTTGATCGCAGCGTTCGCATTCAGATAGACTTTCCAGCCAGCCTCTTTCGAAAAGAAGCACTAGACTCGAGTTTCGCTCTCATTAGAGCTCGTCAGTAGTGCATATCCTTGCCACGGCCGGGATTTGAACTCCGGATATTCCAATCATGAGGCAACCGTGTTAACCACTGCGCCATTGATCTCACATTAGGCACGACCGAATCATCAAATCTGAACGCTCAACCGCTCTCGCTTGTGAGCAATGATCATATTATACAAGGCATGCCTAGACATGAGGTGTAGGACCATGTGTCGCGGAGCAAGCACTGCATAACCTGATATCTCGCGCAGACGAACTTTTCATGAGATCCACAGTTAGACCTACTCACCATTACTGGCGAGTTTAGATGTGAGAATGGAGCTACCAAGCAAATAGGAGTCAGTTTATTGGCAAGTTTCGAAGTCTTCTGGAAATGTTATCCAACCGATGTAGTTAGGAGTCCATACTCGCATTATTCAAACGTCGCACCGATAGTAAGAATGTTGGAACAGCTTTTTTCCCTGCTTTGTACTAATGGAGGTATGATTCGGTTTTGTCGGTTGTGGCAACAAGGAATTTCTGCCTCCTTTCTTTTATCCCTACATTCAGACCGATACATAACGCATTGGCGTCATCTGAAAAAGGAGGCTGCCTGATCCCCCAGATCACCGCAGCCAACCATCAGAAGTCAACAGCAGCAGGCCCTTAACAAGTTCTGGATCTGAGAATGAGATTGAGATTTTTACTTCCGTTCACTGTCCACCAAACCAATATTCATCGTGATTTAAACCCGCGAGAGGAGTGATTCGGCCCGCGCGTAATTCGAATGATGGTGCTATAACAAAAAAAGCGGCGATGGAAATTTGCTTAGAAAGCAAAACGTGCTGTTTGACAGCAATAAAATAAGAAAGCATTAAATAGCTGGTGGTATTACCTTGGGATCGCCTAGGGATTTGAAAATCATTGATTTGCATGAGAGGGAGAATCGGGAGATTCGTTTAAGACGACCGCAAATCGGATTGTAATTCATTGGGCGCCGAGATGGAAATTAGCGACGGCAGGTACCGAGAAGGTTTAAATGTGGTATCTTGTAAAAATAAATTTCACGTGCAACTCATGTGACCGATGTCATCCCATATCCATTTCAGGTGATGCATTATTTGCGGGGATTTAAAGATGTCTTCAAGGGTCACGAATTTGCTAGCTTCAGCGAATTCAGAAGTTGCTTAGATAGATACATGAAGGATTACAGTGTTCTCTGTGTGCTTGGTTCAAGCATGCATTGGACGCTTGAAATATGATCACGTGAGTGTGACTGCCGTTGAGTTCACGTGTTAGATGGCATTCCGGTGTATAAAATGCGAGCGACGTGAGCGCGAAAGCCGTGGATTACGACTTGTTTGGTGAATTGAGTTCACATACTTCCCATTGCACAATTCCCGCTATACATGCTGCCAATCACGCTTTAACGTGGTTTGGAGAAATACCAGGTTGGTTGCTGGCTCTTTCAAATTGGAGCACAATCACGACATAACTGCCTTCTTGTACGATGCACACCCAAGCATTCGTCTGCTCACAGACAGTGAAGTGCACCACTTGAGACATCCTTTCGAGTACAACACACCAACTGCTGAGTTGAAGCAATATGCTGCGGATGTTTGCGGCAAGCACATAACGACCATGGACACTAACAACATCGGTCATCGGGTGAAACCGCCAGTGCTAAGTGAGGAGGTTATTGTGCAATAAGTTAACAGAAAATCCTCTACAAATCCTGCATCACATAGAGAAAAACGACGTGCTGTCTGTCATCAGAGACGACAACAATAGGTACACGCACATATGTTTCGCGCGCAGACAGCAAGTGCAGTTATTCAGACGGTTCACTGATGTGGTGAACGTCGATGCCACTCATGGAACCAACCGCAACAAGTAGGTCATCTATCACTCCACATTCGCCGCCGTAGCCTGAAGCTGTATCAGTTTCTGGCTACAGACGGCATGGGTCATGGAGGACCGGTGGTGTGTGCGTTTTTTCGAAGTGGGAAACACGCATCCCTGTGCCATTTGTTCCAAGCATTCCGGGAGGTGATGGGAGCACACATATGTGTGGGAACTTTAGTGATGGATGAAATGGCGGCCCAAATGCGAGCAGCATCAGTGGTCTTTGGGTGCGACATAGTGTTATGTTACTTCCATGTTCTGGATGTTGTGAGGAAACATGTAAGTTGAGGTGATAAACCTTATAATCACCATTCAGACAAATTCCTTCAGAAGCCGACATTTGTTTCATCGCATGGCTACTTGCGGTAGCTCTGAAGAGTGAGTGATCACCTTTGTCTATTCATTTTGAAGGTTCATTCGGGATGTTACAATCATACGGCGAACAGACCCCAGCTTTATGAACTACCTGTTGTGCAATTGGCTATATATAAATCCAAAGTTGGCCGTCCATGCACGGTCGGATTTTGTTCACTTCGGAACTCGAACAAACAACGGTCTGGAGAATGCAGATGGACGACTAGATAAACGCGCTCATCCCAGAGGTCGCTTAGCCACGGCCATTAGTATAACTTGGTCCCATAGCGAGTGCCTAATGCGTGAGTTTGAGATGCAGTGCACCTACGGTTGCGACCTTCGAGAGGTGGTCAACGTAGATGTGTATGTTAAGAATATACTCTCTCGGTTGACAACATTCGCCAGTCATTGAGTGTTGAAGCTTCTCAAGAGGCGTGCTCCTCTGCTGCACTTCAAACGGTTGGACGTGTTCAAAGTAATCGTACTTTATGTAACGCTAGTTGGTAGCTTCGAGTGAGTCACGAAGGGACACAGTTTACAGTGAACATCAGTGACGGCACGTGCGAATGCAACTTCTACAAGTCCATGTGGTTACCATGTATTCATATGCTGTCCGTATTCAGAATGTAACTCTTTCCATGCAGTACGTTGTTGTTCACCATGACCGCATTTGCTCTAGGCCACTTCCCAATTCATCGACGATGGATTGTTGATTAAAGTCTGCCCAAAAGCAGTATGTTCCGCCAAGGGGTCACGGTCGCCGGCAGTGATGTATTTCAACTGGACTAGAAAATGTTGCACCACGGGTTAGCCAGGCTGCATGATGCTAACATGTACGTATAGTAGACGTACTCCAACAATTCAGTATCATTTCCATGTTGTGACTGTAGGCTGACCGTTGAGCATAGACGTCAGTGTGTTCAACCATACGTCGTGGCGTTTTGACTGTAGGGTACACGTAGGCTGACCGTCGAGCGTATACGTCAGTGTTCCCTACCAATTCATCGACGATTAATTGTTTATTCGAATCCGCTCAAATCACTATTTTTCGCCGAGGGTTCGCCGTCCTCTCAACGGATGCATTTCATTTAGAATGAAAACTTTTCCACCACGATCACGCCATTTTGTGCAACCATAGATCGCAGAATTTTGATTAAAATTTGCACTTAGTCTGACCATCGATCAGGTCACCCCAAGTGGCTTCAGCGGTAAACTGCTTCACTCCGCGTTTGACCTCTTCACCTTACAGAAAACATGAAATTCCACCTCCTGAGAGGTCATGTAATTGCCCAGGTTACAAAGCGTTGCGGGGCTCGCTTGAGCCACGCCTGGCAAGGGAAATATTTGCGAGGGAGAATTTTAACCTGGTTTGCAAAATTAAATTTTTCAAAAATCGGTTTCCTTATCATCCACGTCACGCGCCGGAGACTTACTGACGTCAGTCATGAAAAATATTGAAAAATATCTGCGAACATGTGGATTTTATTGTACACTTCACACATCTTCATGAGAAACAGTATGTTATGCACATATTCATGAAATAATCTCATCGACCTTGGAGCTACTGCACCACCTTTTGATGCGTACTTGGGAAACCCGCAGACAGGAATGAAAAGAAAATATGTAGTAAGCGGAAGGCAGCAATCGGACTGCAGCAAATGTGTATAAAAAATTGAACAACACAAGGAAGCATTCTTGAACCATCTGTGACTTATTGAAATAACCTAAGGCAGTATTTATGAGGGTTCACGACAACCTCCCGCCTACAAGCGGGTGTGCGTCCCATGCACGTTACCGTTTTTAGCACGTTCACCTTACAATCCTTTACTAGCAGTGCTTTCCATGTAGTGCTTACTTTCGAAAATGGCATAAGGGAGAACACTCACTCCGTTATTCGGTATCCAAGTCTACAGTCTTCTGCTTTGAACGCTTTGCTCTACGTTTCGTGCGCTCGCCGGCTTGGTTGCGCGCATCTTCTAACCAACTTCGCATATGCACGCGAAGTTTTTCAGCGGAAATGTCCGCGTACCTCTGTTGACTGAAGATAGCATCTGTAATGAAGTATACAATTGAGAATGTGTGATCAGACATTACCTTGGATTACCTCCATCAACGGAGAGTCACAGGCTGCCCGTTTGTTACAAGTCTCAGCCCAGTTAGTGGTAAGAGCCAAGTCGCGATGTATGAGAGAGGACAGAATGCGATGCACAGTATCCGCAACGTCGGTTCCGCCCATTCTCGCGAGTGGCTTCATTTACAAGAAAGTACTTATACCAAATGGACTGCAGCGCTTACAACAACGCTGTACACATCCGATTTGTTCATCTCAGCCTCCTGTGTAAAGGGGAAAACACACAACCTTTCAGATAACGCATGGCCGATTCAAACGGGAACATCGAAACTTCCCCCAGTGACCCGTGAAGGCGTACATCGTTGGAGAGGTGCATCGAGGAATGAACACTGTACACAGTTTGCACGTCTGCGCGGCACGCTTCAAATAGAAATAAAAAATTCATCACATTACTTCGCAGTTCCCGTTTAGGACAACCCCGAAGGTGATCCCACATCAAGAACCGCGGACTGCAGCAGCAGGGCATCTGCTGAAGTGGCCGTTTTCGGTAGCGATATATGGCAGCTTTCGATGTTACACACACTGCAACTGGACGCCTGAAATACAAGTTTCACAGGTGTGTTTGAAATCCCATATCGCCGTGGATATTGGAGATAGAGCAAAACATGAAGAGTGGCAATCTTACAGTATTCCCACTGGGCATTTCAACAATACTACAGACATTTGACTGTTCACACTGGGTAACCCCAATACAATCTCATGAACTCGGACAATAATCGAACATGAACCATCATAATACAAGTTGCATGGATGTATTTAAAATCCGACTTCTCAGTAAATATTTCAGATGGAACAAGAACAAGATAACCACCTGAAAGCACTTTCTGTGATTGACATATCAGAATCCAAAACAGCGGTTAATTTCCCACGTAATTTCGTAGATCAAAACCGTCCAACTTCTACAACACTTGATAATAATATATATTTCTCAACGCATGTGTGAGAAGCACGCTGGGTTATGCGTGATCACTGCAGATAATTTCAAACCCTTCAAAAGTGAATAACTAAACAGTAGCACAAACGTGAAGCCTGCCGTCAAGAAGGACGTGGTCAAAACGCAAATGACTGTAGTTTTTGAAACTTTGACGCACGCAACAGAAAAGGAGATAGTTCGCTCGCTTCACAGATTTAGCCTCAAAAAATATTATGTTATACTAATTTACTTTATACAAATTTGTGGGGTGGACAATTTTTGGAATAGCTCAAGGTCACTCCTGGAAGAAGGCACAAACGCATCTTTGGAGTATTTCCCCATTAGGTGATAAAATTGGCGCCTGGTGAATGTCAAGATAGGTCGCCTTTAGCGAGGCAAGGTGGAAAATCCCACAATGCAGCGAACGATTGGGCAGATTCCAACGCAGGATTTCGTCGATTTCCCGGTAACGTCGAAAAGTTGAACGTCTCGTGAACCGTTCAGCTAAGACGGAGTTCCGTGCGTTCATCCGTTGAATAAATATTTTCCCGTTCAGTCGATAACATGGGGACCGGAAAGAAGAATGTAATTCCACACGTTAGATGAGAAAAAATGCGGTTATAAAATTTACTATGACAAACAATGTTCCAGCGGAATTTTTTGACGAAGAACTCATGCGATATTACTAATTTTGCTATGGTTATTGAAATATATCACTCCATCTACTGTTTGTTGTGGCATTTTGCTATGTACTCGGGATTTATTTGGGCAACTGGAGAATGAAGACGACGGTTTGGAGGGCCGCACGAAATGTGCGCGTGATGACTAAAGCTCAGATGGCGTCGTTCTGCTGGACTCATTATGGAACGCCGCGTTCACAATTCTTAGCAATTTGGGCACTGCATGTACATCAAGCTGGAAAGGTTGGCGATTAAAGATGTCTGACTTCACGATGTCATTTAAACAAATGTCACTGATCTCCCTGAAACGATGAATGCAGATTTTGAAGTGAAGTTCATAAACGTTTATCTTTAAGAGAATTATTCCACGGTATACTGGTTTCGAAGATTTTTCTCAGGGCTCGGCATAACCCGCTGGATGCCGTCCTATCTCGGCGGGCCATGTGCTGCATGGGTGCACAAACTTGTCGATTTCTTTATTACCATACCTCGTGAGCATAAACCACCTATTCACCACTAATTCCGCTCTTTTCCACTACGTTTTTTCGACCAATCGTGCATGGAGGTTGTGCGGACAAATAACAACGCAGCTCGATGCATGCTGAAATTCGCTATTTTCACTAAAATTTCCACCTATTGTTAGCCCGGTGCGTACCCTGATTGGACCTATATCCATCTCTATCCCTGCAACCACATAACCTAAACAATCGTTCAACCGTGGTCTTTTTCCAAGTACCATCGAGTTTGAAACAATGTGCGCAATACAACGAAGTAACATTTGGTGAAGTTAATTCTTTATACATGTACAAGATGCGAAACGTTAATGGGCATCCAGGTCGAAATCGTCCGGTTCGTCTAGGTTCACGATCAATTTCTTCTCCTGGAAAAGTAAGAATGCCACCACGTTACCGCAAGCTGACCAGGTTGATGACTTCATTGTCTCGTATGGACGAATGTGGAATAGACGGTTCGTCCCCTGCGCAATGTAACCACCCTTTGCAGTAGTCATTGAGCTCACTGTCAAGGATGGTTGCGCATTAGGTCCTGCGGTTTACTTTTCCTGGTTACATGAAGAAATGAAGTATATGGCAGACCATACCTATTAAAAATGCTCTCAGCCATGTGCGTTTGAATGCAAACGTTTTGTGTGCATCGGAATAGGTGATTTGTGAAGCGACTGTCCTCGTCATCAACCTTTCCATCATATTACGAGGGAGAGCTGCAGCGTTGGGGGCACTGATATCCTGGGAATAATCAGCCTGAAAGAAATTCAACTGGTCACTAATCTCACCACTCATCGTAACGGATTGGAACTTGCACTGTAACACTTTTCTATCAACCTCTTCTAACTGTGTTACTGAGGTTACGATCAAAGGCAAACACGGCGTCTTATTCGCTAGTCGCGTTATTTCGGCAGTCATCCGTTTCATGGTTGCCCGTAATGTGTTCATTTGCACATTGATACGGTGAGCTACATCTGAAGAAGTGTATAAGGTGAAAAGCAAGCTGTTACCATCTGGAGCATTCAGAAATGATGAACGGACCTCCTGTAAAGCCATTTCCTGCAACTAATTGATTCCAACGTTAGATTTCCTCACCGCTGTCGTTGTGGATGATGGTTCGTGCACCGTAATTAATGCTGCAGATGGGTCATAGATGGTCCATTGTGGAGCTGTATGATGGAACGGAATAACTCATCGGAGCAGGCTCACCCTTCCTTCCCCCTAAACCGCCGTCGTCTTCGCTGTAATCGTCCGTGAATCCAAGTCGTGTACTGGTAATTGGTTAACAATTAGCAGCAATCAACTTACATCGGAGGTTTAGCGGGCAACCTCATTTTCATTGTGTCGTCGCTGGAGAGTAGGTTACCATGTGTGCCGCACTTCTATTTCTCTGGTATGTTCAAAGTCAACTGCAAGGATTTATGGCCGTTTGTTATATAGTAGCTTCGCTTGTGGTAACCAGTATGGTAATTGGTAACTCCGGATCGTCTGTACTCGGCTGCAAGTGTTTCTGTGCCTACCTGTAATACGCAGTTTCAGACAGTTATGGGAAAACCGCTGTTCTTCCAGCAGCATCCAGCCAGATGCTGCTGATAACAGCAGCATATTCCTTGTCGTCGGCTCTAATTTTAACTAAGCAGTAACGCTTTCGTCCATCCATATCTGAAAGTCAAAGGTATTAGTTAGTTTCAGGTAATATTGTTCACGTCAGCGGAGTAAAAGATCAGAAGCGCATCTCAAGGGTTCATGTTTATTAGCGTTTTATCAAACGTGTGCAAAAACAGAATAACAAGTGAATCGGATGGGAAAATAAAAAGGACGAGTTTACAAAGTACACAAGAAATAAACAGGCGGTATACAAGGTCGCTGACTTCGTTTACCTGAAATATGAACAACATAGACGATGAGATGTCATGCACCCAAAAGTCAGCATTAACCTCGAAACGTTTACAACGAAAGAATTGGTTGGTTAGCATCAACACTGTTATTGTCCACAATGAGGTGGTGGCAGTTTGTGTGCAATGATTACATTATTGGAACTAACATTTGAAAGAAATGAATCTTTAAGGGGTAACTTCCGTTTTTGCATCCACTGCTATGTTCATCAACATGCGGTGACCGATCAATCTTAATCATTTTGGCCATAATGTGCTCTTCTTTTCAATTGTAGTATAACTGGACTACCGGATTACATGGGGAGTGCAGCATACGTCTGATGTGATGAATGTACAACTCGAAATGGAAGGCTGAAAACCCGTCAAGTTGGCCGTGATGTCCGACGTCGTTTGCCAAATATATAAGTGAATGCGCATTGTATGTCACTTTCCCTGCTCCATATATATGGAAGACCTCGTAAACAAACTTACGCAGGCACGAATTTCCATACTCAGATAACGGTCTGCAGAAGACAGAATGAGCTAACACACAAATACCAGTGGATAAGTCCAGAAATTTGGAGTAATTCTCATGAGGTGTGGTTCCCTTTAACACCCGTGGTCCGATATACAGAAGAACCTGACTAAACGCACAGGCTTTTTAATTTCTTAACTCCAACCATCCTCGGCACACCCTTGGGAAGTCGTCTCGGAGTAGACAGGAGCATGCGATTATGCGTGAATCTGAGCTCCCAACCGTGTCGATTTCTAAACGCACGCCTTTGTTGCACGGGGATTCCAGCCAAAATGACACTAGCTCGCGCAATACACCAAGACAAACGGAGTGCATATAATCGTATGGAAAATGGCGTAGCATGTCCTCCGGTAGATCTTCAAACGGAGATTCTCTGTGCTTCCTGGCACACCGGAAAGATTCGTTTGTACGACTGGGGCAGTCTGTTGAAGGATAAGTAACCTTGTGGTGATTGTAGACACCGTTCTGCGTACAGCGGTCACAAATGGCATATTCAGTATGCTCCGTTTCTTAAAGGCTCTAGCTGGTGAGCCACAGTGCTACTGATAACCAGCCTCTTCTTGTGCCCAAGGTTACCGACAGTAACGCCATGTGATATCAGATTAGAAAGTTCAGTTATCAAGTCAGACATATATTCGTTCACATTCCAAGGTTTGTTGCGACCAGCAAATCCGCCAATCATGAAGGGGGTAATTGTCAACGGCGTAACTAATCTGCCAAATACAGGCCATAATTGCAACTTCGACGACTTTAAAGGTCCAACACCATCGGTGTGAAACTGGATAACAACTTCATCGGCATTCACCAGTGATGTGCCATGCGGCATTCATAACAGCGCAGTTTGCAAACCAAAATGAGCATACCGTCCACCATATGCTGATTTTGGAGGGCAATCGCGGGGTTTACTCGTCGAAGAACAAACATCAGTCGGCATAGATATGGCCAAAGAATTGATTATTCGTAAGAGTGCTGTAACTGCTCTTCTGGAACTCTCATTCTGAGACCCATTCTTTCAAATCCGTCACTTTGAAGACTGTTCCACATTCCCTTGCGGTTGAACGACTGCTAGTATCTGCGTCATTGAGAACAACGTCACTCGAATAAAGAACATAGCACAGGGAAAAACACTTGCTTTTCCTCTGTATTGTCCCAAGGATACCATTTTCGGACCAATCAGTGGAATACACTGTTAACATGCATCGCCGCTTCCAACGATTGGCAGTCTTCTTTGATGGCAGTTTTAATGAATTCTCGTACATTCGGCAACTTCGGCACATTCTCAACTTGCTGTAATGAACAATAGGGAGGTTCAATAAGACATGAACCAGCTATACGGGGAACATTTTCAAAGACACAGCACACAATTATTTCTACCTATGCATACCCTCCTCTTTGCCCTTACACAATTTTGTATAGTGGTAATAGACTAGCGATTAAGAAATCACGTCCCAGAAACGGTGAACGCACAAACCCCAACTCACCTCAGTACTAAAAGCCTCGGGATTTGCCAACAACCGCTGTACGTACTGATCAGAGGCGGTCCGGGTCGGCACACTTGCCCACCCACAATTGAATGTCTTTCGGCTCCGGCCCTAAGTACGCCATATGATTCAGTGGGAGCATCCAATATACACCACACATATTGATCAGTCCCCACCACCCTGCGACTTTGAGACTCACACGATGAGATCACAACACACTGATTTATCACCTAAGTGACATCGAGCAGCAGCTGTGCGTAGGTGTTGACAAGCGGCCAATCACAATTCACTAACGTATTGACTCTGATTTCAAGCTTTATACGCGTATTTTTCCGCCGATTGTGTTCATAGGGTAATGTCAAAGCAGCTTACGTCCGTTCACGATGAGCAGTATATACGGCGAGTGGATCGCGCCGATTTGCGCCCGCATTATATTTTGAAGTCATCAGCTGCAGTATTATCTACTTACCCACGGTGCTCCAAATTTCAGTGGTTTTCAGTTCTACGTGGGGATAATCGCAGACATTAGAACGCACAAGTTCACGAAAAATGATATACAAATTTGATGTGCATGTTTATTAGCCATTCGTAGCTAACTGCTTCCATCTACCGAATCACAAAACTTCAGATATCTCGTCAACCAATTTCAATATTAAACTAGCGCAATTCCTCGACGTCCTTGGTAGAAATCTTTTACGCAATAAAACACAAAACTTTCCACAGCACAACAGACATATTTTGCACGTTTCAGAATAGTCTGTTCACGATCATTCAGATAATATCCCCATTTCACATGTTAACGATATGCGAACGATAGCATTCACTTCCTGCGCATATCTTTTAGACTCGCCGGTCGTCTTCACTCTGAATGCCCGTTACGCCCGATATTGATTTTGTCAAGGTTTGTTGCACTATTTTGATATTGCTGAGGTTTGCTTGATGTTGAAAGGTGGCCATACGCTTTACTCTCTTCCCCAAGTGAGATACATTACTCATACTTGTTCTTACACAACCTAATTCGACCGTTTCCCTTGCCCCTATTTATTCCGAGCATTGTAAACTTCCAAATACCGAAATTAGACATTTTTCTTCCATATTTTTTCCTGAGTAACTTATGATTCCCGTCATTTCCCGATGCATTAACAGTCATTTTGCTCTGATCAAACCAATGACCATTTGTTTGAGTAAGCTCAACCCGTTTTATCGTCCACCATTGTTGATCAGTGCCTGGTTGTCAATTTGTTGTGCGGGCACTTTCCTTCTTTCATGTCTGAGGATTTCCACATTCGAGGTGAGAGAATTTTCTTGTAAATTGATTTAATCAGTACCGTATTAAAGCCAGTTATTACGAGCGCCTTCTCGTTAACCTTTTCGAGGATAGATTATCTCTGTCGTTGAATATTGAGAAGCATTTACTGGATCAACACTTTACGCGTAGCCCGGTGTAGACTTGAATCGTTAGCGAACGATTCAATATCTGCAGACCAACTTTGACGCAAAGTGGAGACACCGAGGTACAGCTTTCTTCTGAAGTAGGGGTTCCAAATACAGTCCTATAAAATGACACAACAGAAGCAAGCAGGAACCAACAGCTGAGTGAGCCATGCACATGACTCAGACGAACTGAATTCAAAACGACGCCAATAGGGCAACAGCACGGTCCATTACACAATTCAACTTCAACCCGTGCGCGTTTGTTGGGTTCGACTGCGTTCCACAGCGTTCTAGTGAGCAGTCGAAGCCGGTAGGTGGCCAGCGGTAGTAAAAATCATTCCGATTGTTTGAACAGCCCATTGATGCCTGTTTGGAGGCCGAGTTAATGGAGCCGGTTCACTTTCACACCAGCGGAAAAATAACTTCAACGGCAACATTTTGTGATTGATTGATGGATAAATCCGTTGTCAGATTAAGTGGTACCAGAATGTGCGTACATATAAACAGCAGATGATTATAAATTATTGATGTTGGAATATATACATGTATACACAGAGGGAAAGAGGGAATGTGTCGATTTCCACTGTGATAAATGTCTACTTATATTTATGTGCAAATATGTGGTTTTGTGAATTTAAGTCCACATAATCACGAGTAGATGTGATATTTGTCACGTGGCCAAATATACTTCTGTATTTCAGAATGTACCTGTCGACATTTGTAGCCTGCTAGGCGAGCAAACATCCGTGCCATTCTTGTGTGCCTTCACGGCAAGTGCCACCGATATATGTGCGTACACAATTATGCGAAATGAAGTAAAATGTGCTGAGTTTTGCATAACCTTAGTAAGATTATTTGTATCGTTTTGCTCAAACACGATATCTTCCATCTAATCGATTCTCGGATATTCTTGTACGGAAGGAAGCCGACTGTGTTGGATGAAGTTGAGACTTCGTTGTGAACAGAAAGATACATAATTCCGCTCAAAACTACGGATTACGTGCACCGAATATGGGTGGACTACACGTAAAGTCACCCTTCTTTAAAGCTGCCGAAGGTCGCGCAACGCGCACATGCTCCAATTAATTACAAACATTCTAGCTCGCGTTTCGAAAGGGTCAAGTGTAACAGTAACGACGCCAACCAAACTGCGCGCCTAACAACCTGTGCTTTTTCCCTCCTCCTTCCAGGTCTCGCGGCGGCCATGTACTTGGACGAGACGCAGGATGAACCAACAGAAGGAAACAACGCATAATTGTAAGACGCTCGTTTTGCTGACTTGTATACCGTATAACACATTACACTGTCGTGCTCCTGCTCTTGCATGTCTTGCTGAATACACCTTTTCTACGGACTTGTGTGCTCCATTGGGTGGTTGTGAATACGGCTTCCAACTCACCAGTTCTGTGATTAACTCTCGTACGATCCCTTTTTAGCACGTGGACATTCCGTCCCTTGCCCAGTGAATTAATATCGCTCACGTGAGTTCCTCACTGTGGAATATTACACAAGTAATCACTGCCTCAATATTTAAGTTGAATTTTCTCATATAATTATTAAAGGTGATACTATTATTCTATATAATCCGGTCAATTCCACTTAGGTCCAGGTCTACTCGAAAATATAATCATATTTACGAAACATGATGACGAAATCCACACATCATACAAGATCCGCCGATGCCAAAGCCATAATATTAAGCTCTAAAGTCGATGTTGATCGTCCTAAAGGCAAAGGTTTTGGGTGCAGAACTCATGTAGGCTCTCCCAAGATTACTGCTGTTGAAGGGGGTGAAGATAATCTGGTGGTCCCCTCCCCTCAGACTAAAAACACTTTTGTTCCTGTAGATAGTGTATTGGCGGATTTATTTGACAACGTAGCTAAGCTGGAATTACCGGCAAGCCGTACTGCACTCGATTCTTTAAAACAGAATCTTGTCTCTTCATCTTACATTTTCAGGGTTTCTGAAAGTCCCAAGATGGATAACATTCGGAGCGCAAGCGGGTCAATCAACACATTGGTAAAAAAAATCACAAAACGGATGCGTCGCTCAAACATTTTCATCGTATTCAATGTGCCTGATAAGCTGTACCTAGAAAGATACTTTCGAAGGTTACTGGAATAGACCCAAGATCATATACCTGCATCCGTCTTCGTAAGAAGACAAAAAAGTTCTGCTGCCCACTATTACTCAAAGTCCATAGCGAGGCAATTGCAAAACAATTCATACAAAGCCAGGATATTATTAAGTCTAAAACATCGCTTAAATTGATGAAAATTACGAAGGACAGAACGACCTTTGAAAGAGATTGTCGGGAGCTCTTACAGGGCGGGACTTCCATCTACGTCTCTAACCATATGATCCAGAACGCATTGAAACAGGGTACAACGATGTCCAAAGATGACGAACTGGGTCCCAAAAACCGCGCAGCTTCGGTTTGTTGCACCACGCCCGCATGCGCCAGCGATCCTACCTACAATGATGAGGCCATCAAAGAAAACAAATTCGCTAACCTGACTGATCTTACAGTAGATTTTGACAGTTCCAACAGCGTACCGAGTGTTGGGGGTACCTCGGTCGAGAAATCAACTGGCAAATAGAGGTACGCGAATGACTGTGCCATTTAAAAATCGATGGGGCGTCTAGACCGCAAACTATCTGCGCGGAAACTGGCTCAAGTAAGACAGGATACCGGCAGTCTATTAATCAAAGACACGTCGGTGTCTCAACTGCTAACCAACCCCGTGGGAAACCAAAAACAGACCACCAATGGGGTGTCTGTGATAACAAGCCCTCTCAAAATCACTACCCTAAGGTCGCCCGAGGTTTCCTCCCATGCATCATAATGGAATAAACAGTCAAGTAAACGCAAACCCGTACCCGGTGAATAAAAAGACGCACCTTTCACCAACATCCAATTCCAGGCCTTAGCATAGTAAAAGCAGTCTCTTGCGCGACGCATCTATTTACGTAAGGCTAATTCGGAGCCCTCTTAAAGTTATTTACCAAATGTTCAACGCCCCTTCCAATACGGATAGCCCCTACACTTTGAATGTTCACCTAAGCGCAACCCACGGTCTCTTCGTTGACAACGCGCAGGTGAGCATGACCAATTCTTCCCAGCTTTACCCTTTATTAGCGGGACATACACCTTTCAAACCTCCCCTACTAACACCGTCCCCCATTGTTCCCCTACCCAACCATGCCTTACATGCACGTTCCCAACACTTCCTCTCAAGGACTCGAGCGCAGGTGACATCCAATCATCTTCTAAGGAGCTCACTATAAAGACATCAGAACAAGCGATGTCGCCAGAGTCTTTGAATCACAGAGACATCTATGTTTTATACATCTTTAAAGGTCTAAAAACGACGCCGAACAAGAGAAATGCACTAATTTCACTGCCTTTCAAAGCACGTTCGCTAGTTAATAAAATGCATATTTTTAGATTCTCTATCATTTTATATGATCCTTATATCATTCTAATCACTGAAGCCTGGTGCACCCCTGAGACTCCAGACACACTACCAAACGTTATAGGTCATCGCATTTTCCACAGAAATCGTGGTGTAGGACGAGGTGGGGGATGTTTGATCTACCTAAGGGCGCAATATTCTGCAGCCAAACTCGATGAGCCATGTCTTGGTGTGATAGATGACTCCTTGTGGTTGTTTGTGTCGACTGGATCCTGTGGATTATTCCTAGGATATGTCTACAGACCACCTAACGCCATTCAGGACGCCATGATGAACCCTATTAATGGACTGAATTATGCATGAACCTTACCTTCACAATACAAAATAATTGGCGGAGACTTAAACATGCCCAATATCTCCTGGACCTCCTTCGCTGCCCCGCAAATCAAGATGAGTTCCTTGCATGTGTCAAAAGAAACGGATGGCGCCAACATGTTTTAGCGCTTACTAAACAAGACCAAACGTTAGACCTCAACTTTACCGCAGGCATCTCTTCTGCTACTGTATCCGTTTTAGAACAATTTCTAGGAAGTGATCATAACATAGTCAATTTCATGTTCAACCTAAAAGCTGTTAGAGTCGACCGTCATACACCACAGCCAAACGTGCTCACCACACTGTTGAGATCTATAGAATGAAGCACAATTTTTACCTCCGATCCTATTATTGCAACCGAAGCATTTAGTGAACAATTCAGGTCCTGCATGAACATTTTAGGCCCACAAAGGCCAGAGCACCGTAATGTGTACGGTGGCGACATAACTCTCACCCCAAAGGAGCAAGGTAAGCTCTAAAGTCTTAAACCACCGTACTGGGAAAAACGCGACTTCTCTCTTATCAGGCAAATGCATAAAATGTTCAATGCTATTGAATGTAGAACCAAAGTGCTCCACATAAGTGAAGAAAAACGTGCGCTTAACAACACAGATAAGAGCTCGCAGTTGACGCATTTGATAAGACGCAGGAATAATGGGAGAGACTTTGCCATCTCAGTAGTGACACTGCAGGACAAAACCACCGTAATTGATCCTGTAACAATCTGTGAGGTCTTTAATTCATATTTTGCTGCTTGCTTCAACATTCAAGGAGACATACCGCCCCTCACATCCTGCTGTAAGTACAAGTACGTTCTCGAGCCATATCCCTGTTAATGCAAGAATTTTGAGCTTCCAGTTAGCTATTATCAAACCTTCTCACCTACCTGGTCCTGATGGCATTCACCCCGTTGCTTTAAAATACGGAAAAACTCTACAATTTAGCCCCGCCATAAAAGTGGCTCAAGGCATGACGTCAACAATTTTTGTCCAGTTAACAGTACTTCAACTTTTCCTACGGTGTTGGAAAGGATAACGAAATGCCGCACTGTGGAACTCCTGTTATAACAGAACCTTATAAGCCACTCCCAGCATAGGTTTCTCAACATGCGTTCTTGCGTGACATGCCAGCTGGAATTTCTTAACCATGTGACAGAATCTACTGACGCCGGTGAGGCGATTATCATCATACTGTTGGACATTGCGAAGACTTTCGATCATGTTCCTCATAAGCGTCTTCTGTTCAACACAGCATTCTTTGGTACACGTGATCCATTGCTTAGCTGGTTCTCCTCATACTTCACAGGCTGCACATAAACAGTGAAAATAGGACACAATAGCTCAACGCCCAGACCAGTCACTAGTGGGGTGATACAAGGAAATGTTTTGGGTGTTGAAGTAGCTGCTTGCGTGAGTGTTTGATGACTGTTATGTGTTAATAGAAAGTCGGTGGCCACATTCTCTGCTCCATTTATTTCCTTCTCATTGATTCGTCTCCTTACGCTGGAATTCTTTATGCGAGCTTTTCGTACAATCTGACACTACCGCTCAAGTTAGGCGCATGACAAATCGTTTCTCCCATGAATACTGATCTTGATGTATTATTAAATCCTGATACCGTTTGCTTGTAAGACTCGATTTTGCGCAGTCTTTCTCCCTTTCTCTTGCCGGACCTTTGTTTATATGTACCCTGGTTTCGTCTTCGAGTGGCCGCTTTGCCATTACGTGACTGTTGCATTTGGTCACATTTACGCGAGCCGTTGATCTCGGAACTTGTATACTTGGTGGATTCACTATCGAGGTTTTTTGTTGTCCTCCACTATTTGGTTTATCATGTTTTTGCACGTTAGCACCTTATTACTAAGAAACTTGCCAATACGACCATCTTCCTTTACGGATCCGAATCAGTTGCTCGTCACATACATACCCGACTCTCGTGGATCCGGCATTTCGACGGACGTTACGATAAGACTGAGCGTTGCTCACACAACCACTAGACCTCCGGGATTAACACTGGGACCGTTACTCTTTCTCATATATATAAACGATATATGTCAAGTTGTCAATAACAGAAAATTATTCCTATTCGCTGATGATATCAAACTTGTTCACAGCTTTCCTCATGGCAATCTAAATCCATGTTTATAAAATATACGTAAGGACCTCACGTCATTAGAGACTTGGTGTCAAACTTGACTGATGAAATTTTCAGCCAGTAAATCCACTATCGTTGTGCACGATTGTCATGTGCCACATGGCTTTATAAAGCTGGACGATCACAGCATATCAACCGCCAACTCAGTACGTGATCTGGGTTCACGTTACTCAAACTCATTCAACTTCGCAGAACATATATCTTTCCTAGTCGCTAAAACCAGACGGACGATAGGCTACATTAAACACTCATTCTTCACACCTGTTGCGCAATTAGACCTTTATAAACTATGTGTACGACCCCAGTTTGAGTACTGCACGTTCATATATGGCCACCTGCGCAAGTCTGATATGTTAACTCTGGAAAGCCTCCAACGTACATTCACGAGAAGCTTATTGGGATATCCATCTTCTCTGAGCCACAGAGAACGCTGCCAGATGCTTGCAACTGATCCTCTGGTTGCGCCGACTCAAGCTTAATCTTGCACTCGTGAATAATCTGGTCCATAGCAATAACTTCACCGTCAGCTTTGCGACTCGCTTACTACACAGGTCGAAGTATAACCTCGAAAACAAGGACTTCAACTTGGCAGCTCTTAAATCCCTGAAATAAATGCTTTCAACTTTTTTCTCACTAAAATATTCCTACATTTGGAACAAACTCCCGTATGCATTTAGAGCCAGTGAGAATATACACCGATTCAAACGAAACTTGAAAACTTTCCCAACAATGACGAACGTCATGTCCATTTTCTAGCTTTACTTGTCTGAGGACGTTATCTTTGATAACGGACCTAATAACATCTGGCGAGAAACCCTCTGTGTTGCGTGATTTTATGTCACGCAACCCTCAAACCGATCAAAATTACCGACTTCAGGAGAGATGTTGTACTGTTAGACTTGCCAGCGAACAGAAATACATGTCTATAGTCAACATGTATAGGTGTCAGTATACATGCCCGTTAGTAACAATTCAATCATCCTGGTGCGCTCTTACCCCATAGTTATTGATAGCTTGTGTTTCTGTGTTGTAAACCACCATGCAGAAGCTGAGCATATCAAAACTGTTTGAAAAACAAAAAAACTCAACCTGTTCGTCTCATGACTGCATAATAACCTCGAGTCGCAACTGTTATTTTTCTCTCTTGATAGACCACCAGGCAACCTCTCAGTATTGTAAAACATTGTTCCATTCTATATACGGGCCGTACAGAGATAATTAACATCTAAATCAGGCAATATTCGTATACCAGGAAAGCTTACAATCGCTCTCTTCTCGCGTTATTTGACAACAGCTGTTTGCTTATGGTATATATTTCACCAATTAACACAATGCTATTAACGTCATAAGAAGATTATGCCAGAATATCACGTTCTATTGTTGGTCGTAGCTCACATAGTCGCTTTTACGTTCTCTCGTTTATCGCGTGATTCCGCTTTCCATTCTTGGTTTCACTCACATATACCGCGCCAGGGAACATTCCGCCCTCTCCGGACACTCAAAATTCCGCATTAGTTGGGCATATCGCAAGCTCCTCAAAATTCTCTGGAATCTGAGCGAAGATTGACGTCTGGTTGAGAGATCCATCCATGCATCCTCACCTCTCCCCCATCATGAAATTTTTTTTACTCATTTCCCCGAGACTGTCTACATGGAATAATGATCACATTCTTCGCCACTACATCCACTCCATCCTCCGAGAACCCCTTTATTAGCACGACCTTGAGCATTAGGCCAGTGATCTCCTTGTGGAGCCCCAATTGATGTAACAGATCAACTATTTTATCGAATTGTGTACATCCCAAGTGCTACCGTCTCAGAAGTGTGTAGCTCAAAGTTTACTGCCTGAAATTGAATGTGTCCTCCACATAATGACTGTTTTGTTGTTCTATTCACATAGCTGCCTCATTGTACAATTTACAAATTTGGTGTTCAAATATGTATATGCGTGAAAATCTTGATCACGCTCTCCGGAACGTGGTCCTCACAAATGCATCGAGAAATATACCATTATTATTATTATTATTATTATTATTATTATTATTATTATTATTATTATTATTATTATTATTATTATTATGCAGACCACTGCCTCGATAATCCTTTTCTTGTATTTTGCGCCATTACTTTCTTACCACAATCCCTCGTTCAAAAGTGCTCAGTTGCGCAGAGAGTTGTCCTTGCCATTCCTTGAAACACAGTTTTCTCTCGATATTGGAGATTGTCACGAAAACTCCTCTAGAAAATGTGCACGGAATACCTCAGCAAAGTCGGGGGGTCCAATGTGTGTTGCCGCCATCAAGGCTATAACGTCTTGCAGAACGCTTCCGTCCACGTATCATATAGTTATAACCGTTCTGGTCGAGTGGCAGTCGTTTAGCCGCAGTGATCAGTATCAAACCAACTGCATCGTGCCCAATTTGGTCGGAGCCAGCAAGCCACAGTGACTGATTATGGCTGTGAAACAGCCCTAACTGTACATACCCTCTCTGTGCGACCAGTGGGAGTTCCGTAAGCGATACTTGACCACCCCCTGACTGTCTCAGGAGACACTTTCGGAACACTCAGAAGAATGTAGGAAAAAAAATGGTGCCTGACAATGGTACGCGATGTTGACACGTGCAGTGCACTCCACGTTTGCCTACGAAGTTCCAAGAAAACGGGCAGAAGGCTCACAGACACGTTATCTTCCCTGGCAACATGAGCACCAGCCGGTTTGAAGAGGGTTTAGAGCACTGGGGGCTGTGATTTACGAAGAGGGGAGCCGTGCAACATGCAAACCAAAACCAGCGAGCGCGCACGAATTGAATGTGAGTTGTGTGATGCGGCGTGCTGCTGTGCTGTCGATGCCGTTTTGGTTAGCGATTGTGTAAGTCGTGTACATGGCATACTGGGCCTTCAGCTCACACATGTTCGTATAGTTCCACGTAACTTTAGAAGTCACAACTGGGATAATTCCGACAACCGATGAATTTGGAAATGCGCTGAAACAAATGTGGAGTCCGTTAGCCGTTAACTCTCCCAAAATCCGTACACACGTGACAACGAACGCAGAGAGAACACAGGGCTCGCGGCCTTGGAAGCGTGTATTTTTTAAATCAACTCACATGATTTAAACGAGTGTACATGTAAATTTGAAGAAGGTAAAATGTGACAAATGAAGGAAGGTGGTAGGACGTTTGTAAATCATCGTGTGCCTCACAGTCCCAATATTCCGACAAACCTTGATGCGGTTCTAGCACGGATCGCGCATCACGAGGCCCATCTACGTAATATCTCGGCCTCTCTACATAATCAGATTAACACAGTTCGACAGTTACAAACTTTCTATGAGGCCACTTTGAAAAGGGACAGGAACATAATTATTCAAGCCCCCGAACCAGTCATACCGGATCCTATACATAGGAAGTCTTTGGAAAGACAACTAATTCTAAGTGTTTTGCGAAACGACGAACTACCCGCAGCAAAAAATTGACGCAGAGCGCACAGACTCGGTAGATGGATCACATCTAACAAACAAACGAACAGCCACAGACCACTCCTAGTTGAATGTCGAGACCGCAACATTCGGGATCTGGTAATATCCAAAGCTGATACGATCACTCAGAGGATGCCAGGCATAAAAGTCAAAGGAGACAGCCACGGAAGGCAAATCTGGCCCATATGGGGTGATATCAGCTACACCAAGAGTCATAACTGAGCGACTTAGCTTAAACCTGGGTCAGGAAGCAAAACGCAGCGCCAAGAAAACAAGACGACGATGCCACAGCCTTGGAGAGTCAAACACCGAAGAGAAAAACGGTTTACAACGGGCTGGTTCTTATCCTTACATCCAATAAACGGATCTATCTCTTGGAGGTTTCCTCCAAGGGATTAGATACGATCAAATGGCGGAGTAGACAGATTGTCAGATCGTCAGCGCTGAAATGCATGCAAGCGAATGTATGCATCCTGTTCAACAAGAGAGACGAGCTGTATACAGCGATCTATTCCACAGATGTTTGCTTCCTCACAGAAACCTGGCTCAAAGAAGGAACAGATCTGGGGGATTGGGCGCGTGGGCTCCAATGGTATCGTAGTGACCGTAGCAGTGCAGTCGGTGGCGGCTGCTTATTGTTGAGCAAACGTTCTATAAGGCATTCTCCCGTCAATTACAACTCCAATTGCGTGGGTGCTCAGACCGCTGTTTGCTTACTTCACGTCAAACCTCCATTGCTGGTCTTCGGAGTGTACCGCAGTCCAGGTGCAACATTAGAGGAAGACGAAGTACTACTAGAATCATTTCAGTCGACTTGTCAATCAGGCCATCGCCTGCTCGTTTTGGGAGATTTTAATGCTCCTAAAATTGACTGGTCATTGGGATTCGTTAATGACAGGGTTTGACCACAAGCTGTTCGACTTAGTCAACAGATTCACACTAACAGCATGTGAAAATAGCTACGAGATCCCGATCCGGACAGATGGCCTCAGTGCTAGACCTGATCCTAACTCGGCACAGCACGGACGTCACAAACATGCGGTCTGCAGCACCACTGGGAGAGAGTGATCACGTGACGATTTACTTTTCGTTTCAGTTTCCCCTGTTAGTGAAGCAGGCACACAAGGTGCAACTGTTTCACCGAATATACAACAGGAAACTAATATTGGAAGCTGGTAAGACGGCCTGGAACCCAACGACCCCTGTAAAGGACGTCGACAATCTGTGGTTGATCCACGTCGATAACATCCGGGTTCTTACAAATAAACACGTCCCTCAGAAACAAGTCGGAGGAAGAGGTCGAAAGCCATGGGTTCGTCCCAGGGTCAAGAAAGCTCTTCAACGTTAGTACATAGCTTGGAAGACATATGCAACATAGGGGGTTTAAAAGATTTATGGTTTACAAAAAGGTTCGAAACGAAGCAATCAAGATAGCAAGAAATGCTCGTCTAGTCTATGAGCTCGACCTAGCACGAGACATTAAACAGAACCTCAAGAGGATTTATGGATTTGCTCAGTCCAGGTCCTCTCCAAGAAAGGAGATTGGAACCACACTCTCCTATAACGGGGATATCATATCGATCGACAAGGGCGTAGCGGACGGTTCATGGCACAATTTCAAAGTGTTTATCTCTGAGACAACTAGGCACCGGAGCCCAGGCTTAATGCCGTGAGCGTGCCCATGGTGGATCAGATCATTACGCCCCACGAAGTTGAGCAAGCGATATCCAAGCTAAGCACAAAGTCCGCAGGACCTGACCGCATCCATCCGGCATTCCTGAAACATCTGGCCAAATTGTTGGCGTCACCATTTGCCCAACAGTTCAGCCTCACATCAGAAACAGGGACAGTGGTGAGAGACCGGAAAGAAGCCATTGTAATTCCAATCTCCAAAGATGGCAACAGATCAGAAGTTTGAAACATTCTTTTCCCGTCAAACTTTTGAATAAAGAAGACAGTAGGCTGATTTTGCACGATTTATGTCCGGACAAACTTCGTTGCATCTTTACGAGTGCATACTACAGACCATTTATATATCAGTATGGGAAAAAGAACAAGATACCAGAGAAAGCCAACTGTCAGAGTGCACAATCACTGTCACTACCAAGGTAGCGACAACCCTACAAACAGTTGTTTCTGAACACACAAAACGGGTTTGAACTTTCGGATCGCAATCGCTTCGGCATAACTCAGTGTTCGCCTGTGTGACGTTGAGTGGATAACGCGAAATGCCGTTGTGAGGTCACATTGGTTTTGCGTCATTAGGATATGACGCGCAATGGACGGTGCAGGCTCCTTGTTTCTATGCGCGGCTGTGACATCATGTGTTCGCGTAATCTGTTTCCTGACCCACTTCGGGATGTGCTCAGTGACCCTGGTTCGCAAGTGACGCTCAGTCCTGCCTATGTAGGATGCACCGCATCTACATCGATATTCGTAGATAAGGTTGGAGTTGGCTGACTCAGGCACCGGTTGTTTCACACAGGGTGTTGGAATCCGGAATGTTCTGAACAGAAGCACTAGAACCACTGCATTCTATGTTCTCGCGATAGAACTAACCAGACAACGGTGAATAAGTTGGCATACATCATCGCCCTTGAAGGGAAGACGAAGAAATACCGGCTTTTTGGACACTGTGTCGGGTCGAATTCCTATGTCGATGGGCTGTTTAAACCTTGCAATAAACGGTTTAGGATAGCCGTTTAGTTGTAGGGTGGTCTCTAACAGGGCCATCACTTCTTGAACAGTATCTTCAGTGCAGATACGTCTGGCCCGATCGAACAAAGTGCGCACCAAACTCTGTTTGTAGGATCGGGGAACAAAGCTTTCAAAATGCAGGTACTGACCTGTCCAAGTGCTCTTGCGGTGGACGCTTCGTTGAATCGAACCATCTGCATTTCTTCTGATGAATATATCCAGAAATGGTAGGCTGTTTTGATTCTCGCCTTCCATACTGGAATGTATGTTTGGGTGCAAGGAATTCATCTAATCAATTAAGCTCTGTGCATGCAGTTGATTGTGTGCGATCAGAAGTTGGAAATTACCGACCGGTAAGCCTGACGATTGTTGTCAGCAAAATTATCGAACGAATATTACTAGAGAGAATCTATAAGTTTCTCTGTGAACAGAAATTCTTCAGAGCTCCTCAACATGGTTTCCTAAGGTTGAGATCTTGTCTTACCAATTTGCTGACGTTTTTAGACAATGTCACGGAGAAACTGGATAAAGGATAAGAGGTCGAAGTGTGCTACCTGGACTTTCAGAAAGTCTTCGATTCTGTCAACCACAGGCTTTTATGCTAGAAACTCCGACAAGCTGGAATCTCTACTAGAATCTGCAGATGGATGCAGGCGTTTCTAGTTGGAAGGTCATATAGGGTGAGAGTAAGAGGAGTACTGTCGGACAGAGGTTCTCCGTTAAGTGGAGTTCCTCAGGGATCAATCCTCGCCCCTCTGCTTTTCCTCGTATACATAAACGACCAGACCAACGAATTAGTCTGCCCATGCTATCTGTACGCAGACGATATAAAGTTGGTCTGGAGTTCGTCGGACTCTACCGCTCTCTAAGGGGATATTCTCAAAAGTTGCGAATGGACATTAAAGTGGGATCTACCGCTGAACGTACTTAAGAGCCATATCCTCGCCAAAGCTCTCCAGTCAACGCCCAGGTATTTAAAGGATGCATATGGACAGACATTTGAACTAACAACTAAGCAGCAAACAAAAGACTTGGGTATCCAAGTCACTAGTGCGTTTACTCCATCTGCACAGTGTACCGCATCCGCGACAAAGCGCCGCGGGCTTTATATCGACTGAAATCAGCGATCGCTAACCGCTGTCCAGTGTTGTTCATTCCATTGTACTCGGCTATAGTTCGCCCCCACTTGGAATATTGTGTCCAAGCTTGGGCACCGTATCTCAAAAGGGATAAAGCCGCCCTCGAAAAAGTACAAAAGTTCGCCACACATATGATGTGGGGCATGAAGGGTCTAAACTACCAAGACTGACTAACTTCGTTGAACTTATTTTCGCTCGAACGTAGGCGGGTAAGAGGAGACCTTGTTGAAATGTACAAAATTACCCGCCACGCTGGAACAAGCCCCATGACAGATTTGTTCGAGATGCGTCAGAACAGAGATTTAAGGGGCCATAGGTTCACAGTCAAGAAAACAAGATCGCGATTGGCTGTCCGATATAACTTATTCACTAACATGGGAGTCAACTCGTGGGACAAGCTGTCCGCAAAGATCGTTGAGGCTGAGAGCGTAGATATGTTCAAAAGACAGCTAGACAAATATTGGAACCACCCTTTTCCTACTCTGTTTTGATACACCTTTTCTTCTGTCCCCACCCTTAGACCACCACTGAACACATCAATAGAAAACGCAGTCTGGTCAATCTCCGGATCACACCAGTCAAGCATCAGGACGTCAACGGGCACTGGCCTTCACCAAGTCCTGGATTTGAAATTTGAAATTTGAATGAGAATTATGCTGTACAAATGTCACATCCGGATTCTGGTAATATTAAATATTGTGGTGATCCTCTTGAACCCTTTATGTGAGTCAAATTATTTATCACCATAACTCGCTAAAACTCCCGTAACTGTCTTGTTGGATTCTCTCACTTTTTGTCACTGAACTCAGTGAAATACGCCTGCATTAACTTTGGGTAGTCAGAGACCCTTTTCGACCACTACACTTCCTCACCAACCAATGAGAAAATTCGGCTCCAAGGTCGGTTCGTTTTACGTTTTGCGTGTGGGGAGTCGCGTGTTAGTCAACGGTCTGTGCAGTCTCCGAGAAAGAGGCCTCGATTGAGGACAAACTAACTGACCGAATCGTGACTGATGTTACGTGTTCTTGACAAACAGTTACGGGCGAACGTTTGTTCTCCCTTCTGGCGGATGTATTGAAATTTGGCGACCCTGTGCTGGAACTGATCCAACAGAATAATACCCAGTCATTATTCACTATCGAAAACCGGTCGACAATTAAAAACGAAGACTCAGCGCCTTGACTTTCTTGTATTGGTGTCGACCTTGGAAAATAGGGTGTACAGAGAAACACGTCAAGTTAACTAGGCACTTAATGAGTTGTGATTTTATCCCCGGGGCGGATGTTACGAAATAGATAGCTTGACTAAGACAAAAGCAGATGAAAAAAAACAAAATCGTCAAAAAGGTACAGGTGAATGTGACTGTGAAAATAGTATTTGTTACAGTCGCCACACCTGCCAGGAATCAAAGAAGACAGATGTCAGTAAAACGGGCGAAAGGCGATCAGAACCCCAACGAAGAGGGCATGACCGACGCGATGACAGAAGCAATGTATACTCTCACACGGGCAGTCGAGAATCTATCTGTCACAGCAAGCGACTGCAGTGCCCTCTCTACCGATGCCGGAGAAGTTTGTCCTGGGGATGCCGTATCGACGATAGGAGAGCATGGCAAAGCTGTACATCGATCAGTTTCGCGCTGTTCGGCGGAAAGTGGCCCTCCTTTTTCTTCTGTCAGGTGAAGCGCCAGACATTGTCTTGAACAGCCAAGTGATGGATGGTGAGATCGGTGACAGGACCTTCTAAGAGCTCTGCTCGTCTAGGTTGCCAGTACACTGGATGGAACAATTTCAAGATAAACGACAACAAGCAGGCGGGAGGGTCGGTGCATTTGTGAGAGACCTACGATACCTCACCGAGCGGGCGTATGACGGCGAGTCAGCCTAAGAGCAAGACAGGCGAGTGTAGGAGCAGTTGGTCATTGGTGTGTCCAGCGCGACTATCAAGCGTGAGCTCTTGTTGCATCCTTTAGCCGCGCTGGACGCGGCGGTGAAAAATGCGGAGGACTTAGAGAGAGTTGGCGCCGCCCTTGAGACCCAGACAGTACCATGCTTCATGCTGCACAACGAACGACGCCCATATGTTTATTGTCGGACATGGTACCATGGTCATGCACTGAATTACAGAGGCCCCCTTAGACCGGCCCCCTTACAGTTCCGCCGAGAATGCGGACGTGGAAACTATTACCGTGATTGAAATGATCGGCCATACACTGCATCGACGACAACGGTAAATAGCCTCAAATGAGCAAATTTGCAGTACAGCATATATTCCAACAGCAGTCAGTCCGTGTTCATTTTCGGCTCTTGCCGTAGAGTTAACGAATAGAGACGCCACTATCGTGGGGTGATTAGGCACGGGGGAAGCCCGCAGTTGCATTAGCTTATATGTGGTCAGGAGACCCGGTTACCACAAATTAGAACCCTGTAACTGGAAGCTAACCACCACCGATGGTTCGTCCATGAGTACCCAAGAATAAGTGACACTCATGGTAAAGGTAGCCAGTCAGAAACTCCTACTCAATTTCGTGTGGCCCAGTCTTCCAGCTAGCTACATAGTCGGGATTGATCTCCTAAGGCGTCTCGGATGCTGCCTAGATTTAGCATAACGTCAGCTGGTTACACCATCGTGTACAGTGCTTCTCAAATCATTGTACGACCATGACGGCTCCGAATTCGCTCCGGGGATGTCGGGTCACAAGTCGAAGCGTTACTTAAGGTCTCGGTGTGCTTTAATGATACCCAAAGTGTGGCTAAGTTGAAGAACGTAATTCTTGGTCACATCGACGCGTTTTCCTGGAGCAGATACGACCTGGGGCGAACGAATGTGCTGAAACAAAATAAGCACAGGGAACGCCCCTCCAATAAAGAAGCCGCACAGGAAAACCCCAGTGACCCTACAAGAAGTGTTCACAGCGATTAACGAACTGCTCTAGTAAAATGTAGTTCAGTCATCGAACTCCCCATGGTCCTCTCCCGTGGTGTTGGTAAAGAAGAAAGACGGTGGCTTGCGACTGTGTGTTGACTATAGGAAGTTACTCAGGGTCTCCATCAAAAATCCGTTCCCATTAACCGCATCGATGATTTGTTTGACGCTCTGGGACGTTCCGTCTACTTCAGCACGCTGGATTTAGCCTCAGGCTATTGGCAGGTAGAAGTAGAAGAAGCAGACCGGGCTAAAACGGCGTTCGTAGTACCCACAGGGCTTAATGAGTTTCAGACAACGACCTTTGGGTTATCAAATGCCCCCACCACTTTCCAACGTCTAATGCAGCGGGCGTTGAGTGACCTTATATCTCATCGGTGTCTCGTTTACTTGGATGATGTTATCGTCCACGGAAAGACGAACGAGGAACACCTGAGAAATCTAGCCAGCTTCTTTCAAAGGCTGTCGCAAGTAGACCTGACGCTCAACCCAGCTAAGTGTCATTTAATGCAAAATGAAGTAACATAACTGGGGCACTTAATTTCTGGGGGCGCCATTCGAACAGATCCGAAGAAAATTGAGCGGGCTATGACCTGGCCTACGCCCTGAAACTCCCAGGAGTTGCGTAGTTTTCTGAGCCTCGCCTCATATTAGAGAAGATTCGTACCGGGATTCGCACGTATCGCCATCGCACTACACACCCTCCTAGAGGAAAATCGGAAGTTTGAATGGTTCAGAATATGTGAGGTAGCGTTCGGGGCCCTCCGAAGTTCTTTATGCTGCGCACCTCTCTTTTCACTACCAGACTTGTCACCAGCAGCCGGCGGTTAAATCTCGGATACTGATGCTAGTAATTAGACCATTGGGTCCGTATTATCGCAGAAGGGTACTAATGGACAAGAGGGACTGATCGTTTATGTAAATCAGACACTTGGAAAGAAAACGAAATTATTGTACAACCAGAAAAGAGATGCTAGCTCTGGTTTCCTTTGTAAAACAGTTCCGGCACTACTTGTTGAGCAGATGGTTTACCGTTCACACCAACCATCAATCTCCCCGTTGGCTTCAGAACTTGAAAGGCTTGGAGAAGTCACGTCAACGCGGTTGCGTTATCCAGAGGCCCGAGCGTGTTAATGGAGGCTGCCCGTCTTGTGGTACGTAATACGTAACACTAGTCACACTGCAGGGCGCGGATTATGGACGATGACAGATAGCCCAAGCGTCCGACCCCGAAACTGCTCTCATTTACGGGAGACAACGGGACGAAGGAGGTAAGCCCACAACTAAAGAGATGGAAAGGAAAATTTATGGAATTCACTGCCTATGGACAATGTGAGACCAATTAGTAATGCGCGAGGGTGTTCTATTTTCGATTACGAGTCTAACTATTGCAGAAGCATCGTCTTCACACGATCAATGTTAGACTAGGTTTTAGAGGAACTCCATTGAGAGCCAAGACATGCCGGAATAAACAAACTAGACGCAGCAGCCAGACAACGCTTTTGATGGCCATATTTCGTTCATGATATGGCAACCTTCTGCTATCAGTGTGAACGATATGGTAGTTTCAAAAATCCCAAGAACAAACGGGAGGCCCCACTTCAGTCAATATATACTGGCTATCCGAACGAATTAGTTAGCGTAGACATCATAAGCCCTGTAACGGAAAAGTTAAGAGGCAAACGGTATGTGCTTGTGTTGGTGGACTATTTCACGAAATGGTGTGAAGCAATACCTTTGTCTCACATTGACGTGAAAACGGTGGCCAATGCGATCGTCGAGCACTGGGTGTGCCAATGGGGAGCGCCGGGGCTGCTGCACTCTGGCTATGGGTCCAATTTCGAAAGTGCTTTGTTGCAAGAGATCTGTTGGATGTTGGGGATAGACAAAACCCGAACGATCGCCTGCCACCCCCAAAGCAACGGGGAAGTCGAGAGAACTAATCACTCGCTTTTGCAGTTACTAAAAGCGTTTGCAGGTAGCAATCCGACCGACTTGGATCTGGCGATTCCAAAGTGTGCACTAGCCTATCGCAGCTGTGTTCATGCGTCTAATAAACAATCACCCCACTTCCTGTGGACTGACCGAGATATCCGACTACCGTCCGATGTCTGCCTGCCCTCGGCTGTCCGAATACAGCCCGCGGTGGCGGAATACGTTTGCAAGTTTATCGATACTCCCCGGTTAGCACACGAAATGGCAATAACACACTTGTAGAGTGCACACCGGCATCAGAAGCAGTATTATGACAAGCGTATTCGGGCCCCCGTGAGACCTGGGGATAAAGTATGGTTACACACGGAAGCTGTGCGCCCGGGTTTTCCTACAAAATCGTAGAGACAATGGAAAGGACCGTTCGCTGTAGAACATGTGACATCAGATTCGACTTGTTTCATGAAGGATCCGACATCCCCAACTACTCTGCCTATGGTCGTCGACTACAACCGCCTGAAGCTGTTAACGAATAGCACCGACAGTGATCCAGGAGAAGGTGGAGCTGCAGACAGTGTGCCAGAGTTAGGGTCAGAAGTCGAGGTTCCACCAGAGGGGTGCCTAGGGGTGGCATCGAGGACGCTGCCTTAAGTAGTGCGGGTTAGTATGAACTGTCGACTGATGTCGTCAGACATTCTCTGGGGTGCTGCAGGAGACCGCGCCTGATTGCAGATGGCACGGATTGGGAGATCAATACGAAACGTGTTGGATATTGCAGGAAGGCCGCTCTTTGTAACAAAAACGGTTACTATCCACGGGTTTTCTCTTATGAAAATCGTAGCAAACGGCAGGATAGCCCTTCTTGGCTTCGAATTAGATTAGGACAGATTAACATATCGATTGTGTGATACTCAGTAGCTCTGTCAGAATCCAATTTTGTACACAATTTCCCTCGGAACACTCCATTTCCGAGGACCTGTTTGTACTGCATGTGATGGTAGCAACAGTTTGCCGATACACGCTGTCGAGCGTGACGTGTGACTACGTGTTTATTGTTTGAATGTGCTCCTTTTTCGAGATTCCTCTGTATATTTCAGCCCGTGATCAGTTGACTTTGAAGTTGTATGTGTTCTGTTCATTACATCTTTATTTACAGCGGTTGGGAGACAGTGGTGGGTATAAATGGGCGATTTCATCAACTGGTTCCGTATCACCGCAAAATTGATAGCGGGTTGTATTCACTATCTATTAAACCTCGGACATGATATTTTGGCTTTCTGGAGCATACAGGGAACTGTCGGGTTTCAGTGATTCAGTGGTTGATACGCAGGTGTGAGGCTTGAAGCCGGTGTTTCCCTGGTCGACTCAGTTTCTATCCGATGTCATGCGGGCGTCAGTTTTCCTGAAAAGCAATAACGGAAAACTGGCGTAGCATACCTCTTAGGGATCACAATGTCGTCAAAGAACGACAGAGTTCCTAAGATAGAATGAACGCAGCTCATCCTGGTGATCACTTCGGTTGAGAAAGTACGAGTTCATCAGCGCCTTAAATTTTAACCTAGCGGAAGCATTGAAAACAACTGGTGGTAGCATATTCTAGTGGGCTAGCACTATGAAGGAAAAAGATTCCCCTAACAGGGAGCCGAGATCCTAACTTGTGTCACCCTTTCTCGTGATCTTACAGATTGTTGTTTAGTTCAGTTAAGTTCACTTCGATAGGTTCAACAGTTTGGTTGGAAATCCAGGAAGTTCTTGAATTGTAGGTGACCTGCTTCTCGGTCTTGTGGAGGAAGGATTGAATACGGTCACCCGTTGCTGGGTCCTGTGCGGAGGTATCGGCATCAAGGTGTCATTAGTACATTGGTCGATTCAGAAGTAGACAGGGATTGTTGTGAAATTTTGCGTGCAGATGAGTTGCTTAGCAATCAATGGAGATGTATGTGGGTTGACAGAGAGAGAGACAACACGAAAAATGATGAAAAAGAGAACTAAAGTGGTCCACGGAAATCAGGTCTCTAACAGACTGACAATGCTACTGCAACGAGCATATACAGAGCACACAGTACACTTTTATCCAGTTTGCGGGAAAAGGAAGAAGTACATATAAAAAGAACAGTGATCAGAATTATTAGTTTTGGTGGGAGGTAAATGTGTACCGTTAAGTAATCGACCCAACATTTGAGCCCGTTACATTGTAATGCAGACGATAGGGGTGATGCTCAGTTGAAGGTTGCACCTCGATGTGGTTTGGGAAACTGAATAGATGCCTCGTGGCTAGTGCTTATTAACAGTGATTCCAGCTTTCAGAGGGGCCCGTTATCTTTGTGAAAACCACTGAGGCTTTGGTCCAGTGCCTTTTATGTCCATTAGACCCAGAGAAAGTCAGATAGGCAGAGAAGAAGCAGCATTCCGATCCGGTCAGGAGTGCGTTGATCCCATTTTTGCTGTGCGATGGGTCTCGGAACATCGGCGCTCTTATGGGCAGCTGACGATGGTAGCGCTCTTAGGCTTAAAGGCTGCTTTCGATTCAGTTGCTCGTAATTTCTTCTGGAACTCTCTTCTTCGCAAGGTTGTACCAGAGGAGTGCGTGACTCTCTTGAGGTCACTGGGTGCTCATTTTACAATTATGGTGAGAGTTTATGGACAAATGTCTCGGGCGCTCATCGCTTCTAGTGGTGTTCGTCAAGGTTGTCCGATTCCTCCTTCTTGTTCACTTTTGTCGTGGACGACATTATGAAAAGTGCTCTAGAGGAGTCTAGTGAGCTTAGTGTTAAACTTGTTTTTGGTGCTAGATTGACCGACATGGATTATGCGGAGGTCATTGTCTTACTCAGCTCTTCTGTCGAAGAAATGCAGTATATGCTGAACAAGGGGAGCGATTGGCCTTTTTGTATGAAATGCGCTTCGCACCCTTTAAGTACAAATTGTTGCTTCAAAACTGGGGCATTCCCGTTTCTACTTTCTTCATTGCCGGTAATCCGCTTGAGACTGGATAGTTTCACATATTTAGGTAACGTTATGTCGTCAGCTTTTAATGTTGCTGATGATATATCAACGAGGATAGCAAAGACACTAATTGCTCTCCCGTGCCTGCGTCATCTGTGGCATCGGAATGATGTTCAGCTGTCGCCAAAAGGAAAGGTATATAATGCTTATATACGTTCTGCCTTGCTCTCTGTTTCGGAAATGTGTGCTGTTCCCAACGAAGATGTTAACAGAATTGCTGTGTTTGATCATTGCTGCATCTGCCAGTCAGTCCACATTAGGCAGACTGACCGTTCGCCGGTACCTATTCGGGAACTCGGAATGCGCGATCAGTGGATCAGCCACTCACGCTGCACATCCTACGACAGTTGGATCACGTACCGCCTATGCCAGCTGACCAATTACCCTGCCGGCAGTATATGCTGAGACCACCAGCAGTTGAGTGTGACCTCGTGATCACGAAATATGGACATTGACTGTTCTATTGAGCAAACTGGGTAGATGTTACTCGCCTTGTTGGAGTTCTTGTGATCACTTAACTCGCGGGTCAGAAACGGTATCCGAAATGGCAGCATGCCGCACTCAATGACGCGCCTGTAATATTACCATTTCTAGTTCTACCGCGTAGCCTTTTGTATTTTTGCTACCTTTTCAGCAACATTTCGACTGGGATATTCCACGTTGAGGTGAGCAGTAACTCGAGCTACAGTACCTTCCGCTCAATCTCAAGACCGTTGTTGATTGATTCTCTATGGGGCTGTATTCTGACTGTTTTGGAATGGTGTACCTGAAGAGTTTGTGAACATTCTGTACCCAGTCTGCTGTCAGACTTCGGAGCGGGTTATTGCTTATGACAACGTGACACCGACTCTCAACATTTCAAGTGGGGTACGACAAGGTTGTCGAGCCTTTCCTTTCCTATTCGACTTTGCCGTGTACGGACTTCTATTGATAGTTCTGACAGGATGCGAATTTGTTGTGGAATGCTCCCTAGTACTCAAGTTCGTGACCTGGCGTATGCAGACGACATTGCTCTGATTTGTATGGTTTCATTGGGAGCTCAGACAGTCTTAGACGGATTAGCGGCTTTTGTTCGTCACTTTGATGTTGCCGTTGTACCTTCGAAGTACAAGATGCCATTGCAAGACTGACTTGAATCTGCGCTCGCTGTGACCTTTGATGGTAGGCAGTTGGAAGTAGTCAAGAATTTCAAATATCTTCGTCGGCGCTAGCGGACCGCCTGGTGTGGTCACGAGCTAGGGCTCGGATGACGTTTGCTGACTTACGCCATGTGTGGTGCTAGCTTGACCTAGGTATTTCTTTGAAAGGCAGTGTGCAATGCTATCGTAAGCGCGGCCCTGTTGTGCAACTATGAAACCGGTCTCGTCCGCTTGTAGAATGTTCACGTTGTCAGTTTCCGGCGATTGGTATCTTCCTGGCATCATTGGCGTGTGATGGGGATACTGTATCGGCAATGACGAAGATCGCCCGTGTATTTTCAGAACGAGCAGACTGTGTAGATCACCGACCATAAAGTCCTAGTCTAACAGACTTCGTTGGCTCAGTCACACCTTACGAATGCCAACCCACTATATGATAAACCGTGTCTTGCTAACGAGTGGCGGCTTAGGATGAGAGCGGCAGCCTAGTGGCCAGCATTTGATTTGGGCACGATGTATAAAGGTACCGTCACTGAGGTTTGGCTCGTCAAAAGTCTGTTCTTTCCTTGTTTTTTTTATCAACCTGGTGGATGAAGGGTGCACTCAATTTTCAAGGGCTAGGACATTTATGGGGTGGTTGGCTTGCTGTTGTTTAGCATGCCGGCGACACTGCTTCACTTTGTTGTATCGCAAACAACATGCAGATCATGTTTGAATTAGCCTAATTCTATCATCGATCTGTACAATATGACCTCATACTCCTAAAGCGCAAGGTGTTACAAGGTTAGTTTGACCTCGGTCCTATTTTTTACTAGTTAGCCACTTGGGTCTGTTGACCGCCCCATCTACCTGGGTTGTTCAGTTTCAGTGACCTTTACTATTGCTGATAAGGTTTTCTTGGGGATAGCAAAGTGCGTAGCGCGTTATCTAACGTTCTTCGCTTACTGCCTCACAAAACGTGCGATTGTGGACTAACTGTAGGGTATGTATCACGTGTGTATGTTTGACTTTGGTCCGCGGCCTGTAGATGCGATTCATTTTTATGGAAGATGCATACATGCTCCTAGTGCTTGACCACCGTCGAAATCGTGCATCATGTATTCCACTCGGATGTCCACTGCGTCGCGCTCTATTTGTTACGACTGCCGATGGTTAGAAAAGTCGAAAAATGCCTGGGCGATGATGTGAAGGCTATAAAAGTCTTCACTACCCTACTCTGTAAGCCACTTGGCCGGTTGGGGAGTGCCTTGCCGTCTCCATTGTTGTTTGGAAACTCTCCTGGATATGAACATTATCACAATGTAAAGCTGGCTTGCATCCTTTTAGTTATTGGTTTTTCTTCCTACGCGTTTGTTGTCGCATTCTTATCTGCTTTGTGAGTTTGTGTTGATAGTTTGTCACTCTGCACTGGTGTCACAAACAAAGGCAGTCAGAGTTATTCTTTTGTACCGCTGAACACAGAACATGTCTGCGTATGACATTTATTGTTTACGGGTTTCGTTTCGAGCGAGTACATTGGAAGGTCGCTGATATTTTTGGATTCTTTTCGCGTGCCTCTTCGGGTTAGGGTGCTTATGACCCCAAGGGCATCGGTCCCATGGTTTCAAGCTGACAGCTGCCTTTAGTGAGTCAGTCATCGAAATCCTGCCTTTGGAAATATCCATCTCTGCGCAGGTGGATCCGCACCTATGTATGCTGGGGATATCAATATGACTCGAACGTCCACTTGAGTGACCTTTCACTCGAACGATTTAAGTTTGAATTGGTTTCAACAAACTTCATTGCGTTTTGTTGGTTTGTGTGCATGTTACTTTCTTTCTATTTTCGCAGACTGGTAACCGAAAGCCCACTAAGGACTAGCAGGCTTTTGGTTTTAAGTGCTCTTCGTTCATAAGTTACTTGTCGATGTTGAATTGCGTTCGTTCGCTGATCAGCGAGGCAAACTTCATTCTGAAAATTTTCCGGACCCTTGGTAAACGTGACGGTAAGCTGAACTCTGCTGCTTTTATCACTACCCAGGTTTAATCCCTGCCTATTACGTTGGTGCACAAAATATTCCACTGATAGACGGGGAAACTTTGTTTTTAGATGGGTGGTATCTGGCAACTCCAAAAAAACGACGATCGCTTGATCGTAGAAGAATTCGAAAGTTCATGTCCTGTAAGTTTTCGAAGTATCAGCCAGTTACTCCTACCTGTTTACAGTCACGATGGACAAGTACCGCCCTCGTGATGACTTGGTCTCTTGTACCGTTTGTGGTTACTTGAACCCAAGAGGTTCTTTATGCGGTAAGTAGATCTCGTATCCCGACATTGCAAAACCGTCTTTCTATCCTAACGCCTATAAAAATTGGCGTTTGTTTATGCGGTTTGCGTGCATTTTAATTTTAGAGTTCGCAGTAAAATATACTGTATTTAAATTTGAGCAACAGCTCAGGGCTTCCGTCTTCACCTACGTTTCTCTGGTTTATTTCTGTAGAAAATCATTTTGCTTCACTTACGACAGGCGCTCGTAATGGTTCGGTGGTAACGACGCCGATTGTCGATCACAGCTTCACTAGCTCAAAGTTCACTTGTTGCGCTCCTCTTATGTAGGTTTGTATATCCCGGCGGTATCTTGCCAACGTGTGATCTACTATGTCGCGTAGGTGCAAACGCTTTGCAGTATAACAGGAAGAACTGTTTTTAGCAAACAAAAATGTCACTTAGTTAAATCGCTTCTCAAATCTAAGGCATCCTGTAGACGTACCCTGCTCGACATCTACCAGGACACTTGTCTATTTTGAGCAAAAACTGAGGTTGTTTACTTTGCATTCAGTGGAAGCTCACTATTTTCATGACTTTCGGCCATCGTAAATGTTTCTTATTTGTAGTCAATTGCTATGAAAAGGTCCGAGAGGAAACCAATGCCCTTCGTTCATTGGTGGGTAATGAACTCCCCAGTGATCGAGAAGTTCGCTTTGTTTATGAGGACGATCCTCGTGATGCACTGCATGACGTGGGTGAACAGATTTACGTAAATCATCCACGCCCCTCCTGGTTTCCGATCAGTCTGCTTCAACGGTTTCGAAACCCCAAATCGGGTGATTCCTGAACTCTCATCAAAGCGTGATGTAATTGCATTTTCTACCTATGACTGCGAAATATAGATAGATTATTATCTACCGTTTTGACTTTCTATATGCGGTGACTTACTTCGGACTTGAGGCTTTTGTCATATTTGGTATTTGAGTTCATTGGTGTAACCATTTCAGTTACCTGTAAATATGCTGTTAGGGGTTCAGTGGTGAATTTGATGCTAACGAAACCCCTCTGTTTTTTTTCAAAATGATAACCCATTAATTTCCACTGCGTGACGCGTTTCGTTCATTTTTGGGCTTATCGGCTGGAGCCACCAGGCTTGGTACTCGCACATTCTAGCCATAGGTGTGCGAAAGCTCCTATTCGGTCGGACGCCATGGTTACAAGATAGCTCAGTTGTAGGCACGCTGACTACCTCCGTGAGACGGTTGTTCTTACTGCTTTGTCTGCTCTGTTCTAACTTCAGGCCCTGTCGACATACATCCAACCTATATACGAATGATCCCGTAAATTCCTTACTTGACCACACCCAGCGACCACGAACAGGTGTTTGTGTTTTCAGGACATGTGCAGGATCAGGCAGTCATTCCAATTGCTGGCTAGAAACGTTGTTGGAGATTGCAGTGTATAGTAGCCAGTGGCATACTCGTATGCGAATCATTTATGGTTCTTCCTCTTAGCCATGTTTTATCAGCAATTATCTGTTTTGATAGACTTTTCTACTAAGCTCTCTTAAGTCACTGTTGGAGCGATCGGTGACCCGAGCTGCAGTTCCTTTTGGTAGGGTTCGTTACTGCTGGGAATGATCGAATGACAGGTCGTACGGACTTACTACAGTCTAGTCAGCCGGGCGGTTCGTAGTAGCTTATCGCAGTCGGAAATGTGAAAGACGGTTATTAGCGATCTTGCGCAGTGGATTGGGCATCTGGTTAGAATGACGTTGTTGGTGTCGGATATTAACACATGTCGGATTTCGTCACCGAAACTTCTTGGCAAGCGTTGAGGCCGTGAAAGATACGATCGATTATAACGTTATTGTTTGTACCAGAGATTACCTGTGCCAGTAACTTCTCTCTGGTCAGTCTTCATGGAACATCCCAACCGAGAATTTATCAGAAGTGGGTACTCAGGGAGAGAGCGGGTCGATAGGCTAGACTAATTACCAGGTTAGAAAGAGCCATTATTTCCCATACTAGCATACTTACCAAACTGAGGGTGAACAGAGCGAAATGCATCAAAACAGCGAAAAGACACGTTACTGGATGTTAACGTTTCGGTCTATCTCATGAGCTATATAATAAATACAAACAGAATGTATAACAAAGGCGCATGACAGCAATAGTTGAACAGAGTGAATTTTTAGTCAAAAGGCCGCTATCACGAGAGGTGGACGGTGTGAACCATTAACTTTTGCACACACAGCATTGGTTGAGTGCCGTAGTAACAGTGAACGACTTGGTTGGGTCGCTGTTTTGAAAAGTTGGGTCAAGGAAACGCGGTGCGTTAAATTTCTAAAACGAAGAGTAAAATGTCCTAGATGAATGAGAATTATAAGTTATCCTAGACGTCTTAAAGTAATGAACATTGTAAACAAGTTACGTGGGGCCTTCTTGGTCAACACTTTCTCAACGAATATCGTGTGCTTAAGCCCTTTAGAGCGCATGACGGGAGCAAGTAAAACGTAAGATGACAAGTTCACCTAGTGGTTTATCCCCCGACCAAGTTTAGTCGATTAAAGTACGCCCGAAACGGTAGATTCAACCTGATTTCAACGGATGTTCAGTTTGCCCACCTTTGTTCTATTTACACGAAAACAGCAGAAAGTAGTAAATCAAGTTAGTTCCGCACTACGAGTTGAGATACTTTCTGAGCTGCTTTTCTTATGGAAACTATTAGTAAGAGCTGTAACGTGAAACGAACTTCAGAATTTGAATTGTCACTCTCACTTGTTACGTTCTCACTGAATTACTATGCTCCATTGAGTCATCCATCGGCTCTTTTTCCTATTGTCTATGCACAAATTACAAAATTAAAATTAGGTTGTTTCCGTATTGCATAAAATTGACTTTAATTCACTTCCTACTTCCATCACTGGCATAACCATGATTGGTTCTTTCTGTTTCTGTACTACCCGACATATCTATTCTCTTTAGAAAAATAAGCTGAAAATATCATAAGCTCTCAGTGCCTTTGCAAAAAGTACACGAACGGATGTTCTTACTTCACGAGACAGGCAGCGAGCCCTAATCTAGACACCTATGTTTCAACAGTTTGCACTCCACATTAGACTTATTACCGAACTCGAGGAAGGCCAATAATTGCTGCTTATGGCTTGCCAGACGTAGAAATGGCCTTCTTAGTAGAGGTGGCCGATGAAAATCGCATGCACTGACCACTTGTTGCACTTCAAGGCTTTCGCACCAGAGACGTGCATCACAGTTCACAAAATCCGTCTTGAGAATGCTCGCCTCTGCCAAACAGATTGAACGTCTTTTAATTTTTAACGACAAACGTCGGGCCAACCGTAATAACGTTGTCACATAAGCCGGCATGCACATAATCACCATGCATAGGTGATGGAGTAGTGTTATTAAGGCAAAATAACAGGTCCGGTGCTAGCTGTACGTATACACAAACTGAACTCATTATGCTGCACTCAACTACTGTGTACCTTCGACTCCGAGAGAGGATCTAACGCCGACACCTGCCAAATCCAAACTTATTTACAAATTCACATGTACACGAGACATTACGGTGTGGACACTAGGAACATCAATCTGGTAGCATATCCGGACTTGGCTCCTGAATGTCCTAAGGTGAACAGTTAAGAGTACCATAACGAAGTACTGGCTCGAATTTAATTGTGCGTCAGGTCTGACGAATGCTTTCCGTATTGTCCGGCAAACTGTGATCGAATGCATTTTAGCTTTATTCACGACGCTTGCTTTATCAATCAGCTGAACACTTGTGCAGATGCAGAGGCGAACGATCGTGATCTTAGCATCACCTAGGTAACTTGCTGTTCAGCGGACGAATCTTACTGTAACTGTTTGTTTGGCGTCCCGTTTCGGTTGTGTTCATATTAATCTGTTTGTTAGTTTTTCAAACATTTATTAGCTGAGCGCTGTTCATTTGATTCGTTATTCGGTGAGTGTGTTAATAACGTTTGCTTCGCTTACTACTCAACTTATTATCTATCTGTTTCTATGTCGGATTGTTCTTCTCGTTCTGTCAAACGTTTAAACATCCACACATTTTGCAAATTCCCTTAGAATCGAGTGTGATGATTGCTGACTAGATTGGTGTACTGTTTTGTCTTTACGCGTACATCAACTGGTTCAGTTTGTTTTCGTGAATGCACCTGATGAGCATGAAAGAAATGCTGCTTGTACATACCACTCAGTACTTTCGGCATTATTCGAATTCATACGGGATAATATTGCCTCATATTCCACAAGTACATTCGATACAGCCTTCGTAGTGAATAAGCTTCATAGGATGACGGCTGGAAGCGTTCGCTTGATATTGTGGTGGATTGTCAGACTGGAGGTGCGAGTTTTCGAGCCCTCGGCCGAATACCTCAACGCGGGGGGTGAGGTACGTTCAAAAGCCTGCCGCGATCGAATCAAGAACAACGTGCGCGACCGGATGAGTCATCCCTCGACTGGATCGGACCAACGGGCGAGGCAGGGCAGGCGAAATACGACAGACGGCCAGATCGGAGGTGTAGTTTTTCCAACATTTGGAGGAACATTTCGACACGATGTTGGAATACGGTCAAGGCCAACATTGGGTGGATGGCGGACAGCACGAGCAGCCGGACGAGCCATCGCGCAACGAAATCGGACAAACAGACGAGGAATGGCAGGCAGAAAACCCCCCGGTAGAAGGCGCCGATCACACACGTAAATCGGTCAGAATTGCACACGACGTGTGAACGGAAACCGGGGGTGTTGCGGGTTGGAATTATGACTCATAAACGAGAGAGCGCGCGTTGCAGGTGACTGGCGATTTGGACAATAAAAATTGTGCTTTATTGGACGCCTTCTCGCTACAATATGACAGAAGTGGTGGTTAACTAGTTCTGTTTAATGTTGTCTCGGAGTGGAAATTGTATGATCGGTATTGCCGCTTCGACCCTAGAATATGTTGATAACTTTCAGAGGAAGCCTCTGTGTGCTTTAATAGGAAATACTCCGGACCTCTGTCTATCAAGCATACATTTGCAATGCAGCTCGGTTAATCTCGCAATACCCCTCCCTGCTCATATAAATTCTCTTGTTTTTCTCGTGAAACAGTGGATGAGGTTTTGTTTTTCACTAATTGGTACAAGGCGACGAAACTTCATATGATCACCAATTCAACTTGGTTTTCAGCACACGTTATTTTTTGCGAAAGCCTTTGATGCAATAGATAATGTGATTTCACCCCGAGCAAGAGATCTCGATGTTGCGATCATTAGTTGGAGCTTACAAGACGACTACCGTGTCTCCGTATGTGATCGGACAAGTTTGTCATTATTCACGAGCGGACTGGACAACGCATTTGTTTGAAAGAATTCGGTCCTGTTTACTATGAAATCAATGGTGGTGTACTTATCGACGCGAACGCATTATAAGAGCCCGGACCCGCTTTCAGCTACAGGTACTGCCTTCTCCAGATTGTTTCCCAGTACACAACCCTTCATTGATCCGTTATCTATGAAAATGGATACGTTGGTAAGGTGAACGCGGTCTGAACACGTCAAATATTGACTTCCATTCCGAGCCATTTCTTTCAGCCTTTTTAGCTGATAGACGCCGTCCTTTAAACTGGGGGTGATTGGACCTCCTACAGGACGGACACTGAATTCTTCATTCCTCCAATGTACGCCCTATACTACTGTGCATCTTCCTTCTTGCACTCTATCCAACTAGTATGAAGTTGTACGGTTTGTCAACTGTTCTGGTTTTTTCTCGAGAATATGCATATGGTACACCCTGTCAAGGTGTAACTCATGACGACGCATTCTTTTGGTACAACGTGAGCTGTGTCAAGGCAATTATGAGTATACATCAGTGAACCATCCCCAAATCATTGGTTCGGCAAACAGTCTTTCGAAATGTTATCACCAAATGTCTAAGGGAAACTGGACACAACTGTGGTCTTCTAAATAATATGCTGTCTAAAATCACTACGCATGGTGAAAGTCGCGTAGGCTGTGGCAATCGGCAAAATTAAATGAACGACTCACGTTGGCAACTCCTAGTTTGTTTTACCTTATTTTCCTTTATTCCTTTCCATATTTACTTACGTTTTAACCAGACATTAATCTGTAATTCGCATTGTCCGTGTCACTAACCACAGACTTTCACCAGTGAACCTTTTGTCTGTATTCATCCACCATGTCGATATAAAAAATGTCGACGATCATATGGTCGCACCACTTTTTACAAAACGCCTATACTTCGCCACTGTCAGTCTTGCTGTTGATGCCCCTTGTAACTGCACTCACCCTTTATAGATAGTTCGTATCATTTCCGATGTAGTAATTGATGAGAAATAGAGGAAGTGTTATTGTACATGACACGTTCTCTTCCTCGACTTGTTAGGCGCAATTTTTGAATATTAGGTTAACTGAGCAACAATGACCGTTTGGTGATGCACCGGCTTTCGTATTATGAATGCAAACACTCAGCAGGTATGTCGTGAAACCTTCTTATGTTTTTGATGTGAGGATGCGAAATTTCTTCAGTTGAAATCCAGAATTCCACGGCACATTTTCCATCGGCTTTAACTTCCATAACCTTTATATTGCTAATGGCTGGTGTTAGAAAAAATCGGCAAACATGTAAGTTTATTGTAACCGAGAATGAGAATCTTTCAAACGGGGCAAACATAACGCAAAACGGGAATTAGGGGATGAGGCGGCATGCTTGGTTCGGCTGCCGACACTTCAACAAAGCCGTAAGTACGCGAAGGTAGCCGCCCTTCAGGTTGACATTCTGCAGTAATTCACTACTACAGCGAAAGACGTGTCAACATAAATAGCAAGCGTTTCATTTATTTCGTCTCTGTTTATCAGTTCCAGTCGGTGTCTACCTAGGCAACACTGTAGACAACAGCATATTAAATGTGATTTTTTAAGCAATGGAAATATATTGACTTGATGATGATACTTTAAAGACGTCTGTTCGTCACATCCTTCTTAGTGGTAACTGGCAAGTTGGTCAAGTGAACCTCTTGCTTATCGAAATGCTGACGGATGAGCGCGAAGTTTGGGGATTGGCAAATCATTTAGGAATTTCGCATATGGATGGATGTTTCTCTTGTGCAATATCGTTCATAAATAACAGAAAACACTAATATCAAAATGAAGAAATTTATGCAATTAAAGAGCTGCCTAAGAAAAAGTCTACATGCTGATTAATCATAGAGACGTTAGGCACAGAGTGAATTTTTGACTTTATTGAAAGCTGTCTGGTCAGCGCGCGACGTTTTTCAGGATGGCTATGCTGGTGAGAATTTTGATGCTAACAAATGCGATCAAGTCGAACCAGCTTGATACTACCAGACTAAATACAACTACACTCACTAGTTCTCCTATCCTACTGTTGATTGCGTAGATCGTTTGTGTAACTAGCACGATCCCATTGGCATACAGGAAGTTAACGTTTATAGCTGCATCACTTCTGCCTTCACACTAAGAAGGGTGTTAGAAAAGTTGCTATCATACACAGAGAGCTCAGATCTCCAGAGAGTTAACCGTGACCATCGGCGAATTCAGTGAAGTGGAGAACACACCACTACTACTCAGAACTATGATATAAGTTTAAATATACGATAGTACACTGCCGTAGCGCTGGAAAAATAATCCGTTAAAGGGTTTAGTTGGTTGTAACAAACATCTCTTGTCAGCCCCTCAACTGATTCCGCGACTTTCGCCATGCAGTATCACTTTGACCAGACGTTCACATTGTTATTTTCCTTCTGTGGTTCGTATCAGGAAATCTATAAAGCACGTATTGGTAAACCAAGTTTCTGATAGTTTGGAACAGTGTTGGTGTTGTCCGTAGCACTGATTGAGAATTTAGTTGTTAAGATGTTTGTCGAACTTAGTTTGCTTAGTTTGCGTTACCAAACGAGGTGACATCACTAGTACGCAAGCGTTTCGGTTCATAAGTCTGAGCGTGGAGTTTGATGAAGTTCGATGGATGCCTGCGGATATATACCAAAGTGGATTGACCTTCTGTTCTGAATTCTGAATGGTCATTCACTGTACGTTCTTAGCGTTTGACACAAGTTACCATTGGCTGTTTCCTGGTGCATTTGAACTTTGACCTGAGGCTGGATTGGTTGCTTCCAATGACTCGTTCCTTTGATACGGAGTCTGATTGGCTGTTTCCTGTTGTTGCAGCTCGAACCTGATTGGTCGATCCTTGTCCCTTAACTGACTGGATCAATTGTTGTTTGGAATTCGATTAGATTGATTATCCATTGCACCCTTTTGATCACCGGTCCAGTCTGTTCTAAGTGCTCCGTTCTGGTTAGTCGGCACTTGGGCTTGACGGCGTTTACTTCCCAGTTCCTTGGTTTGCGTTAGTTCATTAACATTGCCCAGCTTGATGTGTTTGTTTATTGATTCGGCTGATGAGTACCAAGCTTCGAGATACCCGCTTGTTTGTCTGATGTTTGCCTGAGTAAGGATCTTTGCGGCGCTCATGTTGGAGGTGTGTCCAGTTTGATCCCTGCGGACGGCGATCAGAGTAAATCGTTCGGGTCTCTTGATATACAATTCGTGTTCATTAATTCGTGTTGATAACTTACGTCCGGCTTGGCCGACGTAATGATGTTCACAATCAGTGCGTTGGATTTTGTATGTAACGTTTTTTCTATTGGCAGGTTTGAGTTGTTCCTTTGGTTTTGGTGATGTTTTTTGTAGTTATCGTTGGCTTGTGCGCTGGCATGATGCTGTGGGGTCTCAGACATCTTACGATAATTCCTAATATGGTTTTGATGTATGTCAGTACATTTCGTTTCGTTGATGGTTCCGCAGAGCTTGAATCTCTTTGTTTCTGCAACGAAGTCCGTGTGATGAAATTATGTCAGCATCCGTTCCAAAGAAGTATGTGGCATACATACTTTCGGCGCTCTGTGGTACTAGAGTGTATTTGATTTCTTTCAAACAAAGTTCGATTGCAGTCCTTTGTATAGCACATTGGGTGGTTGCTCTGATGAGTTGGTCCATGTGTGCTTCTTTGCGGCAAACGAAGGCCTCCAATGTTTCATCAGGTTTGACGCTGATTGATACATCTAAGAACGGCAGCTGGTGGTGGGCTTTCAATCTCCGTGGTAAATTTAACATCACTGAAAACGTTATTGAGCATTCTGAGAATCACGAATGTACCGTGAGTGTATTGTGTCCACAAGTTTGGCGTAATCTTTGGCAGCGCGATATTCTCTAGTTTGTGCATGACTGTCTCGGTGATGTATCCGTATAAGTGGCAAACCCATTGGAGTTCCTTTAAGCTGCTCATAGATTTTACTATTGAATCTGAATTATGTTGACTAACAACTCCATGTGATTGCATATGCTTTCCGATTCCAAGGGGTTATTCGTTCGTGGTTTTTTCCTGTAGCAATCTTTGCAATGTTTCTCTGGCCAGATTGAGGTAGATGGAATCAAAGGGCGCTGTGACATAAAACGAAATCATTACTTCATTTTCCTCCATCTTGACGTTTTTCAGTTTGCTCAGAAATCGAAGGGTATTGCTAATGAAATGTTTTAATCTGTCGGTGCCATATCGTAGTCGCTTGAGTAGGTCATTGGCCAGGTTGTATGTCGGTGTGGCCGGTAAGGTACAATTGGTCACAATGTGATACCATCCTTGTGTATTTTCGGTAGTCCGCAGAACTGGACAGTGGTTGCATCCTCCGGCTTCATTTTTCAGCGTTCCTGTTTGCTTATCTCGTGTTTGTCTTCTAGTTTCTTTAATACGGTATTGATTTTGTTGGCAAGTTTTGTAATGAGATCAACAGTGTGATCGTTGTGTTGTTGATCAGGTGTTTTGTTTTCTCCATCTGGTCTGCCTTATCCATGTTGATCATCATCCGTCCTTTGTCAGCCGGTAGGATGGTGATGTCATTCTTTTTGAGGCTGTTCAGTGCTGACTGTTCACTTTTGGTGAGGTTATTGGAATTCCTGTTATGGGTCATGACTGGGACGATAGTTTGTTGGATTTATTGCTTTACTTCTTTTGACAGGCTGTTCGATTTCATTGTGTGCTCCAAGTTGGCCGGATATTCTTTGGTCGACAAGGAGTTCTTGTCCGTCTTTAGAACGCAGACGATTTGATAAACTTTTGATCCATCTTTAGTTGCTAGTGTTTGCGTTCTACTTCACCAGTTTTGATACCTTTTCCTCAAGTGTCACTCTCTTTCTATCCTTAGTTCTTGCGACTCGTTGTCCGACCGCTTTCCCAAATTTCTATAGCTGCTGTCCATGTTTTATATGTTTACAGTCTTCTCTGTTAGCTGTCACGACGTTCTCATATTTTCGTAACCGATTGTGGACATCACTTATTTACGTACGTAACATCCGCCCTAAATTTTGTGTAGCCATTGCTCAAGTTTGTGGATGATTGAACTGTGACCTACACTTAATACCTGTTGAGAAAATGTTTTGACTCAGTCATTCATACAGGAAGAATAGTTGCTGACGTGCCGAAACTCTTCTGCATGTAAGGGTTTTCCAGCAGTGAGCATTCTTTAACTTTATTTGCCTGTGTTGGTTTATGATAAGTGAGAACAGTGGTGATGTTTGTAGCTCGGGTTGGGATGTTTCCCGGGCTTAGCATTCAGGTTGCAAATGTTTCATCACCAAACGGATTGACATCGTCAGCGAAACCGTGTTCGGCAGGTGTGTATGTAGGTGCTGTTGTCCTCCGCATATTTGTTTTATTTCTCCACCCCCAACTTACTAATGTTACGTATAATATATATGTGTATGTATATGATATATACATTCCTGTTTATTGTCGTTTGGTACCTAACAGGTAATACGAAGTATTAGCATCTACCATTGTTCGTTTTCTTACCGCTGCATTCAAAACCAACCATAGTCGTAGCATCCGCTGCTCTCCCGCTGATCGGGACAACCGCTCAATGCCAGGTGAATCAGACTTACTTTTTTGACTCCTGGCGGAATCCCCTAAGAAAATCTCTGCTCACGTTACCCTGCGCTTAAAATTGTTCCATCTGTAGCTCCACCGCCTAGGGTTCTCGTAACCTGGCAGACTAATTCGGTTCATTTTCATCATCTTTTTTCTCCTCTGTCCTCAATTGTAATTTCTTTAACAGTGTGACTGGCTAACATTAACACTTTCAGTGCTCCTGACTCTCCGGTAGGTGAGTCGGCAGACTACGCTGTCGGACACCTTTTCGGGTGTGTGCTGTCTACGGGACGTGCTACGATTCATTTTACTCCGCCCTTGAATTCTGCAATAGATCAGCGGTTCTTGTTGATGGTCTCTAGTGATGTCGAAACGTATATATTTTATCAGTGTGAATTCGGAATTACACTGAGTTCAAACCCAACAACGCTTAATCAATCGGATCCTAGTGAACGATCGTTTGTGCGCCATCATATTTAACACTGCGGTCAGTCTATCAATTTGGCCTTGGCAGCCAATCTTATGAATTTCTTGGTGTACTCCATATAACATCTGATAGGTAATTGATTGCAACTGTGAAGCTTCTGGGTTCTCAGCTTGTCGTTGCTGAACTGTGGCGTTCAGACGTTCCGTTTCTGTAGCTGATTCGATTGCATTCGGGTCCGAGATTTCAACAGCTGAATCGCTTTTGAATTAGCACCTACTAAACTGTTTTTCAGCACCACAATGACTAGCGTGAACTTCGGGGCTTAGGTCGCTGGAACCTTGGGAATCTCCAGATCCGGACTTTTGTTTCGCAGCCATTTTCAGAAATTGTGGCAGTCGATTCTCCTGTACAGTGACCACACGTTTTCGGTGTACATGAGGGGATGAAGAGCTGCCTCATAAACGCTGTTCTGCAAATATTTAAAATTTCGAACGGGCTGTTTGAAACTCTTGTAACAATGGCGGTATCATTAACTTTGTATGTTACATTCAGGTTGATTACAACTACCACTGTGACGTATTCTGCACTAAACGGAATAAAATGTGAGAAGCACCGCCAGATGTCGTACTCGGTCACGAGTGTCCCCAACGTATGTAACAGACACTAAAGCGTCAGCTCTCGTCTTCGTAGCGAACGGTTATGACTTCTTTGAATCTGAAGAATGTTTGTGACGCAGTTACTCGTCATGCATTTTTGGGTTGCCTCCCTTGTAGAGGAGATCCGATGCAAAAATTCAGCCTTTTGAAACTTCAGTATGCTAGTCTTAGGTACAGAATATACATCCATAGACGGCTGTCTTGAGCTTTCTGTAGTTTACTTGACGTTCAACGGAGGTGATATTCTGAAAGATCACTTGGAGTTTCCGAGAATTTCGAAGTGGTGCTGTGTGTTGATTGATCCGTCGATCTTACCAGTGTTGTCTCATCAGCTTGCGCTGTTAATGGAGAGAAATCTTCCAGGAGGGCGATAGCGTGTAACCAGCTGTTCATTTTTACCTTTATTTGACTAAAGGCCCATTCACTATGCTCCACGGTAAGTGGTACGTCATCTTTCAAGGGATTTGATACAACGGGTCTTTAAATACTCTAGGTGAGAAACCGATGCCCGGGCTACTCTCTCGGTTGTCCCAAATATTGACCTTTCTCCACTTATACGATTGAGCTTGCTGTTTGCAGTTTAGTGACAGGTGCGTATCACCTTGGGCTAATTTCGAAGCGAGGGATTTTTAACTATTTGGTATGATACTACTCGTAGAAGTACAAGTAGTGCAATCGTTCATCTTCAACTTCATGTGAACCTGTTTACTTGTTTTGGAGGCCCTATTCTATAGTGTTGTTCGAGAGTAGAGAGTATTCTGGCCATCAAAGCCCATAGATCAAGGAGTTAGGGCTGAGATACTAGTGGTAATCGTTACGCTTCCTGGCCGTCATCATATCCATTGACGAGGTAGGGCATGAACTGTTGTAAGCCCACATACTTCTTTATTACCAGCTGCGTCGAATCCAAAGCCACAGCGAATTCGCCTGCATGTCTTGTTCTTATCCCACCGAATATTACCACGTTTCTAAAATTGGATTCATGGTTCTCTTTGCCTATATATGCTGTCGTAAGTTACCTTCAGTCACGCCTGTTTATTGCGAGTCCGTGTCAGATGAGTATTTGTTCAATTTTCTTCCTGTTAGGCCAACGCAGTAGTGCAGTGAGGATAGACGGTCGCACCATACTACTCACACCACTATTCAGTAGCAGCATGGATCGAGATGATCGCGGATCGAGATAATCGCGTGATAAATACGACAGAGATACGGGATGGATCGTTGGAGGGTAGAATGACATATAATGGCTTTCGCTACACGACGGAACTGATACATGGTGTCTAGAGCGACTGGAGTATCCTCAGAAGAGTATGGTGTGCAAATGAGTGTTTCCGTTTCTTGTCGTGCTCAGACGCTTAAGTAGTGTGTTGGTTTC
>QNGE01000528.1:0-110870 GCA_008508345.1 Paragonimus westermani | reverse complement strand
TTCGCTACACGACGGAACTGATACATGGTGTCTAGAGCGACTGGAGTATCCTCAGAAGAGTATGGTGTGCAAATGAGTGTTTCCGTTTCTTGTCGTGCTCAGACGCTTAAGTAGTGTGTTGGTTTCTCCAATAAAGTAACCTTTGTGTCTTCCGCCTTTTGGATTCACAACAGTAGTAGTAACATTTTCTGCAAACTTATTTATTTGATGTTTCTGTCTTCAGGATTTTCTTCATGACTTTCATAGGTGTACCTCAAATGGTTGCTGTTGTTTTGTACGCAATTGTGATTCCGAGTGGTAGTGGAAGTCTGGGTTTTATTTCGGAAGTTTCTGCATGTGCAGTAGACTGGCCCGGTTGGTGCGAGTTGCTTGTCCGCTGTATCTTTTCGAAAACGTTCGACAGGAAGTTTTCCGTCCACAAGACGGACCAGTTGTTCGTTTACAACACGAATCAAGGTCCGGTTTTCGTCAGTGTATTTGAGTTTACCAAGTGTCTTCCTTCGGCCTTCGTACAAAAAGCCTATGTTAAAAAATACGAAAGGCGCGTCACTTTCCAACGAGGACCTGAGAACAAAGTCTGTCCCCTGATAGGTTGCACCGTAAGCTTGTGTACTCTGATCATAAATGCTGTGTTGTTGAGACAACAGATTGTGCCGACACGGTTCGCAAAGGTGCTTTGGGGATGTGGGACCGTTAACTATTAGGCATAGCTGCATCGCTCCGCAAGCTCTGCTGTGCCTCACATAAGTATGACAACCGGTCATTGGGCACGTCGTGTTCTGTTGATCCCTGTTGTGTCATGATGGGTGTGATAATCATGTGGCCGGTCTCCGATAAGCGCTTTTAGACTTAGATGTGAAGGTTAGATTCAGTAATACTAGGCGTACCTTTTGTTTCAAGTTTGAAGAATGACGTCCACGTTCGACTGTGGATGTCATCGTACACGGTGTCATTGGTGCTGCGTTTTCAGAACGGTTTCTCTGCGTACTATTTGTCCACTTTTGTTACTGTGGTTCCTATCTCTGCATTTGTGTGATTGATACCAGTTGTAAATTGAGATAATGAACCTAGCACAGTCCATGCGGAAGAAAACCTTGTGGTTTATTTTAGAAATGCTTTGGTTTCAAAGTTAGTGTGTTTCTGTTACCCACAGAGTCACCACCTGACTACACCAAGACGAAACTTGCAAGCATACATTATTAAAAATTATTTAGAATCCAGCATTGTTTAGACGTCGTCAGTTTGGATTATATAGTTTGTGTGCTCCGTACACGCACAGTCACTGTTTACGGGTGTTCTGTTTCATGAGACTACTGTTCATATCTATCAGCCTGTTGAAGCGCGTTACATTACTTCGCGTCTGTCGACCATTATTCTAAAAGGAGACTTCACTGCTATGCGCCGAAAATAGCAGTTTTCGTCTCCTCTGTCGGTCACATCGCCAGGTACATGAGGTGGCCTTGGAAGTGCGCTAGGGTCCATTTTAGTAGACTTCCTCCTATTTGGGATTAAGCGAGAGTTAACCGCAGAAGAAACAAGTTTGTCATACTGTAGCGAAAAGATTTCCAATAAAGCACAGTTTTTATTGTCCAACTCGCTGGTTGTTACTCAACGCACGCGCTCGCGTTTATGAACCGGAATTCCGATCCTCAACACACCCGGTTTCTGCTCACACGTCATGTGCACTTCGGCCCGGGTTGTATGTGTGGCCGACGACTTCTGTCGAGAGGGGTGTTCGTTTGCCATTCCTCGTCCGTTAATCCGAACTCATTGTGCGATTGCCCATCCGGCCGCTTGTGTTATCCGCAATCTATCCACTGCGAGCTTTGACCGTATTCTACTACCGTGTCGAGGTATTTCTCCAGGTGTTGGAATCATCACGTCCTCGATCTGATCACCCATCCCATTTTACCTGCCATGTCTCGTCCTCTAGTCCCATCTCGTTGATCGATGGTTCGCCTGACTGACCATGCTGTCCCCAACCTGCTTGCTGTGAGCTCTTGCACGTACCTCCTTGCCGCGTCGGGGCATTCCGCCGAGATTTGGAATACTCTCACCTTTGGTTTCGTAGTCCACCACAATACTACAAACGTCGCGGTAATAACACACTATTTTCCCGTAATTCTAAACTGGCAATAGATAGCGTAGTGGAAAGCTCGACTAGTCATCATCCTAGCCTGAATGTAAGGTTCGAATTTGGGGGTAACATTTTTCTACCGTCTGTGCAGATCCTTATACCGTCTGGAATATGGCCCCATTGAAATAACTGTATGCAGAAAATCCATGTGTTCTCTTCGTTATCTGAGCTTTAGTAGTTTCGCGTAGTTTCAGCATAAGCGTGAATACGCATCTCACACGAGCATGACGAATTTGTATACAGAGAACTCTTGCCATCTGGACAGGCGGTCACTGTGAGAAGAGAGGTTTGCATAAATCTGCCTTTTATTTGTGATTACAGTGTACATCCAACAATGCAGAAATGATTAAATCCGACTAGAGAAAAATTTAAAGTAGCTGCATTCTGTACACTCTCTGGGACCAAAAAATCGTTCTTAACTCCAATCAAAGGAGATCAAACCTGTCGTTAGTTCACATTGTGCTTACGTACGAAGTTGTATAGACAAAACTGAAATTGAAAGGACGTTCACTTAAATGGTTTCAGAAGTTCGTATTACCTGGTAATGGTAACGTCGCTGAACCGCAGTCAATCGATTTCCACAGGCGCTGGACACATCCTGACAACTGATCACCTTACCAATCCAGCTTTTACATTCATATTACTATTACGTTATTCTACTTCAAGGTTCTTGCGGTTTGTTGAAACGATCCCAGTCAATCTACTCTAGCCTCTTCTACGTTCGGAGAGAGTTGATCATAAACTCGACCATTTCTGGGACTTAGCAATTTACGCTAACCCGCCAATTGACTAATCCTCTCATAACTAAGATTAGTTGATATGTGAAAACGCCGATTCACGTTATAGAATGCAGACGTGAAATGAGATACGTACACCTACTACTTATATTCCAGCTTATTTATTCAGACTTCTGAATGGAACCAACTCTTTTTTTACTCTTTTTTTCACGACGAGAGATGTTCTTGGATTTACGAAACGATTTTGGCCGAAAAAGCGCATGGTAATCTTTACAGGAAAGCTCTGTGAGTGCTACTCCACTTCTGTATTCCGCTGAGCCTTGGTGTTGGCCAGCCATTTCAACATGAATTGTTGATGCCTGTCCTAAATATGATGTCGGCTTTGGTTGTACACAGTTCCCCGCTAAAGTGGGTAAACAGTTGGTGAAATCAGACAAGAAATTTTGTCGGTAGAAACCTGCAGTCTTTGCCAACCCATTCGACTGCCGACGGTTGTTTTTAGCAATCGGAATGCTGATTGCAGCAGGCTATCCCCGTTGTAAGTTCCGTAGGTCTACTAGACTCGGGTTTCGCTATTATTAAAGTCGATCACTAATACAAATTTGCATTTGCACTGGAAGTTGAACTCCATTCCTTTTGGCCTATAAGACGAACGAGTTTACCATTGGAACATTGGCTCCATCCTAGGCACGATCGAATCGCGCCATGCCTACTCCTTTCTCTGTGATACTCTGGTTCCCGGTCCTATATTTAATCAAGACGGTAAGATGAGATACATTGCGAGATGCAAGCATTTCGTTTATTCTCATCAGCCGATTACGTAAAACACTTGTATGTATGTAAGTTAAGCATCATCATCATCATCATCATCAGTGGTTCATCACATTAGTGGTTCACACTAATGCTTAACTGCCACACAACCATGAAAAGCAAACCCAATATATATAGGAGAGAAGGAAAAAAGAAGGGGACGGGAAGGGACCTAACTACTGGAAATGACTACGTCCATATTCAAACATTCAGCATCAAGGTGTCTACATGTAGCGACAAATCAATGAAATGAACGAATATCACGTGGGTGCAATCAGGGTTCACTGCCACGCTAACGAAACTGGTTGCATCAGCACCTTTTGCCAACAGAGGGCCAGCGCATGACACTTGATCAACAATGTCTCGGGGATCGCCAAAAACCTAGGGTTACGACTACGCTATAGGACCGTGGACGAAGTGACGGGGTCAACCACGTGACCTATTGTGATTTGGTGTTTACCGATCGAAGACGCCGGATTTCTGTTCGGGTGTTGATATGCTGAATCGCCTCAAGTCATTGTTTGCACCAGCCACTTGGGGTTTTTCTCCGCCTTCCTTTGTCGTAAGTTTCGTTCGGTTCTGCCAATGTGTGAGTCACCGCAACTGCAAGTGAACTGGTAGATAACGTGAGATTCGGAGTTTTCCGAGGAAGTGCGATCGGGGCGGTATAGACTCATCCTGCAAGTGAAAATCAACAAGCGCAGTTCCGCTGCAGGATGTGTGCGATCAACGGCAGATTCCATCTCTCGAATACATCGGTAATATCGTAGTCACCTGTTTAAGGAAGGTTGATAAAAAGCTGCTTCTTCAGCTCTGATTGTGGTTGGGAGGTAGCCATTAGTTCCTTGTAGTAAGTTTCAATAAAGTTGACTAGATACACATTCGCAAGCAGTACATTCTTCAAAATCTCCTCTTCAGAATTACGACTGTTGGCCGTGCACAGTTTCCTTACTCAGTGAAGAGTAGTTCGCACCAAACTACGCTTGTAAGCCACGGGCGCAAATGAAGAGAACTGTTGGTACTGCCCGTTCCATGTGGCTTTCCGATAAACAGACCTGCTGAGTGTACCGTCTATCGCTTAGAAATAAGGACGTCCAAGATGTTAACAGATGTTAACGGTCGATACAATCCGACAGTCCATCTTCGACCATTCTAATAAAAATATCACCTAATCTTGGGCCCATCAACTTGCTTATAAGCACATCCATCGAACTTAAACTGGATGTTTTCCGTGCACATAAGAATCAATTCTTCAAGGTAGTCCAGAAGAGTGGACGAAGAAATGTTATGAATCAAAATAAAATTGCACAACTAATCAACTGTTTCATGTAATGAAACGTTCGTGGATAGTGAGTCAACGTCAATTGAGTACATATTCTGTGTGGACTCACCGAAATATTCTCCAAAATATCGCACACTCCAAAAGAATCCTTGGAAGAACGGAAGCTGAGGGTTTTACGGATGAAGTCAGCGACCTGAACTAGCCATCGAGCAAGGTTGTAGTAAGCTGAATCATCCATGGCGAGGATAGACCTCAGGGGACACCGGCTTTGTGCAGTTTGGGTGATCCTCTCATTCTTGGTGTACGGGTCCCAATCGGTTTCAACTAATACTCCCGTTCACTTATATATGCATGCAATAAAAGAATTTGCAGCTTTCTCGATATTTGTTTTTTTAATGTAATGTTGTCTGGCGTACTGTCAACTTTGAACTTACTATCCTCAACAAGGACGGTGCGCATTTTCATCACACAATCAGCTTTATTCAAGATTACAAGGTCGGCGCCTTTGCCGGGTTTCAGAAATACCACATCCTGCATCTGTCTCAGTTGTCTGATGGTTTCAAAATGTCCAGAGAGTAGACAACAATGCTGGCGAATAGGTGACAATATAAACTGATGCGAATCACCGACCGTTTTAGCACGAAACCAACCTGCGATTTCTGGCGAAGTGGGAGAGACCTCTTTCAGCTGGTCGTATGGGTTTGGAAACTGAGCTTTAGTCTCTAACTGGTTAACTTTCTTTGGTGGGAGTTTGTATTTTAAGCCCAGAGAAAGTACTTCTAACTGTGCTTGCGTAAACTGCTTACTTGACAAGTGAACATGTTTCAAGGCATGTTTCAAGGCATCACTAGGAAAATTGGGTTTGCTAATGGTACGATCCACTGATGCGATCAATTTCGTTACAGTGGCAGTTAACCCTGATTGCGCCCCTGTGATGATCGTTCATTTCATTGATTTGTCGCCTCGTGCTCAACCTATATATATATATATATATAAAGTGTTTTACATAATCGACTGATGAGAATAAACGAAATGCTTACATCTCGTAAGGTATCTTCTTGCCATCCTGATGAACTGGATAAAGGGAACTCAACGTTTCAGATTACTTTTGTTCAGTAGCTCCGTACTCAGGGCTTCTCTAACAAGTTGAGATTTTTGACTCCAATGAAGTTTTTGGACATGATTTGGTTATCACTGAGTATTGACGGATTTTGATCGTCAAACTTGGCCGTCACTCATGGCTAACCACCATTTGCGTGCTCTGATTAACCATCTGGATAGTTCAGTTTTCATTAGCGAAGCTGTGATCGAGAGTTGTACTTATTTCGGTTAATTGGTTGAGCGTATTTCTGGCTGTACCGATAGTTGAAGTCCCCCCCCCCAAGAAAGGCCGAGCCACGTGTTTGACTTCCGGATGAAAGAATATGTAAACTGCCCATTAGCTTAACGGTAACAAAGTCCCAATATTGTACTTCGGTGCAAGATAGTTGAAAGATGTATTCAAAGGAACGGGTTGTGATCAGCTGTGAGCTGTGTTGATATTACAAAATTGTGTTTATACTTCGTGTGTTATTCTGAACTGATTAAGCTTCTGCAGCATGATCTGGTGGCAAACACTAAACGTGCTGTGTATCCACTAAAAATAGTCTGTAAGCCGGAAACAATTTACCCGCGTATGCGTCCACATGGCATATGCATGTGAGATGTACGCATTAGTGATATAGACCACCGGTGAGTAAATTTCAGACGACTTCTAAGGTGGCATTTAGAACTGTTTTGCGGTAGGTCTACTGTGTGTTGTGACGGTTTTGTCTATAGTACTGGAATATAATACACAGAAAGAGTTGTTCTTCTCAGGTGTGCCTGTTTTTCATTACCTTCACAGAAGTCAAAACAACACACGTTTACGAAGACTTGGTGGTGTAATGTAAAGATGACAGTGTGTGGACGATCTTGCTTATAACTTACCGCCCGAATATATTCCAATTGATTCCGTGCAGTTTTCCTGTGCGTCAGGTCATATTTGGAGCATAACGAGAACGATGAAGAAATTAGATCGATAAGCAATGTGGCATGACTTAACAGTCGGTGAATGAATGTCACTCTCACTGTGAGTTGCTCGTTTTGGCTGTCAACCATGCACTCAGACAGTCCAGTAGAGATGGTAGGTGATTCGGGGTTCCATCAGCAATACTCCAATGAGATAACTTGAATAAGACTAAAAGACTAAAGGCACTGCCGTTAAGCTTGTTCACCATCGGCACTGTGATAAACTTATTGATGAAATCGCTCCTCCAAAGCGAACTAACGATCTGCTAGTCTATTTCAGTTAATCTGGGACATGAATGTCTGCGAGGTAGTGCAAACCTAAAACTCTTTCCATCCATCTGAGGAATCGTTTGAACACAATTAAAAGTTCGCAACTAGTAGAACATCTATTCGGAAGCTATAGTCCAATCTACTGTGCAAAAATTCATTGGGGATCTTGTACTCACATGCACAGAGCCCTCGGTGGTCATTAATCTGAAAGGGAAAAACCACGGACCAAGACGTCCGCATCACTTCCAAAACCGTCCAGTGATAAACACACCTTAGGCATGTTGGAGAAACCCCCTTCAACGGACAAATACACTGGAGCAGTTATCCACTCAAAGTCAGTCTCGATCAACACGTCAAGGATAAATAATTAACAATTATCTTCTTTTCATCATTGGTGTGAGAGAACTTCATGTTGATTGTCTTGAAGGTGAAGACATTCGATCTAACTTCTGTGGTCATCACACTTCCTTATGATATCCAGCTCTACATTTCCTGTCTGGAACTCCGCATAAGTGTTTACCACCCCTGTTGTTTCAGACTGTTCACTGGCAACGGATAAAGTGGGAATTCCAAGTGTTTGTTTTGCCCTGTCAGTGATGCGGGTGGTAGCTGGTTCGTATGAATATGATCGTGTTTTGATGGACACACCTGTTTATGAAATGACCACCACCTACAGATTGTATGAGAGTTCAGGTTCTTGCCATAAGGATGCGTGCTAGCACGATGTGTAAACTAGTTATATCAATTCTACATTCTAGGAAGTGGTGATATTAGGTCGTGACAAACGGGATGTGGATTTGAAATCTAATGTACTCAAAACTAATCGGAAAAGAGGTTATCCGCGATCCAATAAAATATTGCGGGTTGTGGAAGCAAAAACCAGCTTAAACAATAGTAGGTCTTATATTGGTTTATCGCATCTGTTGTGGCCAAATTACACAGTCATAGCAAAGATGCAATAATCCAATCTCTCGAGACGGATAGATGTGATCACCCTCTGAAATCTAGTTGACGGTATGCAAGAAGTGCCCGGATCTGCGATACATCGTTTCACATAGACCAGCATTCTTTATCACTTCCACCAAATATGTTTTCCCCCTCCAGGTTTTTGAAACCTTTGTTTGTCGAGTTTGCATAACTTTGTTTACAAGCGCGATTAACTGAAGGTGTTGTCCAGTCTTTCACAAAAGCAATTGTACAGTCTCAGACGACACCATGTCTTCAACAATTTAAGTTGTTGTCATTACTGCTGTCGTGTTACTCACTATCGTTAGCATGTTTATCCGACTTCCAATTCATTTTTTAGACAGGAAAACATTTTGTGTAGTTGAATAGCCCTAACTTTTTCGCAGAATTCTTCGCTTTAGGTAGGGAGTGGCTGCGTTTGTTCAACTGTCGGCATATTTAGTTAATTTTTTTTGCTCGCTAAACACAGGTTCCTCGTACATCACTTATTTATGTGATTGAAAGACAAGCTGATGATTACATGTGACTACAAGATACATAAACTTGAGGCGCATAGTGTGGTGGATTGCCAGGTCGGGGTTGCGAGTTTTCGAACGNTTGGAATTGCGACTTATAAACGAGAGAGCGTGCGTTGCATGTGACTAGCGATTTGGACAATAAGGATTGTGCTTTGTTGGACGCCTTCTCGCTACAATAGTACTTTTCAACACTTGAGGATAATCAATCCGGTGTGATAAGTACCCCATTCTACGGTTGTTTAGACACTTCGTTCTAACGTGTTTTATGGCAGTCTAAGAGGAAACGAAGTTACCATTCAGTCCGGTTTGCTTTACTCACCCGTGTTGCACGGTATTGTTTGGGCACTACCCGTTAACTCCTCTTTTTGTTTTCGATCTGCACAAAGCCCACTCTGAAGTGACGTGTTTCCAGAGGAACTAAATTTACGAAATTTGAAATACACTCAGTTCGACGCTCTATGAAACACAGTTCAACCATCCAGACATCACAAATCGAATGGACCCATCTAAGTTTACTGTTGGTCGTTGTACGTGCCGTATGAACAGCTGGGTGGTGGGGAGAAAGTATATTGGGCTTAGGTTAGAAATAGAAAAGTTCGAGCGCCTTGCCTGACACACTTTAGTTCAAATGACAGATTTACAGCTGTTCAGGGTCATGGTTTAAAATATTTTAAGGACCGATGTTTTTGGTCAAAAGCCTAGGGGAATCTCTCATTCTGTTGCTTATCACAACACGCAGTGATTGCAGATAAAGAGGTATATATCTTGATGGATTAAATAATGGGATGATACGAGACACCCAAGGTCACATATTCATTGCTTGTTCAATGATGACTTGCTGGTGATCCAGCCCCCCTTCAATTCCATTGATGAATGCAATTAAGCATTCTTCAAAGGTAAACAGGCTTACGTATCCACATGATTCACTACCGCTCTCAGACACAATGCTGAACAGGTCTAAGACGTTTTAGAGAGGCAGTTTTTCCTTGTTTATTACGAAACTGATGAAAGTGTGATCCACACAACATCTGGGCTGGTTACTATCCGTATTTGAGAAACTCTGGTGTTTGTTGGCAAGTGAAGTTTATGGAAGTGAACTACTTTATACAGTGAAGTTTAGGCCGATGAACGCTTTTATACAGGCTTCGACTGAACCCCTAAAACCGTTTTTGTAGTTCTCAATAACTGGCTTGAATAAGCACTACACAAATGATCTCTAACAAAGTGAAAATGGTGATCCATTTTGAGGTGCCGTAACTCAAATTGGATTGAAGTATCGGTATCAAGCGGATCATTTCGGACTTATCATGTCTGCAAAGACCTTTCATTGGCAATGAGGAACAATATATGCTTTATTAAATACCCATTTTTTGGTTTCACTTAGACACAAACACTCTCGTCTTCATACATAAACGCTGGATGCGGAAAATTTTGTATCTGTGGACATACTTTCAACAAGTTTATTACATTGCTTTTGTTCGTTTACACACGTCAGTTGACGGTATTCTCGTAATGACGATAAACTTTTCATGGAATTTCTTGGAAGATGGTATGTTCCTTGATTATACGCCTCCGACTGTTTGTTTAGGGATTGCGATTGTGGGACCGCCCATGAAAGCAAATAAAACTTCTGAGGATTACATTGAAGACGTTAATGAAAACTTTTGTCATGTGATCATGTCAGTGTAGAATATTGAGGCGTATTAAGCGGTGTACTGGCTGTTATGTACATATTATAATTTATGGGAATTGTTCGAGTGTGTGACTATAGAATTACGGTTTTCTCGGGGATAAACTACTCAGGAGGAGTTTATGATTCCCAACCGACTTAACCATGACGACAAAGTTGGACAACGGGTTGCCCGCAGTTACGGAGACACGCATATCGGTAGAACAGAAAGGATGCTTAAAACCAGGGCCAAGGAGTACATCCCAAATTGGTCAAGAGTTGCACCGACTCCCCCGTCAATTAGCGACACTCAGTTAGGACGAAACGTCGCTTAATCCATTGCAAGACACTTATAGACCACAGGCCACAGTGTGAATATCGCATCTCCGTTCAGGGTCTTGATGGACGCTCACAACTCAAATTCTCAAGTAAATCGGAGCCTTCGTCCGAAAATACTCAATGAATTTATGGGAACGACAGAGTAGCGAACAAGACATGTTTTCTGTGTTTGATCAATGAATCAATAGGTGAATAAATAAATAAATAAATAAATAAATACAAAAGTAGTGTTTACGGTGAGTCAGAAGAACGGTCAATGTAGGTTAAGGACGACGTGTTTGTTATCAATTGTGCTCAATTGGTACTCAATTGTGCATCAATTTCCGTTCAACATCCGTTATCATGTCACAACTCAAATACAAACTTCCATGTTCTACAACCAGTAATTGTGTGTACCCATTTGTTAGCTTGTTTCGAGCATCCTATAGTAGTCTTACTACAAAGCGATTGTCGGACGCAGTGCGTCTACACCATCTTGCGTGGTTGAACCATGGTGTGATTAAAACGGTTTCAAGCGCGATTGTTGCTCACTTGACCGACTTGAATCATTCTGTCAGTAAGAAAGATGCTCTTCAGATTGTCTATTGAGTGCCAAGGAATCGATCAAAAATGGTTAGATTTCGAATGTTGACCGTTGCTGAAGCCATTAGCATCTGATTTCGCAATCCTGACCTCTATGCTCAGAAGAAGTTCGTGCGGACACTTAACCTCCTTTGGCCCACAATTCGGAACAGTGATTGCGTAACTAATAACAAACACGTCGTCCTTAACCTATATTGTGACCGTCTTTCTGACTCACCCTAGTCACTGGTTTTATGATTATTGTGTTGTAATTAGCCTGATGATCGAACAAGTTAAACACCACTCCCATTTGATCGCAGCCTTCGCGTTCAGATAGACTTTCCAGCCAGCCTCTTTCGAAAAGAAGCACTAGACTCGAGTTTCGATCTCATCAGAGCTCATCAGTAATCTAAGATATCGCCTTGCAGGTTTAATGAGTTCAGTGATCTCGACCTGTCTCGGAAGTCCTAATCGCGGGGTTATTGATTGGAGTTAACAGACAGTAACTGTGTCTCCTCTCGAGACGATCGGGCAACCTGATCATTGCTCACAAGCGAGAGTGGTTGAGCGTTCAGATTTGATGATTCGGTCGTGCCTAATGTGTAGTAAGTGCCACAGTGGTCAACATGGTTGCCTAGTGAAATCGTGACCGTAGCTCAAATCTCGGTCGTGGCAAGGATATGCACTACTGACGAGCTCTAATGAGAGCAAAATTCGGGTCTTCTGCTTCTTTTCGAAAGAGGCCGGCTGGAGAGTCTATCTGAATGCGAAGGCTGCGATCAAATGTGAGTGGTGGTCAACTTGAAAACAGAAAACAAGTCTTGTTCCCTACTCTGTCGTTCTCATGACATTGAAGCTTTCTTAATTAGCTGTTAAAAGCCGGTTCTGTGCGCACGGAAACAATTAACTGTCAACCTTTGTGTTACCGTGAGTTCAACCATGAGTGTCAATCCCGATCCAGCCTGGTTTTTACTTTCAATCGTTTTAATTAAGTCTTGTTAGTTTGTTTCCATGCTAGTCACACGTTTACGATTGACGAGAGCGCGTGAAATAAATTTATGCCGTAATTCGTCATCTGTTTGTTCTATTTACATGGCTAAAAGGAACTTAGTGTTTCAAACTGCAACTGTGCGTCTGTTGTCTGACTTCGCAGATTATGAATTTAATACACCTATCTAACAGTATATTATATATACTCAATACATTTCGTGGATTTTAGTCTGTAATAACCGTAGTGCACTGGAAGTATGTACGATTCGATCTACCTATTTCTGAATCCGTACCACCGCTGTTGAGGAAAGACTTTTGCAGACGTATATTTGCTAATGTGTACCGTCAAGTCAAATTTGGAGAGCATTGTTACTCACAGCATTAACCATGTTTGAAAGTGTGAGCAAGAAATGAATGAGAGGTTTGCAGCAAGAACTAAAGTGAACATGTTGTCTTTGCCGTGTTCCTGTTTGATCGCGATCAGGTCGGGGGGTGAGTATTGGTAAGAGCGCAACACAAAGTCGTCGTCATTGCATTATCTTTCGACAACATAGCGAACAATACAGGATTATGGCTATTAATGTGGGATTAAGTAATCCAATACATCACAAAATCATGCTCACTAGGGATTTGCAGTCCAGACTCCTGCACTACCATGTTACCTGGTTTGATGGTGGCATGTCAGAATTTCTTGGGGGCTTGAACAGTAAGGGATTGATTCAGTAGCTAGAGATCGCAAAAATTCACGCTATTGATACAAGTGTATACCGTTACGCGGAGACAAGTGAGACTGTCCTTCAGATCTACTCAAACCGCGCTAATGAATTGCCATAAAAGTACTGATATAATTTCGTCTTTGTTGTCCAGGCCGATCTGTACCCAGATATTACCTTAACGGGAGAAGCGGTGAAAAAGTGTGAAACATGGCAAAGACTAGGCCGTGTGCGGTGAATGTAGAACAAGTTTAGGTTAGTGGCACAGTAGACAACAAAAGCAACATAATCAAAACATACTATTTCAAGAAAGAGCAAACGTGGAAACCGTTTTCAACTGAACGTTGGGTTCACTGTAAACAGTATTGATATGGACACAAACTTAGACCAACCGTTAAGGTTCAAATGCTGCGTGTTAACCAACATGTATTCGACCTCTGGTCAGCTTTTATCTTACCCATCCTCATTATTTATATATACTCTCATCGACCTTCCAGATCTCGCTTGATTGTTTACTTTTCTTTTCATTGTGTTGAGTTCTGCATGAGAATGGTACACCGATTCTGAGTATATTTATCACTTTTGACTTTTGTTAAACATAAATTAGGAGTAAAATAACAGCCATATTTTTCCTCTATGCACATTTACACAGCGTTTGACTTTAAATTTCTTGTCTAAACAACACCAAGTACCATAAATTTGTATCGTCAGAGTACAAACTATGAAGTTCTTTAGTTTTATTTACAGATCATAACTGTTGATATTTTTGAAACATCTCACTGGACAACGGATTAATAACCACTCTGAGCAATCTTGTCTGTTAAGGATTGTAGCCTTTGTATACAGCCAATCCTCGTAACAGGTCAGAAACGCCTACGCGCAATCTTGCCTCACTATTCTGACCTTCATTAATTATATGCATATATGAATGACTTAGGTGCTGCAGTCAAATTTCTGTTTTATACAGGCTCTCCTTCCACAAAGTAAGCAAGTATTTTTACTTCGATGCAAATAAGAAATCTTACTAACATTTCGCTCATGATTACATCAGGTAACTTTATAGTCACTGATGAAACCCGATAGAAAGCTCACGCTCTACCTGACGGATAATTATAAGCCATGACTTCTGGAATTCAAATTTATAGTGACATAAGTTGTTACTTTGGACAATTCATGAATTTCTCACTAAGGAAATATTCGGGTTCAAATGTTGTCAGAGGTTTCCAAACACACAACTTGTTGGTTGTATGAATTTCGAGTCTTATCTCACATTTGTCCAGACGTGCGCAACATTCTAATGAAATTTCAAGAAATATACTTTACAAAACCTAATGTATTCGGATGTCACCGTTAAGTTTCACACGTTGTATGTCTCCTTAACTTTGTGGTATTTTTTAACAATATCTGGAGCAATGATTCTGCGAATCTTTCCCATAATTGGTACAGTTTCATTTGTGGGTACCGTAGTACATTATATCACTGAGTATGTACATACAAAGTTTTTAGTTTGTGTTCCGGTATAAAAATGTTTGAAAGGTTCATAGCATTAAATCTGGACTGTTTGGTGTATGTGACAATCCACTGGCCCTGTAATTAATCGTTTGTATTTCAGTCTCGAACCCGCTCTTGATACTCGGCTACACACATTGTTTACTTCCGATACCCACTCCAAGTACCCACACCCTTTCATCCACGCATACACCTGAGTATCATGAAGTACTCTGAAGGTTGTCATCCCCGAATGCCATTACTTACTTATTATGAAATAGGAGTTGCTTCAGTTTACATTGTAGGAACGTTATTTGCTGCATTTGGCTTCCATAGTGCAGAAGCCATGTGAATTAATGCTTTCTGAAATAGTGCAAGAGGGAGATGAAACTTGAACGCGTAAATTTTCTACTGCTAGTTGTATACAAATTCATTTTCCATTACTTTCTTGTCAAGACTCATTCTGAATGTATCGATCAACTTAGTTTGAGCGTGGTCAACGTTACCAGTTCCAGGATTACTGAAATCAACAAGCCGATTTCGAGGTATTTCAGGCTGTTGCGACAGTGAGGCTCTTCTAAGTGAAGAAGTGATTTGGTGGCGGGTTATTTTGGAAATGACTAGAAGCAACGACGGTTAATGTGAAGCACTTTTCCGCTTATTGGTCGAACAACAATCCATCACAACGGTCAAGCTGATTATTAAAAAATTGTCTACTACAGGCAGAAAAAATATAACTGTCGTGGGAATCTCGCAAAAAAAGTTATTCAAAAAAATTCAAAAGTAACAGTACGTCCTACACTAATGAATGCCAATAACCGCCATTCCACATTATACGACTTTCCTGGCTATTTTTTATTCACATGAAACATTAACACAGGGAAATTCTTGGACGATCGACATCATGGGTGCCTTTTTTTCGATCTTCTGCTATATGTGTAACTATTCTGTCAAGCTCTTCTATATAGACTTTACAAATCTTTCATTGATGTTTGAGTGATTGTTAGTGCATAATGCGGGTACATGTGATAAATATATATGTATGTATATGCGCACATAATGGGGTATACACATTTAACCACAGGGTGGAAACGAGTTAATCAAATACGTATGTTTGCCTAACACTCTGGTGGCACAAATATTTAACCATAATGAGAGTTTATTTTTGGTTTAATTTAAAAGTTAGTTACTACCCTGAACAAATTTTAATTACCAGCCCCGTCAGCTTATTTTAGAGCAACTTTTCAGATGTGATTTTATTTTACAAAAGGTTTTGCTCTCCGTGAGTAACGGTCTATATCCTGAAGTTCAATATTGCTGTCTTGACATGCCTGAATTCGTGTCAAAACAAACCTCCATTGTGTAGCAGTGAAATCAATTGCAGATCACTATGAATATCTATAGCGAAGCAATATAAAATGAAGTTACAATATTCAAGACTCCATGTGATCTTTCATATACTACTCAAGTGCAAGTGTCGTAATGATGCTGGCTCACTTGGAATTCTTTCGTCCTATGAGCAGGGGCAAGTGAACTTCAAGTGAACTTCAAACGGCTGATGAAGTATATCATCTGAAACGGTCTGTACTTCACAAATAAGGCAGCTGATTTATACTGATTCTTAATTTAACGGTGTTCACCTTGCTGGAATGAAAATCACGATTTTTCGGATAAAATACCAACGGGTTTACCTGTAACATCGCAGAAGTATTGTTGAGGCAAGAAAGTACATTTCTGTAACGTTCCAAACTTATTATTGACTCGTTTATAATATTCATTGTGCAGAAACAACGTTTTGTGCCATGCTGGAAACACTACTATTCATGATAGTCGCGATGATTTATAAGATGAAACGGGAAAAAACGGTTCACTTAGGCAAAACCCTATAAGTGAGGGTTTAATGACAGTGAGAAATTTATGATTGCATGGCACATTATGCGGAAAACTCTGTGTGCGTGATTTTTCTCGAATTTTTTAACCGATTTTGGAGATTTTTTTCGTTAGATTAGTCTGAGCGATCCCACGTCAGGTTCATTTCGTTGAAAGGTTACATCCACCTTCAGGATTATCATACATGCACCGTTTAGCATTCACAAAGTGAACATTTCTTCGATAGTTTTGAAATTGGTTAGAATAATAGCGTAATTGAAGAGGAATCGAGTTGGAGAGCATGGAATTGTCCGTAGCTGTTAAACCATCTTTACGAAGCTAAAATATTGGCCTCCTCTTTCTAACCGATGGAAGCCTCATTGAACCAACTATCTTAAGTAATCCAGCTCGTTTGTTTAGTCGTTTGATATTTACTAAGACGACATGGGATTTCAGTTAATTGGGGACTACCCACATCTGATTTTACCATTGAATTTCAAATATAACGAATTGATTACTTTGGCATATCGTCAATTAGCGTGCTCACAAATGTATTGACCGGTTTGTATGCATTTATAATAAACACCAACACCACTAAAACTCGAGTGCAAAGTTTTTTCCAATCCAAACACCCTTAGTTATTAGCTGAATATGATTAAATTCGGTGGAAATTTTACACGTGACATATCTTCAAATACTACCAAGTACTTAGTTTACTGAAGGAGAAAAACGGTACTTCTACACTGTAAAGGTAGATAAACGCACACAAAAAAATTGTTGCCTGTTTAACTTCCAGTCACAGAAATATTGTTCCACTATGAAGCTAACGAGAAAATCGTCAAAATATGTCTATTCATAACAGAGTTTTCATCTTCAACTGCCCGAAGTTATCATATCTGGGCGCAAAATACGGTTTATCGTTCCATATTAAACACATCCAAGCCCACATTAGTTGATCAGTTTTATTCTCTGTTGATTGAGAGAGCCACACAAAATTTATACGGCAAAGCTCTTACTCTTATGGCAACTGACCCACTGAAGGTCGCTTGCCATGAAGTGATTATGGTAGGTCTGATTTGAGACAAGATGGTTGAGCGCTTCTAATCTTCAATTCACCTTGTAATATTGACAACATTATAGGAGGAAATGACTTCATGTTCACTCGCGACTGTTCGGTTCACAGCTGGTAATGTTGATACTGATGTTTCTTGAGTGGTGGCTGCCAGACTGTAGGTAAACCATCAGAACTTCCAAAAAAATATCAAAACTATCATTCCCCAGGTACTTTTTAGTGACAAGGATATTCCTTGTAATGGAATTCTTGCAGTTGTCTTTATTGCCCTGCTAATAAGTGCTTAGTTCAAAAAATGCATTCAGAACAAATTTTGTACCTTCCTTTTATAACTGTGACTATTTCGATGTGAGATAGGTCGTGAACGGCTCAACGAATTAGACGGTTGTCAGTCGCTAGCTGTGCTAGTCCACCCACCTGGTTTTGGCTTATGAAACGGAAGCCCTATTCCCACTATGACTGTCAAACTGAAAGCAAGTTAGAGGGTGTATCATATTGAGTGAATGCTGAGCAGCACGAAGATCATCGCTTCAGAAGTGAACGGTTGCAATCGCAGTCAACTTAAAGTTAGAGTTAAAGCGAGGGGTGTCCACACGAGCACTGAGATACGCCGTGGTATCAGCTAGTCTATTTTGATGTGTGAACGTGCCGCACAAATGTACTGTTCATTTCAGCATATTCAGAGGAAGTACATTCGCTGAAGATGCCAGCAGTGGATGTTCACTTAAACAATGCAAATCTAGGTATATTCCAGTACTAGGACATTGTTTAACGATTTCCCGTTGAGTGACCAGAACCTAAGTGGGTATTTTAGTTGCTGTGGTCTGTTCTTCCCGATCTACAGAGCGCAGACCTCCTGTTATAATGACGAGATTTTCCCAAATTTTAGTGATTCCATACCGCATCAGAGGTCACCTTACCCTTGGATGCCATCTGTTTTCTTATAGGCATTTTTGAGCTGGTCTGATGAGTACACACACAGAGTGTAACTTCGATTAGCATGTTTCGACCTGTCTTGGCAGATACGATACGTAGACAACATGGAACTTATCGACGAGCTAATGTACGCGTTTTCTTCACTGTGACGTAAACCTTGTTCATCTGATGAACATGAGCGCAGTAATAGTTGCACCTCTCCAGTAGTCCTGGTTATAAAAATACAAATTTCATTTTGAAAATAGGCTTCTGAACACACATTTTGCGGCGGGATTCCGATGACCTACGTAGCTGTCAAAACGCAACACGGTGCACTTTGAGCGCGTCGGAATTTCGCGGACGACCATTGTTATGCTTCTTGCCCCGCATTTGCCTTGATGGCGGCAAACCCAAACACTGTTCTTACGTTAAGCTTTGTCTTGTTGCGAATCTACTCAAATCGTTCTTTGAGGGACAGACATATTTTGTTTTCTCGGATTAGAATCAAGTCGTTGACAAAACGGTGCTGTAGAGGTTATACATCGGAAAGTTTCTGTTCAAATAAGTACCCTTAACGCTACGTTTAATGTGACGGGCCTAGTTACTGGTCCTCTTTATCTCATTTGGGCCTCAAGCCTTGCTTGTTCAAAATAATCACGGCACGACGAAACATACCATTGTCGTGATCAGCGTTATTTGGACTGGATAGTCGCCTCATTCAGAGACGAAACAAAACGTGAATCTCGACCGACTCTTGCAGTCGTTAACAGAATTCATGGCCGTAGGTCATTTACGTACCGTTTTCCCTGGGGTGAGTTAATTAATGAGCCAAATAGAAGTGCCTGTGTAAGACTTATCAAGGTTGCTCAAACCGTGTCGTATTTGTTCTGTTTTTGACAGGTATATAGCATCAGAAGAAAGCCTGGTTGTCTTTGAAGACATAATTCTATTTGAGCCTCCATCCTGTCGGATGGCTTGTGCGTGACGTAGAGATGAATCGGAGTTCACCGTTGGATCATTACCTCTGACAGTCAGGTTCCATCGAGTGAAGTGATCAGACGACTGTCTGTAGGCATGTACCTTGAAGGTTTTATAGTCTTTTTATCCATAATCATTGGATTACTTTCTTACTGCTGAACGTTATAAAATCATGCGACTTCAACCTGGGTGAGAAGTTACCGTCGACTACAGTTATGAGGTAGTTATTGTGTCTTCATTTGTAAAGTTAGATCAACCTAAGAGTTGCCAAGAAATATTGTATCAGCCTGTCTTGCTATGCCAAGTCGGTATTGTCTACTATTAACACGGTCCTCTCATCAGAACGAAAACCAGAGTTCAAGTGTCGGTCGTGACAGTGATAGGCAATACCGACGAGCTCTATCGAGAGAAAACCTGGAATCTAGTGATGTGTCTCAAAGGAGTCGGTTCAAACAACTACATGGTTGCTGAAGCCGAATTGATTTTGAGTGCTGTTCCGCCTATATTAACCAATACTCTAAGACGTATCGATATTGGAGAACAAACATTATTTCATATCTGATTACGGTAAATCAATAAGGGCTGTTCAATAGCGATAGAAGGTTGCAAACTCCTTAGAAAATTTCGTTTTAAATCAGTTTCGGCTTAACGCAAGAATTGCTCGAGAAGGCGGCTACAGTTAAGTATTTTTAAGCCACTTTTTTAAATCATATCCCGAAATGTGTCAAAGATGGGTCATGCAGAATTATAACGTTCCAGCTAGGTATAGAAACGAGCAGCCCGCATTATCTATGGCACCTCGTATTCTAATAACGCAGAACCACTGCGATCTTGCAACGGCATTTCATGTCGCATACTCAACGTCAACTACGGTTTGGTGTAGCTGTTGAGGTCTCAAAGTTCAACCCTGTGTGGTTTGTTCAGAGCCAACTGTTTTTAGGGTTGTGAATTCTGACAGATGGTTTTCTCCAGTATGTCACAGACTAACAGATTTGTAGGCTGTTACAGAAGGGTGGAAGATGTTTGCTTATGCATTCGTGCTTCTGTGCTGGTTGGCGGAAAACTGTGTTGGTTTAAAGGTGCAAAGAAAAGTTAAGTGAACTAAATACAAGATAACTTCAATGAGGCTACTGGCTGCAATCGTCTGGGCAACGAACACTGAGACAAATCAAAAAAAATTTTCGGTAAAAGATGCATATTCAGTGAACTATGAGGACCAGTTAAAATAACGGTTGGGACACTTGGAGTGCCAGTTGTGCCCCATGAGAATGCAGATCGAGTAAGATTTTAGGACTCCCAACCGGTTCAGACGCGACCACTGTGAACAGACCCTAACTGTGAAGCAGTTCTGTCTACAGGGTAACATACCTGTTCCATCAGTCGGATTAAGCCAGTAACCTATAAGAGTTCAACGTCGTTTAGTGGTAGTACAAGGGCAAGTGGACGTCCGGGGTACAGAGCGAGTGGTAGGTATGACCTAGACATTCCGTGGAATACTTGCAACGCATCGGGAGTTAACCCAAGTCTGCAGTTATTTCTGGGTAGGGGTTCCTGCGTCGCGAAATTCTTCCATTGGTCCCCCGCGGAACATTCCCAATAAGTGCCATTTTTTTAAATATAAGAACTACAGACTTACATATTTGCCTCCACGTGTGGGGGCTTATGAAGACGAATAGAACAGGAAACAGCAGAGTGCGAAGATTATTCAATTTTTCTGAAAATAGTTGGGTTGGTTGTGCTACTTTCGCAAAGAGGCAAGTATTGTCCGATTTGTCGTCCCCAGCGTTCGTTTGCATATTGATAGGAGCAGCTTCGTGTCGCCAACGCAATAGTCAGTAGACTTATGATGGTGAACATGCATGACACTTAACTAGTCGACATGATTATGAGGAGCAAGTGGGGCTGTGATATTTAGACTGGCGATCATTTCAACCTCGTGAGTATGAAGATAGTGAGGATAAGACGGCATTTGATTCATGGGTGATCTCGTACATTTTTGGACATGTTGTGATGAATTGGTCTTTTATGCTGCTCTGGGGGAATTTCTTGCGAAGAAAGTGGTTGCAGTATTGATAGGATGTTTTTTGAATTTTAGCTCCGTGTGATTGAAATGTGGCATTTGTAACGTATATGTGTAACCCAAAGTTTGTATTATATTCATAGGGCTGTACAAGGTGGCATCTCTCTCACCGTACACATTTATATTGGTATACAAATTGTGAATTGTATGTACTGGCAAAGACGCAGTAGAAACTGTTTGGACATGATCAGCGCAATGTCAACCCATTATCTTCTCTGTCTAAATTCTTGTCAGGAAACGAATGTTTAGGTGTTCTTCATTCACTGCGTTGTTGGCAAATCACACGGATCCTGTTTCGTATGTCATTCTAACATCGCTAGAATTTGCGCGGTTGTTGATACAAAATTGACCAAAGGGGTTAGTGTTAATAAATGCTGCGAATGACAATGAACGGCTCAAGTTTGTATATTTCAGATGAAAACTTAAAAATGAGGCCACATTCATTTTACCACTTCAAGAGTGGACTAGATCTGTTGAACGTTTGCTTCAAATCGACAAATAATCGACACTTCCTGCACCAAATATGGTTGTTACGTTAAATTCAGAAAGCTGGTTCACAAACTTTGACGGTCATTGTCTTTGATAATCTCCACAAGAGGTGATTACACATATGAATTAGTGATAGTTTTCCACTCAGTTTATTAATGTAACTAATTGACGAAGTAAGAAACCCTCAGGATTGAAATTATCTATTATTCTGGGGAACGTATTCTGGTATTTTTCCAGGTGACTGTTTACTTTGTTACAGCACTGTTGTAACATACGGTTTGCTGAAAAGATAGATGCGTTACTCGAAAAACTAATTTTTGTCACGTGGTTGGTATATCTTTCGGAGGACAATTAGCACGTACAAATTGTTTATTATGTTGCTCGAATTATTAATATCTAATAATCAATGTTTCTTGTAATCATCAAAGTGGCCAATGGGCTGGTCTTCACATGGTCCTTAAAGATGTTTTAATGCAAACCTTTCGTTTTCCTTATGAAACTAATAAGCCTCTGTTATCGGCCCTTATTTATCCATTTTCCTGTCCTCAATAATCACCCTAATTTCTTTCCCAAAATTGTGCCCACACTTTCTGTAATATTTGAAACTTCTCAGCAAAACGCTCGGTTTGCATTTTATAGGTTTAGTGCTACTAGTTTAGACATTAATTATTTTTAACGTTACGACCATTAGAACTATTCTACTTAACTGTCAATATCAGTCTTTCGGGTTCGTCTACATTCATAGCAACATATCTTGAGGTGTTAGTACGAACCGCATGTCATATATTGCACAACGCTTGACTGCTTGCATCAAAACGAATCGAGTAGACCAGTGTGGTTTTTTAATAAGTTGCGTTATCACGTGGATCCGTTACCTTCAAATCAATGGCTCCTTCCTAGCGTAGAGTCTATGTATGTATGCATGGGTGGACGTATATATTTGTTTGTATGCGTTCTTTCTACAACTTCGTTCCTATCATACGGACTGCAACTCAGTTTATAGCACTGCAACTAAGGACAGATATGTCATGACTACCACCAATACACTAAATGCTATTCTATCTTTGTATATTTACTTAGGTTTACGTTGTTGTTTCAAACCATTTTACAATGTGGCCAACGTCGTAGTGTTTGAATGTCATAGTTTGAGAGATACAACGCGTTTTAACTGTGTGAATCATGGTGCCTCGTCATGCAATGATTTTGGTAGGGGTTGAGTACTGGTTAACGCCAGCTCCAGCGTTAATTCACCCTTCCCTATTAAGGGTTTTATGCTTATACTACTGAATTGCTACATATTCATAGAAGTGCTTCATTAACAAGATATCATACTGCATTGTTGCAATATCAGCGTTCAGCTTCTCCCAATGATAGTGATATCGGTTAGAGTTGTTCTAAGTCATTTAGAATTTTTCGGGATCAACTCATTCCCGTTGGATTTGTTCAGAGGTTCACAAACTCGCAGAAGAACGGTGAAATGTAGCAACCAAAGATGTGAATTTCGCTAGGCGGGATTCTCAGTATCAACCAAACGAATATACGGAGTGCCCTTCGACGAGAACAGGAGGTTCAGGTACAACAGTGTGTACATACACCGATACAGTTACAGCCAACGGGGTCATTTATTTTGAAAGAATTCTCTGAGCCTCTGACGTCAATGAACTTTCAAGGAAGATGACGGTTAGAAAACAAACATTCGATGAACAGGCTATAAAACAGCGACGCATAGGCCGCCAACTGTGTAATCTACCTACACGAAGAACATCCGTTCACATAAACAATGCGGCTATAAATCTTGTCTGCCATGTAACCTACATTCAGTTACCAACTCCTGTTTCATGTTCGGATGGCGCTGCGCTCACACAGTTGGTTTTTCTGTTTATACCGTGAAAGACTTAAAATTCCGCGGATTGGTTGGAACAGTATAAAAATTTGTCTTTATATGGCATCTGGAAAATTGATGGGACTAGTGCGCAATTACGACTATAGGCTGATTTGAAGGAAAGTCTTGATAATGTTTGCGGACCAGTCGGGTTTTATCTGAAAAGTTTCTGCTGAATCCAAAAACAACTTCAGTATTGACAGTCTCATTCTTTCGGGTTGTCCTACATCATTCCTTACATTCGCTTGTGCAATAAATGGCGAATGAGAAAGAAGACATCACAGTTAGGAAAATGGATTTTGAGACTATCCGAAACATCGAAAGGATTGGGATCGTCAATAACTCAGAAGAATTACAGTCAAGCAAATAAACCTAGTGAAATCAGCTCTAGTTAAAATCTATTCTTTTAGAAGATTAAATTAAAACGTTGTCGCATATACTAATTGTACATCTCAGTACAAAATGTTATTTGAGAAATACAAAATTCTCAGCCACTATCATGTTAACATAAAGACAAACCAGCTACTAAACAAGATGAAGGAATATTTGAACAAATCTCTCGTCTTTCTGTCCAGCAAAGGATTGACCAAGGTGCGTTAATCTTGAGGCTCTCGTCAGTAACACACGGGAGCAATGCAGGTTAACCAAACATGCAGTGAGTTATTTTGACGTCCGACAGATGCAGCTAAATTCGAAGGGCAAAACTTGTCGGTGAGAAAGTTGTTTTCAACTTTGTCACAATTATTCATATTTTGTACCAAACCGTTATATTCTAAGGATGGGGTGAGTACTGTTACCCATGGAGAGATTGGTAATAGATCTTGAGAATGACTGATTTTCTCCAGGCAATAGGCAAAAGGAGGGGTAAAAACGATTAAAAAAAACTAACCTACAAACCTTCCGATAACCCCCGACTGGCGCGATATGATGGTCTGGTGGATGAGTGTTTGGGCTGCAGTTCGCCGCTTGTTTCAGCGTTGTGGATTTGATTCTTTGGGCGTGTGTTGCTGGAGTGCCCTAACTAGGTCTTACCGGTTGCCCACCAAATCGGTGTTGGTCACTAGGATCAACTGTTTGGGAAATCCTGAAAATAACTGTGAGTTTTTTTATTATGAAAAAGCACACAAAATCAGTGGTCGAACCATTGTTGAATAACAAGTACGTACACGCAGGATTATTCCAGTTGACTGGTCTGATTTTCACCTCCAAAGTATGACCATGATGTGCTCTGCTGTTGAATTCTTGTAGGATCAAAAATCGGTTCTAGTACGGTATTTACTATAGTGAGAACTTTAAGTATGACACAACTGCTTTATAATGTGGAGTGTTTTTTTAGTTTAGGTATTGACATCAGATTGTGAGAAATATGAAGTAATTGACGTCTTATACTTTAGTCTGTATATCTTGAGACTTTCTCGTGTAACTAATTTGATGGATACACATACCGTGATACAGTCGGCTAGCAATTAAACTCAGGTGAGTTCATCGAGTCAGTTTAGAGGTGGTTCAACGAAACCTTGCTCTTTCTTCAACTATCTGTCATCGAAAAGCTGACAGTGAACATGAAAACCACGAGTCGTTTTATTGTGCTTTAAACTCGTCGCCCGACAGAGCAGTTGAAACAGTTTTACACAGGGTTATGGCCGGATGAGTGGAACTGTGGGTCCCGTCGTGCCTGTAAAGGACAATGATTAATACAGTGGTCGCAAAAGCACGAGAGCCGATATACAAATTCCAGTTGAGCATCGAAGAGAACGGAGCTATTGTTCATTTTTTTAGTGTGAGCTAGGGGAAAAATTCATTTGACTGTGAAATTTGCCTTCAAATGTGACTTGTGTTTCATTCACGCTGATTGGGATCCCTTGACTTTACTCAACGTCAACAACCCGGTGGTTACGCCCAATTTCTTTTTTTTCAGTACGATATATGAAGTTGATTTTTATTTAGACACTTACCAGTTAGAACCCATTTATTTGAGTGTACCAAACCATAAACGTCATTCGAATTTTAACAAGGTACACTCATTTCATACGTCAATCCTGATCCTAGTGAGCTGTTAGACACGAAGGATAAGCGCCAAATTTAGTGCAAGAACCAGAACTAACAAAACAGAAAGAAATAGACAATAGTCAGTACCAAGTTTAACCAGAAACGTCGTGCGTCCACAAAGGAAGTGACACTGGGAAACTAAAACTGAAGTTTTTACTCAGTGGCAAAGTTTGAGTTCATGCAAGTTTACAAACCTCATAGTCTCCTTTGACCAATAATTAATTTTGAAGATAGAACACATTTTTAACCACCCAGATACCACAAGCAAGAGTCCGACTTTTAGCTTGAGATGATTTACTGATGATTATAGACGTGATAAAAAAAGTCGAAACTTAGAAGCTCCCACAGCCCTGTCTGATGCATGTGGGAAAAGATGAAGCGCGAGCCTGGAAGTAAGCAGCAAGAGAATGTTTTTTTATCGGAAACCCACGCAACGTGAAACATCCAGGCGGATACCCTGTAGTACCATATTTCGTCATTAATTGCCCCGCATTATAATTATGTGTTAATAAAGTGCTAACTGAAGTCAGAAGAATAGTTGTTTGTCAGTGTCTCCTGGGAAGTAGATTTTGGTATATTTATAACATCTCCGAGGGAATCATTTAATAATAGACCGGAAAAGACGAAATAGTTATCGCATACTGAAGAGCTTTCCCTGGAGCAAATTTCGCAATGTATTACCAATTAGCTACAGAAGACATTAAAGCTGAAGGCATGTTTAAACTCATAACATGTAGAATGCACCCTGTCCATGTATGAAAGAATTCACGAGCAGTATTGATTTACTGAGCATTCCCTTTTGCACACACACTGGTAGCCTCACTTGTTTATTGTTGAGTGCCTCGAAATTGCGGAGTAAACCTTTGTTCCGGGCATAGTTTACTTTCAATTAAGCTGTATCTACTTGATAAGATGAACTTGAGTCGGTTCGAACAATGGTCGTGTAGCGTACTATTACTAAGTCGTCAGTACCATTTCTCGGGTTCTGTGTGCCGTTATTTATCCAAACTTTCATTAGAATAGCTTCCTTTGTCTAAGGTGTCAAATGCAATTTTTCATACTGTATAGCGTTAAACACTGTTACTGGCACGAATATCAGAAAGGATTTTCGCGTTGTCGTCTACTGAGTTAATCCCTTGTCAATAATATACGGCAAATTGCATACCTAACTTCTCTCCACGCCTTTCAAGCCGCTAGGTTAAACATCATCCATACAACTTTTAATACGGACCAAGCTATAGCCGTCTACGTTCATTTACGATATTCGCATTATAAGAACCATATGAAATCAGAACACACACCATTAAGCAAAGATTCATTCATCGTTTGTTGTAAATCTTACATTGAGCACATTCAGTTGCCTTTAGTTAAAGCCTTTGGTTATACTTAAACCAATCATGCATTTATCATTGAAACAAAGTAGCAATCAGATGAGATGCAATTGGGATTGACTTGTCATAGAGTAGAATGTCATATGAGACGAGTGTATTCAAATAGATTCTATCCTCAGGGAAATCAAAATTTTCATCGGGTAAGTTTTACCTATTGTTCCAAACAGCATGTTCATGATCCGTCAGTCAGATGAGTAGCAATGGCTGTGCGTTGGTTTACTGTGTTGTATTCAGACAAAAGACGTCAATCACAACCAAATCTAACTGTTTTCTTTTGTACGAGTATCAAGCTAATGAGGTTTTCCCAATTATCTTGAGTCAAATAAACACAGCAAGTCGCCTTAACTCATCAAAGAAAGCATTAGTTGCGTTCGTCTAATAAGAGACCATTACGGTCAATAAGTCTTAGATATCATCAGTGAAATGACGGGTAAGCACTTCGACCGTTCGGTGTCTCATCAGTGCCATCCACGCAAAGGAAGTGAACCAAAGGCTAGTGAATACACGTTAGATTGTACTTCGGACACATCATGTAGACCATGAAGTAACGGTCACTGAGATTTCAGAAAGCTACATGAATTACTTTTTCCAACTTCTGCGCTTCTTCTTCTTATAGGCTATAGTCGACCAAATATTTATGGTTTCCCACAGGCTAACAAGCACGCACTAAGGAATTCAGAAGTGACTGAAAGGGGTGTTCTACAATCTGACTCTCACTTACCGATCCTGTGATCGAATCTCCAGCGTTCTTGAAGATAAGGAGACCCAAAAGTCGAACAGATGGTCCGCCAACTCTCTGATAGCTATGTGAACCAGCTGCTTGCTGGAGACTGTCTAGAACCGTCTTGGGTACGTGATAAGTGTTCAAACGCTGGCTTACGAACTATAAATTCCAGCCCGATTTCAGCCCAGGAGAAACGAGAATGGAAGTGATGATGCCGTCACCCAAATCCTGATAAAGGATCCAGCTTGCTAGCACACGTACGCATGGCGTGAGAGCGGACAAAGATGCTAGGTGATCTTGTATTGCCAAATTGTTTCGCGAGACGATCGATGCCAACGGTTGCAAACTTACAATTAACAGCTGATACATCAGCAAGTACCCTGTAACCAGAGGACTGTCAGCAGTGAGCATGAGACTTTCACAAAAAAATGAGTAACTTCTTGATGGCAAGCAAAACCAATTGGTGATAATAGTGAACCGTAGAAAGCTTCGTCACAAACGAGGAGAGGCTATTTGAACTAACGATTGTTGTCCATTAGTAAGGAAGAAGACAGATCTTTTCGGCGTGCATTTCGTAACGGATCAAAATAGTGTTTGTGATGTTTCTTGATGCTCACCCACAAACCGATGCTACACGACCGGTTTCACCCCAGTTTAGACTCATCAGGTAGAGATAGTCTGTATGGGGGCTTGAACCGGCTTACTCGTTGCGTTGCAAGACAATCCTCTTATCCGCTCGGCTACCCGTTCTGTCAGCATCGCTGATGAAAAGAGAACATCATGAGTATTTGAACTATAGCTTGTTTACACCCCGTTAGTGTGGAAGTGAACACATTCTGCCTAGCAAAGTAGGGTGTAGCGAGTTCGATCCCCATTCAGACGACCTCTACCTGATGAGTCCAAACAAGCACGAAACTCGTCGTAGAATGTCGGTTTCTGCTTGAGCACCAGAATACATTACGAACACCAGTGCAAGTTCTTGCGGCCGTGGACAGTACAACATTGGCTAATCGACATGGGCTGTGCCCGTTCATACTAACGGAGTTCAAGCAGGTCATAAATCAACTAGAGTGGAATAATTTTCTGTGGTGTTCTAATCTTGCAATCGGTATTGTAAAACGGGTTGCGTGTCTGTCGGAACCCAACAGGTAGAGTTTGTCTGCATCGACAACCCTTCAATATGGAAACGATCAATTATCTACCGTGTAAGTCTAGCTAACGCTGACGTAGCAACGGAGACTAATTTACATACTTCTGAAAAATGCCAAAATTATCACGTTAGATTCATGTACAATTCACGTTTCTCTTGGCTAGTTTCTCAGTTGGTTACACGATTAGAACGAGACAGACAGCTAATTGGATGCATGCAGGTGAAACGCTGTTTTCACGCCCGTCAGCAATCATCAATCAGTTCCAAACGCATGTGTCGGTGAAGACTGAGTGTAGATATAGGGGACCACCTTGTCGAAGTCAGTCTACTAACCTTTGTGTGAATATTCCAATAATCATTTCCCCCCGATTCCAATACTACGATTGCCAGTGTCAGCCTACTAACCTTGTCTGCGCCAATGTTGATATTTCAAACAAACCGAATATTTTGCAAAATCGCCTAAGTCTACAGCGCCTCAAGTAACAAAGAAGTGTCTCATCCCTAACTCTTCCCAAAATTATTGTTTCTATGGCGATTAGCAAAATGGACAACCAGTGAACACGTTTATTATAGACATTCTTACTTGTCTCAATTAATCCTTCTTAATTCCACTCATCTCGATACAGCCCACTGATGATAGACACATTTGGAGACGGGCAAGTACCTCGATTCTAATAGTGTAAATTGGCAACTGGGAATAAGTCTTCACTCACGCTGAATGAATGCTGTTTGGTGGCGATTTGAAAATGTCCGTTTTGAGCTGACACACTGATGAATATGGTGAGCAGCACACTCAGTGGCACCGCTTTGAATCAGGCAGCTCGAAAACACAACGCCTACTGTATAGAACAATGACGACATGTTTTTCCCAGGTACCTCTTGATACCCATCTACTGGTAATCATAATATTGGAATCGGGGGGAAATGATTATTGGAATATTCACACAAAGGTTAGTAGACTGACTTCGACAAGGTGGTCCCCTATATCTACACTCAGTCTTCACCGACACATGCGTTTGGAACTGATTGATGATTGCTGACGGGCGTGAAAACAGCGTTTCACCTGCATGCATCCAATTAGCTGTCTGTCTCGTTCTAATCGTGTAACCAACTGAGAAACTAGCCAAGAGAAACGTGAATTGTACATGAATCTAACGTGATAATTTTGGCATTTTTCAGAAGTATGTAAATTAGTCTCCGTTGCTACGTCAGCGTTAGCTAGACTTACACGGTAGATAATTGATCGTTTCCATATTGAAGGGTTGTCGATGCAGACAAACTCTACCTGTTGGGTTCCGACAGACACGCAACCCGTTTTACAATACCGATCTGAAAGTTATACTCTCTGCAGGGTCCTCTGGGTTTTTCTCTCGTCTAACATATCCGTAAGTTACATCTCTATTCCACATTCTTGTGGAATACATCGTTTTTGCCAAGTTAAACGCCTATTTTTTTTCCTTGATATTTTGTACTCCCGTGTCTCAATCATTCTGCGTCTTCATGTTCGATCCCACATGTGTTACACTACATCCTTTAGGTATTTTCCGATTGCTGTGAAGCCTCGTCATGCCGATAACTGATCATTCACCGTTCCACACTTTCTCCTTACACCAGGTTTCCTTATTGGCTAGTATAATTTGGTTTCGCGGTGATCTGGGGCATTGGAACTCGTCCCGTTCTTTACGGAACCGAGTTGTAAACACACCATCATGAGGTAGTTCAACTGCATACAGTAAACATGACATTTGAGTCTAATCGAGGTGGCTCATTGAGTAAGAAAACTTGAATCGGTTTGTTATGATGTACTTTGAGTCCGCCATCCTTCGTTTAACTAATGGCTGGTGAGTTTTTTGAAACCCCGGAATTGATTTGGCATCCACGTAAAGGTCGTCTAGGGAAATATCTATGGACTGCTGTATTGAATTTTGTATGACAATTATTTTTATAGTAGCTGTTTGCGCACACCCGGAAAGCGAGCCGCTACGGGAGGTTTCCTCTTTCGTGGGACCGTTTCCTTTTATCTGACTCGAGAGAGGTATGTCGAACTGGCATTCTTTCATTTCACTGCATGTTGCTCTCATGCACTCAACCAACTTGTGATACGAGACCTAGATGTGCGTGATTTATAATTTTCGTTGGACTGTATCCATCTACACTAAATCGGTGTATAACAACCTATACTTGAATAAAGTAAGCCTTAATTGTGCTTATTTTTGAGGTTCACGATTGAATCAGTTGCTTGTTATTCCCAAAAAAACCAGCGAGGAATCCGTTGTTTGTGTCATCACGTTTTGAGTGACCAACCTAGTTATGACAGTCCATTGAATGATGAGTACAATACGATATGCACTGATCCATAATCCAGTAGCATCACTCGTTTCCTCAGAGAATTTAGCCATGTGGTTGACGGTCTAGATTTTGAGACCCTTCGCTCGCAACATGATGCAAATGACCTGAGCCCAGTTCACGCATAACTTACTACATAATTAACGCGTGCAAACAGATGAAAACAGTTGAATGCAAATGGTTGACTAGAGGGTAAAAGCCAAATACATTCAGATGGTTTCAAATTTTGACTGTTTAGATCAATACCAGTGGAAAGTTGTCATTAAAAATCTTCGTAATAAAGAAGGTACTGGTTGGCAACATATTATCTAGGTTATTTCATTCTGAACTCTATTATGAATATAATTTGAAACTACATATCTTAGTGAAAAAGAGCTTCGGATTTCAACTCGGAGGTTGCAGGAGCACATCCATTTTTTATCATTTCTAACCAACTTGTTCACATCCTAACGAAATTGGTTAGGGTTATTTATTCATGAAGGTGGCATTAGAAGTCATTTTACTTAGAACAGTGAATCTCTGAAATGTATACCTGCGACTAGGTCAAGAGCGAATTGAGGGTGCACATGACGTAATGTGCGGTGCGTCATATTGTAGCGAGAAGGCGTCCAATAAAGCACAATCTTTATTGTCCAAATCGCTAGTCACATGCAACGCGCGCCCTCTCGTTTATAAGTCGCAATTCCAACCCGCAGCACCCCCCGGTTTCCGTTCACACGTCGTGTGCACTTCTAACCGGTTTACGTGCGTGACCGGTGCCTTCTATCGGAGGGTTTTTCGCTTGCCATTCCTCGTCTGTTTGTCCGATTCCGTTGCGCGATGGCTCGTCCGGCTGCTCGTGCTGTCCGCCATCCACCCAGTGTTGGCCTTGACCGTATTCCAACATCGTGTCGAGATGTTCCTCTGAATGTTGGAAAAACCACGCCTCCGATCTGGCCGTCTGTCGTATTTCGCCTGCCCTGCCTCGCCCGTTGGTCCGATCTAGTCGAGCGATGACTCATCCGGTCGCGCACGTTGTGCTTGATCCGATCGCGGCAGGTTTTCGAACGCAACTCCCCCCCACGTTGAGGTATTCGGCCGAGCGTTCGAAAACTCGCACCCCCGACCTGGCAATCCACCACAATATCACTGGGTCGTATGAAACTGTGCTTACGAAGCTCCATACTCCATTTATCTGCAACACTACTAGCTTAGATATAGTGTCACACACTACAAGTATCTTTCAAATCGAACAGTTACCTACTGCAATTTGTGCAACGGTTCACGCTGACAGAGATGTATGTGTCTAGACCATTCCCAACAGTTAACAATCAATCAAAGATTTGCCATTTACTCACTCATAGGTGACGTACAGAATGTTTAAACGGTCCTTAAGTTGACTTACGTTGCTTTTGAATTGCTTGTATGCTACTGTTCAACCTTACTCATTCGGATCTTAGTCAAAGACAAACTAACAGATTTTATAGCCGCTTATTGTGCGTGTTCATCTAAATACACTTGTTCAGCAGCGCAGGAGGCATAATCGAAAGTACGACGTAAATTGTAATGTTTCAAGATGGCCCTGTCTATCTGACTATATGAATTTGTCTTACTGACACTATAAACCCCATCCCGACAGTCTGTTTAATAAGTATGTATGAAACAAGTCGGATTGGCCATATTTCAGTTATCTACGATTATGGTGCTCAGTTTTTTCTTCCTATACGTTCTCCCTCCCAGCCACTATAAGAATTGTGAGTGATAACCGAACTCTTTTTAAAGAACGGCGAACTTAATCTACAATTTGGAACCGTGAATTCGTCACAGATGACCAGAGCAGGATTAGAGGTGTTTGTATTGACCATCTCTCACCTTATCACAACTTGTAATCAGTTTCATATGCAGTACAATTAAACTGATAAGTCAAAATACAAAACCGTCACTAATACTTTTACTAGTGGGTAGTTTGACAGAATTATGAGTTCAGATGAGATCCAACTAAGAAAATTCAAGGTTTTGGCTGGATTCGAATCAACGATAAATCGGTATACCTAAACATAATACCTTTAGCTATTCAGGCTACTTTATCAACAGATGATTTCTTTCAGATCCACAGTTACTCCCACTAAGCTTCGTCTTTTGTACTGAATATAGTGATGTGAAATGAATTTTATTTTCAGTCAATAAAAATCCTTCTGAACCTCTGAATAAACGAAATGATCGCGTTCCTCCTTGTCGAAGCTCGTCAGTGAAGCTCGTCATTGACCTCACATCAAACATTAGTGGAAAGCACCAATTAGAGCGAAAGTTGAGCCTAGTGTCTTTTTAAAGCGACTCTGGAAAGTCCGCGGGAGTACGACGACTGCAAACAATTATATGTAATGCTGAATTTACTGGAAAACTGATTTCATCGACTAGTCACCAGTAATTTAAATGAGGTTTACTGAATGGCTATTGCACTGAATTCTTATGAAACGATTACTTCGGTCAGTGTTAAACGGAGGATTCTAACTCGGAATTATGCTGTACTCATGCTCAGACCTGCAGTTGAACCCTAATTTAGATTCGCATAACGATGTGGTGTTGATCAGTGGTCACACGTTAGGCACGACCCAATTATGCTACCTAAACATTCGACCACAAGTGTTTGTAAGTGGAACACACGACGCTTGGTCATTTGTAGAAGAGACATACTGAACGTCTGTTCAATCGGCAGGGACATATAATAATGCTGGAACTTAACGAAACCAAAGGCTACGGTTGTTGTCATGAAGGAGGTGAATGAAGGTCAGTGTGATTCGAAAATTACACTTAGTTGTATGTTGTTCAACTGGATCACCAGCCGTCAGAAACACTGACTAAATAAAATTTTCTGTGTCAATTTTCTTCACCGAAATCCAGTTGAAAGTAAATTAATTCTCATTTTTCCTTTCAAATAAGGATCAAGAAAATGCAGACAGTGAGAAAGAAGGCATGTTTGAGATTGGTGAAAATCAACCTCATTTTTTCAATATTGTGGAATTTGTGCGAACCATCCACAGCAGCCGTCATTAACTGGTACGAAACTTCAGGAAACCCAAATGAGTTGGATTTGACCGGGTCAGAAGACGAAAATGAGGTTCACAATTTGGTCTCAAGATATTCGCGAATTGAGCAGTTAAGGAGACAAATATTAGGACAGTTGCGAGAGAAAATGTACAGTTCTCCAAACGTGAGCAAACTGTATGAGTTTATGACTTGTAATCGTGTTAGCGATCAGAAGTTAATTTTTCGTTTAATTTTACGCTTTTTCACTGTCAAATTACAGACGAGTTGTGTTGTGTGTTTTTAAAATACAGTTGGCTAATTTTTACACAGAACCCAAAATTCAGACAGTGTATTAAAAAAGGTTGGTAAACTAGTGTTTACTGCATTGAACTGAGATTTCAATCATAGGTATCCATTCGTCAGCCAGAAAATGTGGCAGCCTCAGTTGCTGGTCACTCTACAATTTGCGATAAACACCACGCATGAATGCAATCTGTTAATTTTGTGGACTCTGTGAGCATCATTATAACTTTGCCTATTGCGTTGCCTCAACTCTGAGTAGCAGTATGTTAGGCTACTAAAGTAAAATGTTTGTTGTACGCTTGGAAGCAGATCATGTTAACAGTTTGGGCGTGCGTTAATTGATATGTCCCCATGCAAACCCCCATCAAAAACGAAATCCGTCCTATCTGCTTCATGGAGTTAGTAAAGAAGAGGTTTATTAAACAAAGTTAGCTAGCGCACACCTTTAGTTTACTAATGGTTTTTGTAGTTATCGTCTAAACGTGCGTACATCACTTGTCTACAAGGGAACGCCTTATTGTTCTTTTGAAAGAAATCTTGAGAAAACATTCTTTGTTATCTAATTTAGAAAGAAATTGCAATATGACAGAAAGCCTGATGTGTGTGTTTAGCAGGCCCGACGATATTTGCTGTTGAATAACAGTTGTTTCAGGTTGAAGAATATGCTTATTCTATGAGCACATGAAGTGTGGCTATTGCACCAGTATAGCTAAAGCCTGATTTGGAAGTGACTATACCCATAATGTCAGTGTGGTAATGCCACTGTGGCTAACAGTGTGTACGGTTTATAGGAATCGTTACACGTGAACAGACAATTCCAGTTTTATACCGAATGTCCTTATTCGAACGCTATAGTGGAGTTGAGTAGCCTTTACTCAAAATATTCCTCTGGTGGCACACTTGTAGGTAAGATACTTGTTAATTTTCACCAACGGAATCGAATCTGTCAGGCGTCCTAACCCTAAATATTCCATCACACCAATGACATCTCACAGAAAATTGCACGTAAAAAACACTAGCTCCGACATGTCTGATCCTCATTTGTGCATCGTCTTGTCGAACGACCTTCCAACGAGAGTGACACATCAAATGACATCTCTTGTGCATCCGCACTTGCATCCGCGCTAATGTGTCATCATCTAAATGTAATTTCATTTAGAGTCCAGAACGCCCACATATTCGCCAGCATCATAGTGAAGAATCACACAGATCCGATTACCTTCATTCGGTCTTCAAATTATGAACAGATTACAAAGCTAGTTCTGCCCCGTTGGTGTGTTGCATTTCACAGTGATATCACTATGGTTAATCCTTTTGCCATATTTTGTATGTTTGTTCTGATGCGGCCGTAATAACAGTAGCAACAGCAACAGCATCGGTTGAACATCATGAGCAGCAATGTAGAGTTTTTCAAAACCAAAGACATCACGTTGCCAGCACGGTTCTTGGTGAGGTCTGTAGGTGAAAAATTTGCTGCACTTATCGCTACAGAGCCGATACCACAGTAAGAATGGTTACAATACACAAACCACTCGTATTAAAGGCGGAATTAATAGAAAGGCATCTTTATAACATCACTGTGCGAACAAATTGTAGCACATCTTGGGTTGTTTATTCTAACTGCTGGTTCCCACCTAATATGGGTATATTGCTGTTGAAATGAATTTCGAAAATCACAGATACACTCGAAGTATTGATCATGTTTAACTTGGCTGATATAGCGAATATGTGTATTTAACCGACCGTTTGATTCTCCCAGTTTGACTGCATCTTTCAGTAGCTAATTGCACGCATTTTCAACAGCGTTTGAGAACGCCCGGCAGGTTTTGCCTTTTCTAAGTAAACCAACGGTAGGACACATGGCAGAAGTGTGTGTATGACTTGAACTCTATCCGTTTGCATATAATAAGTAACACATAAACATGTCATTATGTCATGATCTGTGACTCACTGCTTTACCCAAATTTTGATTACTTTCTGGCATTGAAAGCATTCTATTTGAACATTTTGAAGCGTGCCACATTCTAACAATTGAATTATTACAATTAATTTGAGAATAACGGAAATTCGTGGAAGACGCTACAGAACACAATATGTATCGCGGGTAGTTTTTGAACAGTCCTGCATTAGGATCAGCCCTGTTAATTGTTGAGACGGCAACGTATGTTGTTACCACTACTGATGGGCTTCCCGGTATGATTTGCTGGAAGTAAACGAGTTTAACTTATACGTCGATGCTTGCCAAAAAGACAACAGTTTTCGTATGTGTTTATATTTAATAAAAACTCAAGTGAAGTGCGCTCTCTTTTCACCTTGGCGTTCAACCCTCGAAGGCTTGAAGATCCGACTTTTAGCTGACTGTATCGAATGGGAGACAAAAGAAGCTGTTGAGTATCTGAGTGATTAGTTTAACAGTCACAGTAAACATATGGAATGAAAAACGTCCCGTGACTTTACGGTGTTTCAGTGAGCATTATGAGCTGCATAACTTTAATGACTAGAAATCTTGGACTTTGTCTGGTAAGGATCTGCACATATTGTACTCTTCAATGAGTAATAGAGATATCTTGGTGTTCGTTGCAATTCGACGCTGTGGATTTCACACAATCATTTGGAAAATGTCATTAGAATGAATCTTGTGAAGTGAAGAATATAGTGCAAGCTGCTTAAAAATGAGATTTCCATAGTGTGACAATTTTGATAGAATGCCTGCGTTGAGATGGGCAATCACTGACGAAATTTTCTCGAACCTAGCACAAACACAATTTGATTGTTTTCGTGTGTACAAATGCATACAGTTTATCGGTTAAAGATACAGTCATTATATCTGTTCTTCCGGCCTACAACTGCCGCGAATTAGTGACACTGTGTAGTCCTATTTGCCATGATATGCTGGAGGAGATTTCATCAATATGAATAGTTTTCTCTGTCTGAGTAACGTTTACAGAATTAGTGACTAAAAGATGTGTTAACCACAAGAAGCATGACTGTTCATAGTAGAATGGGAACCGTGGAGTCTGTTGTAAGAAAGACCTTGAAATTTATTGTAATCCGTATAGCACATTTATGCAAAACGACGGAAACTTCATGATAATGCGGTTAGATTGATTATTTTAACTATATCGTACTCTTCTATAGTGCCATTTTGTTTTTCCCCAATTGAACAGGCTTATTTGACATCACAAACCAATGTGAAGAAAGCGCATATTGGTAGTAAGTGCTTAATATAATTTGTTTTATCCAAAACGTGACTTGCTTACACGGTGTCCCCTCGTATGGCCTGCAGAAAAACAATCCAAGCCTTTGTTTTCTGTTTTCACAAATACAGATGGTTACGACAGTGCGAACTCGTTTGCTTTTCTACGTGGCTAACCAACAATTGGAATCCGATGAAAGAAGCCAACATTTCGTCCCAGAAAATCAACCGTTGTATTCAATCTGATGCGCCTTTGAGCATAAATACATAAAGATTGATACGTCAGATGCCAAGAGGTTTCATCCTACTTTTTTCAAAGTGGTGTTTAAAAGTGGCAAATTAATCAAATTGTTCTCTGGGTAGATGAGTGTGATTTACATCTTTAAGTTATCGGAGAGCAGACGTAAATGAAACATTTGGTTTACTGAACACTTGGTGTAGTACCTCATTTAACACGGGCAGAAAAGTTACGGTAAATAGGTTGTTAATCGGCAGCCATGATGGACGTGTTTGATTACCTTGATGTTGTAAAAAACTCGTACAAAGTAATCATAATGATTGTTGCCACAAATGTAACCTAGCGACTAAAAAAGCTGAGCACAAAGAGAAGCTTTTTGTATTCTGTTGTACAAAGTCAACCATCTACGTCAGGAATACAAGTAAATGTGTTTAAGGGTGAAAACCATTTTACCTATCAAAATAATCACACAGGCGTTATTCAGCGGACTGAGATGTTCTCAAGTTGTCCGGCAGATAGTTGGGGCTGCTCAAAATCGCTAATGCGAAATACTGTATATTTGATCTGTGTCATCAAACAAAGCCGCTCAACAACTTCAAATAGTTGTCAGTTTTAGAAAACGACTTTTCCCTCCCACATCTTAGATTAGTCACTCAATTTTGTTTAAGCTTTATAAAGCGTATATCTGAAGGAAAAACCACTGACCATTCTCCTGTACGTAAATCACATCATCCAATCTACCAGACCCACTGGTATACAAAGTAATTAACACCTGGTAAGAGTAGTGCCGGTTATTCGCTCATATAGGTCCTAGAGTTGCTGTTCACCCTTGTACGAGCATACGGAATGTCAGTTCGCCTACCCTTCACGTGTTTCACTCCAGTATACTTAATCGACAAGAAGTTAAGCCACTGGACTGTGCTAAACTGTCTCGTGTTATTCTTTAGTCACGATTTCTTGTACACACTGCTTTCTGTCAACTTTTTGTTGGCGTTGCCAGTAAATGCATTTCTGGAAGCATGTACTTTTTTATTATACAAAAATTCATTTTGAAAGGCGCGAATCACGGTGTTTTTTAAGAGTGCATTCAGTTTCTGAAACGGTGCCACCTTGCTGCAGCTCTGTTAGTTGTGTAACAATTCATTATGATTCGGGCATGTATACGGAAAACTATAGAGGCCCAGCTTTTTGTGTATCTTACGGACATGCGGAAACAATGGGGAGCCAGAATTTTGCCATCTATAGTGTGTTACCTAAATCTAACATTTTCACAGGTTAAAAACAGTAACAGGACAAACTTTCAGTGTCTGCATTTTTGTATGCGGAGAAAACAATAGGTTCCTTCAGATATCTACATAATTCTTTGGGTAGCACAGCTAAACTTTTGTTTGACCTAAAAATGAATCAGTTTTACATGATTCTACCCGTTACCATGACAACTGTCGAATTTAAGAAGGAATGATTTTTCAAGTGTTCAACATATATATATATATTAAGCAAGTTTAAATAATGAGATATTTAGTATTCTTGTATGTAGTGAAGTTTGTCGAATTTTCTGCATCTCGGATATTGCCGTTCACAAATTTTGCCTAACACTATTTATTGATACAAATTTATGCGAGCATTTTCCAAAAGTCGTGTTTACATAGGGGCGTCAGCGAATGATTCGGTATTTAGTTAGGCTGTCATAGTAAACATTTGATAATAGTTTGCCAATACACATTTTAACGATGCGAGATTTCAAGCTAAGTCACAGAGGAGAGACAGATCTTGAGGGGTGAATTTGGCTAGCTTGAAGCATTCATCAAATTAACGACTATTTATAGCTCTCTCATCTCATCTCGGCGTTCAGACAGGTGTGCTTGTTCACTCGCAAATTGATACGTTTTTACGCATGGGAGAAAACTCCCACAAAAGATTCCACACAAATTATGCGATACCAGAAGCATTGACACTGAATGTCTCCAGTGCTGATCCAACGTAACTTGAACCAAATTGTGAACATTTTCATTGAATTAAATTGGCTTATTACACCCAAACTAAAACTGGAACCATAAAGATCTGGGACAAAATCCACCTTCATCTGTCAGTGATATCATGATTAATATCTAGTGTTTAAATTCCTTCGTGAACACCCTTTACACCCTGTTCTGGCATAGTAACAGCTGATTTATATTGAAGTGGATTACCTAGACTGAATCATATTGAGTGGCGGATTTGTTTCTGAAACACACCAAAACCTCTCTCTCGAAATGATTTCTGAATTAACGGACGGATTCTTTGCGATAGTTTTTTTCTACCAATGCACATGAGCACAGAATATATAATATCTCATTCTCAAATCGAGACACCTTTTGACTGAAACTACATGGTTACCTAATAAAGTAAGGTTCATTCCAAGGGAACGTATAGAGAAGCAGGGTGTACTTAGACGGTTGTTCGGAGTTTCATAAACGATGGGTAACTGGAAGATTTCCAGAAAATGCGGCTCTTTAAATCATCAGTCTTATATAACCACACAGCGATTTTAATGTTGTTCTGCTTGTTATGAATTACTGGTTTTTAGCAGTCGTTATTCAGCTGTCGTCTAGGCTTCGGCTTTCTAAAAGTATCTCAGCTTGTTCGTAATCACAATACTTCACAGGAGCAACTTCTGGATTGTGTACCATCGAACGATTTGTCATTCTCATATTTTCGTCGAGAAGTTATGTAGACATTGTTGTTGCGTATGCTGAGGCGGGAGTCTTCACTGATAGGTGCATGTTTATCAAGCCATATCGCCTTCTATTTAGACGGTGTAGACAACCAGATTAGCCTTAGTGAAACAACCACTTTAGTCATGACTAAGTGGTTGATTCTCGTAAAGTGATGTTGTCCACCGATTCATGTTATATTCACACCGACAGGGTTTTATGAGGTGAAATTCCCACCTTCTACACGGCAGTCTTCTCCACTAAAAACACCTTTACACTCTCCAGGTTTCGTTCTTTGTTTAGAAAAGGCATTGGATGGTAAACATTTCTCCCAAAATATTCGTCCATTTGCGTAATTCTGACTATATGCGGTCACAGGCATAAAACGCCTTCCCGTATCGTCGTTGGGTTCATTCCTTTTAAATGCTCCTTAGTAATGTAAAACATTGTTCACCCTCGCTTTTCTCTTCAATATCCTTACTAATAGTTGCTCAGTCCGTTCATGTGAGTTACGTTCCTTCTTTCTCTAGTGTTTAGCGTACCAGTGCACAGGAAACCTTTTCCACGGTAACCGAATAATGACAGTCGACCTTTTCATTTCTGTTTCAACTAAACTTTGGGCCAACTGGATTCCACCAATTAGCTGCGACATAACGATGGACATGCGACACCTCGGAATAGCAATTTGGACGGCACAGACTCACCCTCCACTGTTTAGTTTTGCTGTGCACAGAAATTTCCGGGCGTTATTCACCCCTGTAGGTTTGAAGTACTCGTGCGCACCAATCGCCTTCGGGTCCGATCGGTGTATTGTGAGGCATTCCACTTCGATGTTTCTCCCTGTATTTTCTACTTGTTACCTCACTCTTCACTACGGGTTCATGCTTTACTACTGAGCTGTAGTATTAACAATATACCGCGATTGCTGGTCCTCACTACAGGTTTACAGGCGTAAGAAAGCAGGGGCTGAAGTTGACTTCAATGCTCCGTGTAGACCCGTATTCTTTTCGAATGCATCGGCTGTACTTCAAACTGTCTCCCTTGTATGACACATTGTCAACGTGTTAAGCCGAGCAGGACACTTAATGCTGACGACCGGTCAGTGGACGCCGAGCCTCTAACGTTATCATATGCTGACTAGGATTTTAAACAAGCGTGACTGATGTTTTATCGCAATAAAAACACGAATTTTGTGTGAGCTGACTTCGTACACCATTTTATTCAGAAATTTGGAGCTGGTGAAAGTAAATTAAACAAAGAGCCAACTGAAAACAAATGAACAACTACCACTGGCTTCCTAAGGCTATTTTCGCCCTGGTTAGAAAAACCAAACCAGGCATACTGTAACTATAATGTCCTTTCGAGCACCCAACAGAGGCATGGGACAAGTGAATAACGCGGCCTCAACACATTTCAGCAGTTTCACCCGGTTGCACTTTGTGACCACATTGGAAAGATCACGTCACTCTGACTGTGCGTGATGTGGTCTAAATACCTGGTGATCGTTGGGGCTGACTGGTAAACGGCTGTTGTTCTGGATAGGCTGCTAAAATTCTTAAAGTATGCTGATTTGGACTGCAAAACACGACGTGCTATATTTGACAATGGAACAACAGCTGAAATTGGGCCATTTTCGACTGTAACCGATGCAAATTTTTATAATGGCGTCACAGCATTCAGGCTACTGTTTGCTTAGATGGAGCAACCGAAACTGGTGACATTCTGAAGTGAAATATTCATTCAAGGCAGTCTAAGTTGGACACTGTAATGAATTACACTTGAAGAAAAAAGGGAACTCATAACTTTCGCTCCTATCCTCCTACGGATACTGCTCAAGACATAAAATCTCATTGTTTTACCGTAATCCGTAAAGTAACCTGTTCATCTGACTGTTGGAAAGAGCAAAAGATTGAAGCAAATGTAAAAAAGAGGTAACTACAACAGGTTGAGAACGCTTGTTTGTTGTAAATCGGACGTAACTATTGTCTCTCTGTCATAAGTAAACTACTAATAAGTAACACGTTGGGTAATTCATTCACGATTATCCACACTTGCTTAACTAGCTTATTTTGGCTAAATTCTTTCATGAAACGCTTACAGATGTTTTGAGGAATGTTGACAGGCTGTTAGACTGTTTGCATGCAGAAACTTGAAGAATTCCATTAGAGGCGACATTAACCCACAATCTAAACGTGAAGCTGATTGTTTTAGTCTTTTTCCGTAGAACCTGTTTCGGGAAACCACTGGTGCAATCATTTCATCAGTGACGCACGAAGCGTGAAACTTGTAGAATATCATCGTCTGAATTCCTAGCATGTTTTTTTTGGATTACCCGTGAAGGTTTTAGTCAAAGTAGTGCAGCTGTTTTTGTAAAGTTGGTTTCCTCCCCGGGCTGACGTAATCAAAACCGTGCTTTAGGACATCTTGGGTTACTGGATTCTGGAAATATCAAGCTTTTTGCCGTAATGCTACAGAAAATGACCATTGTGATTAGCAGAGAAATAGCTTCACAACATCTGTCGTTTAGCCATGAACACTGGTATGTCAGCTGCTACCGTGACCAGCACAAGACCAAATTATGCAGACAATCTAGTCCCCCATAGCCTTAGTTTGTCTATTCTTGATCAGATCGACAATGAGACACGAAAATATCATGATGGCTCATAGTTAGTAATGATTTGTGCACTTTTCCCCGAGGAGAGATGTGAACTGGTCATATCCAATTAAGCATTTCAAACCCAGCCGTAACCGTAACGGAGAAACACTGCAGAGCACAGTGCAAAAATGCCAAACGTCGCACACAAAATGTTAACTTTAAGACATCAAGCTGAACAAGATAGACTAATGTCAAAGTTACTTCGAGTAGAACAACCAGGCTTTGCTACGTCTATTGTAACCGCTTTCTTTTTCGAAGAAAATAGAATAGAATAAACTGACCAGTGTGCATGTTGAGGAACAACGAAATTTGTAACTATCCGTGTGATACTTTTGTGTCTAGTACAGTGTCCCAGCAATTCAGTGCGCGATGCTTGAAATCATAAAGCCACTTTTGACATGATGAGAGTTCAAACTTACAGATGAGGTGTGTTTGTATATTTGGTGGCCTACGTGATTTCTCAAGCCATATTAAAATTTGTAGTGCATTCCTCACACCGCACAATTTACGGAAACTAGTATACAGCATACAGGGTTGCAGTTAGGACAGAATCCAATAGGCATCATGATGCCCAAATGTTATTGGCCTTCTGCTGTTATGCTACAAGTTGCCAACTTGACCAACACATGCGAACCGAAAGACTATTATGCATACAGTCAAATCTGAAAGCAAAACTAATTCGTTTGTTCGTGAACCGATACTTCAGTCGCTCAGGGTCATATGCACACAAAATAATAGAGTTAACATGTAACCATTAAATTAACTGAGATCTCATTGGGCTTATGTGTTTCTCCAATTACATATCATTTACTTACAAGTAAGTCCTGATCGTTTGCATCGAAATGTGGTTGAGAAAGAATTTAGTAGTATCTCTCCGGCAACAGCAAAAAAACTCACGTACACCAATAGCTACCAACGAATTATTACCTTCGCTGATTCATATTTAGTTAAAATGCCTCTAATATAATGACCAATCGGTCAATTCGGTTGCATGAAACATATGCTGATAAAGTCGATTCTTTTGCAGGTTTGATTACAGCTAAAACTAAACGTCGATAGTTTAACGCAAATCACGGGATTACATAAGTAGAAGAAGTGTTCTTCAAAGAGTGGAACTTATCGCAGTACGGTTTCACAGTGCTGTTTTACAGAAGTAGCTGCATTAAGAGAAATTATCTTACAGTTTAGTTGAGGAACAGGAATTATCAGCAGCTACACTGGCTTAAGTTTGTTGAACTGTGATCAAAAGTCACAAATATCCGCGATCTTTAGGCCAAGTGGTGGCTTCTACAATCAATGATCAATAACTCCAGTACAAAATTTGAGCTGAGGGTTTAATTTGATCCATGAGCTGTACATTTTAGAGCATCAGTCGTAAATAAAAATGGTTTCAGTATACGTGCTTCCAAGTGGATGGATCACAGTTGTCCGTATGGTTGCGCTGTCATTTTCCTGATGAAATTGTCTATGCCATTCCCGACAGCCGGGAATTAAGCACACACAAATATTGGACACAGTAGTGCATACCGAGTGATAATAGTGTTTTGACGCCAGCAATAACGGTTTGGATTAGCTAGTGTTTACGTTCCTTCAACCCTTAAATGTCAGTAACGTAATCTTGACAAATACTAAGCGCAGAGCAAATGGGGCCAAAAAACTGATAACAAGTTGCGAACCGCATCGATATCAAACATCAGATCCTATCATTCAGATTGGAACTCAGGAATTTTATACCTCGTGATTGACATTAACGCTGTATTGTATATAGACAAAATTACACCATGGTAGCAACATGAATAACAGATAAGAAAAACACATTGCGCTGGGATTGGCTGTATTAAAAACAGTCCGTCTTCTAGTTCACCAACTTCCAAACACCCAGACGTAAGCTCCCCATTCGGAATATTTTTTCAATTCGACGCCGAGTGGCCCAGCCATAAACTGATAAAACAGTGTACCAGCTGGTAAAATGGAACGATTCAGTTACAAGAAAATCACGATCAAAATTGCTGCCCCAGTATCTAATCAAACAGATGTATCAGAAAAAATATGAGGTAAAATATGCCCAATAATAACGCGTGCTAAGGTGTACACCTTACGGACGTTAACTTGAAGAGATGGATATCTCAAAATATTAACCAAATTGAAGAGCAACGCTACCGGTGTCAACATTAGCACGATGTTTGGGAGTGTTACTAGTGAAACAGTATGTTACACATGACTGTTTTGTATAACACAGATTGGTTGACACGTGGTTCTTTAACTGAATGACTGAACTTGGTTTTTCATGCTGTTTCGACAGGTTGTTATGGGAAAAAGCATATCATAGGTTGACCGTTTTGGTTGATGAACAATTTCCAACTGTTGTGTCAGATAGTAGATGCATTAGAAGACCGATTAATTTATTCACCGAGAACGCTGACTACTGTTTGTGCGTATGATTCAGTAAGAAATATTTGTATTATTGGGAAACCAAATCACAAACATGATGAATAATATGGACGACTCGCAAAATTAATGATAGCAAGGGATTTAAACTGTTCATCGTCTTTAAGAAAGTTTTGAAAGCTTTGTATACAATGAAAGAAAACCCCTCGAACGGTGCCTTTACCAAAACTGAGACAGTTGAACGCCAAATTCATCAACAAATTTTTTCTACCCGGCTGGATTCTGAATTCAACGGTAAATTCGCAGATATTCTTAGTTTCCGTCATTGCTTTAAAAATGAGGGTCGTTAGCTAGCTCGTTGACTTCAAAGGTTATAGGTACGATAAAGGCCGGTCCAGTTTGTTTCCAGTTGCACCCGGACACAGATCAGTGAAAGTCTCTGTTGGCATAAGCAAATACTTCAAGTGAACTCCAGAAAACAGTTATTGACCTTTATTCCGCGATACACGACCGCATAATCCGATAGTAAATCACGACCCTATGTGCACTATTAAATCGGCGTTTTACTCAAGGTAACTTGATCCAGAACGTCATTTGTGCAGAAATGCATTGAAAGATAGAACAGGAGTTTGGCATATATTCACGTGGATTAATAATGATAACCTGTGTACACAATGAAACTGTCGTAACGTTCCATCTCGAGTGCAAACATTACATATAAATTTCAACCGTCCGAACGGTATGACAGAAGAAAGGCTAGGATATGTACAGTGGTAATCAGTGTTAATCTGTTCTCAGATAAGCACAGTTTTATTTTGTGCACTCCGTATCCGGTTAGAACTCATTTCTATATTAATGTCACCAATCCCGTTTATAAAATTAATGCTCTGGGTTCATGAGAATGAGAATCAGGAAACGTTATGTTACAAGATTTAACTCATGGCGGATTTTCATGTATCCCTATAACAGACTACTATAGACCGTTATTGTTATCAGATTAAATCCGAAGCCTAAAAGTCTAATCGGCTGTTAGTTTACAAGTCGTGTTACGGTCATGGCAATGAAAAGTGATAGTTTTTTTCACTGGATAAGCGAATGTTGTATGATAAAGCTTGCTTCAAAATATGGAAGGATACGTAAACTAATTTTAACTTTCGTGTCCTCCAGTCAATTAGTCATGTCGGATTGGTGGCGGGTCAACGGTCAGTTCAGTGCAATGGCTGAAACAGGTTGCTTGTAGAACCGAGGGGCGGCAGTGACAGTTGGCGTCGCACGTATTAGTGACTTAATCATATGCTCGGCTCAGCTTTGTAAGTGTTCGCTAATACATATGTGCACCTATTGCTCAGCTCCACCACTTCAAAAGATTCTGCACTCACGCCGATATTAACAGATTACTATTGCGTTGTCAAAAATGACTGGATGGCCCAGCAAACTTTGTGGAGGACATCAGCTAGCTAGTTGGTGTTGAAACGCAAGCTTGATGACTGTCTGAAGCGAGCTGTCTATTGGTATACTCACCGAATATCTCTTAAATGTAGGATTCCCTGTCTAGTTTTCCTCTTTCCTTGTGAACTGGTCAACTGAATTTCCCACTGAATCGGGAAGGGAAATCGTTGTCCATGAACATTTGGTACAACATAGGATTTTATCATATCTATGGAACAAGTTCGTCAACATGGCGTTCGGACGAAACCAGATGCCTGTTTTATGTATAACAGGTCAGCGTGAAGCCGATGAAATGCAGGCACTGACCAGTCTACACGCTTTCACGAAATGCCGTCTATTGGATTGTCCCATCACATTCCGTAACAGTATCGATAACTGCAAACAACAAGGTATTACCATGTTCTTTTTCGGCAGTCATGTGTGTATTATTGTACATGAAGTTAATCATGTTTGTAGCTATAGTTAACTGCTGCTGGTTATTTGCAGCGGTAAACGTCGTCATCCTGCATGAACAGACTTAAGTTAAGTAACTTAGAGCTTGGTTCAACAGACGTATTAGGTAGGATGTGTCTTAGGGAGCCACCCACTGCTTTCACGTTCAGTTGTCAACGAGATTTATAAAGAAAAATGTAATTGACGTTCGAAGATCAGAAGTATACAAGCCAAGCTAGCTTATTTGTTGGCAGGCCGATATTTATGTGAGGGAAGTATAACAGATATCAAATTGTTTCACGCGGTGGAGCATTTGTAAACAGAGATTCGACACTCAAAGATGTGACGTCTTCTCCTCCGGTGTTCAAAGTGTCCAGCATAATTATCAGTTTAAAAGTAGCCTTCATACTGTATATGGAAATCGAGAAACGAAGTAGTTACACGAGCTTAGTCCGTTATTTGGTAGGTTTGTGGTAGGGTGAGTCAGTAACAAACAATGGTCACCTGTGAAGAAAGTTTGACTTCAGGGAGTTTAAGAGTTTATAAAGTTGAGTTGTTGAACTTTCTGTCACCTTCAAAGTTCCAAACATTTGTTAGTTTGATTTCCGGATCAAGAGGGCATCGTATTTACAGTGAAGTCGAAATTTATGTGCACTAATGAATGATGATGACGGCTTATCCATATAGCCTGTGTGATCCAAAAAATTTCCGAAACCCTAGTCCACCTGAAAATTGATTGAGCTTTTTTTGACAATTATAGAGACTACTTACAGAGTAGCATCATTTACCTGTCTGACAACATTCGGTACGGACGACCTAAGTCCGTAGGTTCGTTCCTTATCTAATCTCTGTTTTAACTAGAAGTTCCCTTCAACTGTGTAAGTTTTTCAACCTGGGATTCAAACCGAACCTCGGTTTTTATAAAACTAATCTTCTCTATATACATTTGTTCTGCGTTAACGGTACCGTTCACAACCTACTAGGTAGCTTCCGCGGAACACTAACAGGTATCACTGTACACCACCGTCTCACAGTTTGCAGGGAAGTAATATTTAACGACAAGCCTCACCCAGATGACTTGGCTGAAGTAATTTAATCACTGTCAGAACCGTAAGAACATGTGAACATCGGTTTAATTGGAAATTAATTACAAAACATACCGTGGCCTGTTAACGATCGAATAAGCATACCTAGATTCGGATAATTTCGTGAGGCTTTGGTTAATGGTAAATATCCTACATCTAAGTTCAATTTTTTCCGAAACACTTTTAGTTATTTCGGTCATTCGGTGAATGGCAATCATGACGATTCAGTGATTTTATTAGCTTGACCAAAAATAGACGCGCTACAATCCATAATGATGCCATAAATGTTAAAAGCGGAATTTTCCCTATCTCCGACCCACGGGATAACAGCAACGTTTAGCCGTCGCAGTTAATTTGATCATCATTGTTCAACTGTAACCAGTTGCGTGAATCATCAAGAGCATGATTCTCAAGTTTTGCTTTCGATTTCCCTTTCACAACTGTCAGGATACTCTAACTAAGCTTTGTATTTCCCTTGATAATATTTTGGCAACGTAGTGAAAAATATAAAACCCAGACAAAACAATACCGATGGCACCATGATAAGCAATCCAACCATAGTGAATCACAATAATCTTTTTTGCTGGGAATTTTTGTCAGCTCAAAAAGCGGGAGTAAATTAAACATGTCATTGCCCTACCGCAGAGCATCCGAAAAAATTGAAATATTAAAACCCACTTGGAAATTTTTAACCGATGTGTATGAACGTAAATACGGCAATGGTAACGATTATGGATTACTTACCAGGTTTACCAGCACGGATGACAGATACTTCGAAGTGTTCACATAAAACGCATAACACCGAAGATTGACCACCGGACTCTACTCACACAGACGTCTAGCCAATTTGTTTAGAATGAAAGAATTTAGCGCTTGTATTTATCCTTTTCAATGTCACTATTAATTTCTGTCTCTTTCACTGTTCCTAGCTAAACTTCGACCACATTCTGTTGAGGCCTTCGTGTAAACCACTGATCCACTGATTCTGTATTAGATACCATTACACCACAGCTAAGCTATATGCCTTGTTCATCGATACACGGGCCACCTAATCTCATCGACAGAACCACGGTACGTGTCATTTTAACTGTATTCGGTGATCACTTGACTGGTACCCTATTGAACAAGCAGAATTCATGAAAATTGATCAACCATGCTTTGAAATCTGACGCGTGGTATTAGGTTTAGTTAGTGTAAACCGAAGCTCATTCTCTATGTATGAAACACTTCATGCCAGCATAGAATTGTCATTCAACCGCTGGCAAAAAAACGAGCAATAGTTTCGGATTTCTTTTTTGTTCGATGTTATTGGTATCATATTCACCGGCAACGTAATCAGCAAACAAGCCATGGTAACAAAGTAAATAGACAGACAAACTATGACTGGAAGAATTCAAAACATGAAAAAATTGATGTAACGACAAGATCTTATGCCTGGTCAGCAACGTTTGTGCACGCAGTGCGAATATATATATTGCCAGGCATCGTCTGTATTGAGCAAGCGGTATCCTGGGGCTTTTATGACTTTAACAATTGAAAGGGCTGAACTAAATTTCCTCTGGTCTAAGGTAGCTGAGTAGACATCCGAGCTGGGGTCCACGTGACGGTGTTTAATCCAACTGCCTTGAGATGAGTTTGGTCGATTCACTGTATTGCAAACACTACGTTTCGTAGGTGGTGCTATACGTAGCTCTACAGACGGACATGTACGGTTTATTGCTGCGTTCACCATTTGGCTAATACTATCAGGCAAACAATTTCCTTTAGATGGCAAGCACTCTAACAACAATCCTTTATTGACATCGATTGGTCATGTTTAACACTGCCGGCATCGATAAATTTCTGCGAATGCTCGCAAATCCTTACAATTTTTCAGGAAGTACACATCCGATCTGAATCCAATATGTTATGCAGATTAAGTGAGTCGTTCTGGACAGTGTTTTACCATCCCACGTTTGCATGCTTTGACGTGTGCCACTCAGGCGTCTCGTAGTAAGCAGGAGCAATAACGGGAGATTGTTGTCATGTTTCAGTTCATGCCACAGGGGAGGGTTGAATGTGTATTAGGAGGATTCCTAGAGAACCTAAAAATCCTGTAGCTGTGTAGACGAAGTGCGCGAATCTTTAAGAACTGGATCCGGTTTCCTATCATGTCAACATGTTGACAGGTTATCTGGTTGATTTCTCCTGAGCGACGGTGTACGTCTGTCATATCTCACTGTTTATACAAATACTTGTGTAGCTGCAGTATGAGCTACATAAGGAGGATAAACCGACAACTAGCTGTTCGTATCAAGGAGCATGTACCTAGATGGATGGAGACGCAATTAAAAACGCCAGGAGTCTTTATAGATGCTGATGGACGGCACCGCGCATCTACCGTTGCAAGGCACGTAATACAAACAGGACACCTAAGCAAAGTTTCTGACGCGTTTTCAGTGATCTTTTGGAGTGACGGGAAACGCATACTCCAGTTTGTTGAGGTTTCGGCCACTAAGTGTCACAGTCCCCCCTCCGTCTGTTCAGAAACAATTTGTGTTGACACTGCGGCTACCTTGGTTGTCGGCATTTCCACAATTTTGATTTTCATTTTTTGTCTGTCTGTTTAATCCCTTAGACCATGACTTCCACTCTGTGGAATTTTGATCTGTTTAAAACTAGTTACATGTAATCGAAATGCACAAAATTTTACCTCGATAAACATCAAATGAATTGTGTCTTCCCAGTGTTTTACTCAAGTTCATCAAGAGAACAAACTGTTCCAGAATTAATTCTGGAAAAGCAAACTACCGGTGCATTTGAAGAAGAGTTGGATCGTTGGACAGGTTTAACAAAACTGGTCCAAGCAGTCTGTAAACTGAGAACCTGTATGGAGTCTTCTTTCCTTTTGACACGCTGGTCAAACAGAAACACCGCTCAATTAAGCCTAGATTTTGCACCATCAGCTTTGTGATGAAACCAGGTACTCCAGCCAGGCATAATAATTTTACGGTCACGTATCCCCAATAATTTAAAATTAGGTGGTATGTGAGACCACAGTGTGACCAACTGTAAACAGCAAGTCACTTGTCAAATTTTTGAGCGGTGCGCCAAGCGTACCGGATTTCGCCCTGCTCGAGGGTGACAGCTGCTGATGAGGGTAAAGTGACAAACGTCAACAAAGTGCTGAGCCCTGGCGGATCTTATTCCTGGAATGGATGAACGACAGACCCCATATTATAGTGCCATAATCCCACGGCATATCTGATATGTTGGTGACACTCTGACCTGTTTTCAACCTGCTTTGATAATATTCGCCCAAATATAATTTAATGTCAAGAAATTGAGTCGAGCAGCGGACGTATTCATTATGGAACTTGAAGGTAGTTTGCTGCACTAGTCAATCCATCGCAACGCGGTATGCAATGGTCAGTCTCATTGTGGTTACACATGAACGTTATTTGACTAAAGCTCTGTCTCACAAAGGTGAGAACATTTGTGTCTCGGAGAAGGTACACGAATAACAATGTATAGTTAAGTAGTTCAATGAGTGGCTATCCTAGGAAATTCATAGTGACTCACTAAACAGTACAAAACGTGACGAGCCAAATCAAGTGGGTTAAACTGAATTAAGGTAATCTAAACACCGTCAAATAACTTATTAGTTAGCTCGTTGTACCAAGCTGTTCCAGACATGTTGGAGTCTTTATACCAATGCGGATGTTAAAAACACTTAGAAATCTGTGAAAAATAAGCCTGTCGAAAAATCCAAGATGACAATATAGCTCCTGTAACGTAAGACATTTTAAGGGGTATGTGAGTACTGAAATAATTTAGTTAAAATCACATGAGCTATTTGGTGCTCATTGCCATCCGGTAAATGTTAATCAGAGATCATCATCTGTGTACGGCAGACACCGAAATTTCTGGTTACCAACTCATCTACTTGCTTTCTTTACGGGTTATAATGCACCCAAGAGGTATGCGTGGGAGTAAATGGCACAACAAACTCGCAAACATGTCTCAAGAAGTTATTTTCGAACGGAGAGAAAAAAACGAATATATCGACAAAGTGCATTTGATCTTTTTGCGGGCTGACAAGCATTTTTATATTTGTAGAAAATACCTAATCTCGTGTGGATCACTAAACATTAGGACAGTATTAGCATTATTTTTGTACTAAATGTGTTAGTGTTGTGAAGAAGTGAACGCAGGTTTCAATAATATTAACATCAAATATGTTGATAAACATTGCATGATGGCTGTTAAAATATTCGAGTTTTTTTCGCTACGCGTTACCTCTCGTCCAATCGTTCCAAATGACTGGAATTGCACATATACAAATCAAGAAGGATATGTAGGGAGGTTCACAGTGTGACGACAGATCTTGACCATTTTGTCCAGCAAAAAGTCATCAGAAAACAGGGCCGCATCTTCCTATCAAGTATAAGTAAACGTAATTGTCTTCGAAAAATTCTGCTAAATGTCACCTCTAGTTTGGCCAAATGGACTAAGTTGTTATTGGTCAGCGGCTTGTGAAGTCTTCCGATTAATCACTGTTAACTGACGTTCCTGATTTATCCGTCTTCATAAAATAGTTTATGTTTTTTCCTCCAAATCTAATGGATAACATTCACCAACTTAAAATTGAGCAAAACTGACAAACTGCTAAATTTGTTTCTTCAGTGCAAAGTGCAATATCGGCGTAGGTGGAAAGTAATTTGTTGAAAGCATCAGTCAGTAATGCAAATACTTTGACACTTTCTGATCCTACCTTTCTGACTGACAAACGGAACAACTTCGACGGGTGGTTCGTGCTCATGAGTGCACTGACAACGAAAACTGGGTTTAAGTACCAGTTGCGCTTATGATGTTGTCTCAAAAACTTGTTGCAAACAAAACATTGGGTTAAAATTTTGGAACCTGAGAGTCCACAGTCTTGAAAACTGAATCTGTCATATCCACAGTGTTGGGAATTGTCAATTATGGGATACGAATTACATCGGTCGATTTCTTAGTGGAAATGCTTTCCAACTGATGCAACCAGACATTTTACCGAACAGAGTTGTCTTGCATTTCTGGAACGGAGAAGGGATTATCCTACGTATTCAAATCACTGCTGTGCTTTTGTTGAACAAAAACGTGAACGTCAAAATGGCTGTTTTCAAAAGATTTCGCGAAAATGATTATCTGACATAATTTTCTCGACAAACGGGAGTAATATGATATCTCTCGATAATGGTCGACCCCTTAATATTGTAGGACAATAGGATGCCTGTGAAATGAACATACAACTCAACATGCTTGACCTGAACGGATAATTTCATTGATCCAAATGGTGGCCATGTCAGTCATACGAAATATATCCCCGTCTGATAACCTGCGAAAATGAGAAAGTGTGATTATATTTAGAAAGCTGATAAACAACAGGATAACTACTACGAGTCCGAAGGTATTATACCTTGATTTATCAGAGCACGGACAATGTAGCATTACTGTTGATTTATCCCGAAATGTTAAAAAAACTGGAGATACGAATGAAAATGAAACTTGATTGGCTCGAACCCTATGATCCTGACAGGAAATCAACAGTGAGAAATTCTGAACAAACAACAGAGAAATGATCATAATAATAGTCAAAAATAGCCCTGATAACGCCAGCGTTGTGAATCACAGCACATCTCCCGGTGTACTGTCCTGTGCATTCTGACTTCACACAGATACTTGTGTCGCTGTTACAGGCGCTTTTAAAGGGCGCCTTTCAGATTTTGGTTCTACCATTCACTGAAAATCACAGTAAAAATATTTTGTGAGTTTCTAACACAAACCATTAAGGTGGGAAAAGTCTATTTTTCAAGATTGCTCACTTTCCGCAGACATGATCCGAGTTCGACGACGCTTTAGTGACGGGTTTCGATCATGTCTCATGTGAGCTAGGAAATTGCTTTGGGAGTCCCGTGAAATAATTTTGGTCAACACATCAAAAACGTGAATCCTCCCATAACCGAACTTACGCGCTATCGTTCCAATTCTGTACAAAAACAGTGTTTAGCACCTATTGGGGTATAGCGACAGAACTAGTACCAGCAATCTAATGTAATTTGTATCTACTCAACGTGCAGCACTTGTTCGTACATAGAGAGTTTATCGTCCTCAAGGAAATGTTGACATATCCTTTCTCTAAAGATTAGACCCATTCTAATCTGCGAGACCACATTGGCGCATAAACGATGTTTCACAAAAACCCACCTTGCGTGCTAAACATTTGTTTAGGTCGAAGCGATCAGGTACGTAAGGTAAAAGATGACTAAAACAGACGACTGTTAACGAGTGGTGTTCAATGAATTTAATGACCAGTCAACCCGTTTATTCAACAAATATTGTACAACATAAGTGACTACTAAGAGTAGTGAGATTTTTGGCATTTCTTTTTAGATAATCTATTTAAAAGCAGTTGCAGCGTCCCTAGCATCGTTAAACTGACGCAAAACAAGGTTATTACAAAAATTCTTCAGTACTTTCGAGTAAATATTTTTTGCGTTTGTAAGCAGCCGGGAACCTTTTTGTACAGGAGGTGTTCGGAGACTTGATTTCATGGTGAACTTTCACATTCGTAAGAACAAATGGTCGACTCATCTTAAGACTTATAAGTAGATAGTTTGGGGACATACTTCCAATGTTTATTTCCGTAGGTGCTAAGTAAGTATTAATATTAGGATAGACTGGTTACAAAACACATGTAAAACAACGATCCCATGCAACTTCGGTGGGTACGTTTTCCTGAAAATCTTAAACTTTTCCGAAACACAGACTGAGGAATCCAAGCCCGTATAAACAAACGCATTCCAACCGCTAATTGGGGAATATGTTTCCAAGATGATGGCGTGAACAAATAATATTTTTATTGATTTCCGACATCCATTACACAAAGCCTGGTAAATACTGGTCACTACATGAATTCGAAATCAGCTTTTAACTGTACCTAATTAGTGTCATTTCGTGTTAACCTATTGGTTAAACCGTCAAAGATATTAACGTTCAGATCACAGTGTTTTTTGTTGGCATCGCTAGAGAGAAACAAGGGCTTGTGTTTTTACTGTTACACTGAACTTGTCTGAGATTTACTCCATCTAAGCCCAGTTTTAAATAACCGCATAAAAACCAGAACCAAAGCTCGAAAAACCAGTTTTCAGTAAGAAGTGTTGACGGTTTACTTTCAGTTTACAGCGTCATTTTAATCCGTTGCCTTCTGAAGTCTGACCGTTAGTTCGTTCACTGTGTGGCATGAAAAGCAAACATCAGGTTTAAATTCAACCAAAACTGTCGATCGCTCAGGTCACGTTAAATAGCAGATGTGATTAATTTACCTCGGGGGGAACTAATCGTGGATTTTTGTCGCGGTTGCTAAAATCTGAAGCGCGTTCAGGGAGACCGAATTAAATTAAGCTTAGTAATGAGAATAGGGGAAGTCTGTTGGCATTAAAGGCCTGACAAATTAAATATGAAAATGCATTTTGTCACTAAAATTTAGCGATTAAGGCTCAACTTTCTTGACCTTATGACTTAAATTCCACTGTATTGTCATGCGATGTTCTGTTCGATAATTCGACGCCTACAACGTTCAGTACAAAATAGGGACAGTAATAGACATACGCCTCAATGTGAAGATGCAGGGGTACTCAACCCCATGGTGGTCACAATTGGATATTTCCTGTTCTACCGAAAGCCGGTTAAGAAATTCGATTTTTGGAAGTTAAGCAGAACGTCCATTGTTACATATAACTTGCTTCACTTCATCTGTGGAGTGAATCACTCGATGGGAATTTTTGCACTTGCAAGATACCACCGATATTCGTCATCAAAATGTTACTGTTCGACTATTGTTTATTGTACCGTTTTATTCCTTCCTGCGACTACCGATCCTCAGTCACTTGAACACCATTGCACGGGCTAATGATGATCGTTTCCAAACGTTATGCATCAGTCAGAAGTAGAGATTTCTCTTCTTATTTTAGGGATGAAACGACCAGAATTAATGACTTTTGACCAGTCAGACTCCTGTATCTTAACGCATACAATCCGCAACGGTGTACCACCTATTAAATTGGAATGATCCAGTTGTAAGGCGGCACTAACATCAGTCATTAGATGCGCACTATACACTGAGTCATCACCAGCAACAATGAACTTGATTAAAGAATAGATTCGCTAACGTGACCAGCGTCGTTAACAGAACGAGGTGTGAGCCGTCACATACATTCGACAATCTGCGTCAAAAAAGGAGAAGTTAAGCTGATGTGAACGTTACAAGAAAACACTTGTTTTGATCAAGTGATCCTTGACATAATCAACCAGGATTAATGGACATTTGAGTTGTGTGTTGCTTGAGAAGAAAACTTATACCTTTAAACTCCAGTTATCAAGGTGGCGAAGACAAGAATTAGTGCTTTAATAGGGAAGAGAAAACAGGACACGCTTCGCATCTACGTAAGTTAACTAAAACCCAATTTTTGAACCAGGTAACAGGTGCATCATACTCATGGCGGGAATCTGGCCCACTATCGGCTGCTTCAGTTGTTGTTTAACTTGAGAAAATCACACATCGTTCTGAACCTGTTTTGTGCGCAAAAGTTTTCTGACGTTGACATCTTCACGATACCCGGGTTTCTTTACACGACATACAAGTTCTCTGCGGTAGCTGCAGTAGCGATCAACTGCTTGCTGACTACTCAAAATGTTTCAAAGAAATAGGCATTTCACTGGTTCATTCTTAAGTTATCGCATACGACACTGGTAGGAGTTCTAGCATTCGCCAGTGGAATCGTTCAGTACAACCGATTATTTCTATCAATAAGAGACAATGCTATAAAAACAAAAGGTTTTTTCCTACCCTTTTGTACAGATCAAACTTTGCTAACTCTACCTGTCTTCTACTGTAGCCAACCCAAAAGTTTGGACTCATCTTTAACGAGGTTGAAGGCAAAATAACACTCAATATTTTTGTCATTTCACAGGGTTTTCACTAATTTTGAACCGGGAACGAAATATATACCGAACTAAGTTACATTTTAAGGGATGCGGCAGTCATACGTGATTAAACATGTGGCTTACAGGTAGCCGGGAATGATGAAATGTACAGGTAACTCAAAATTGTGAACGCAGTGATATTGGTAAGGGAGAATAAGGTCACCAACGTCGTGAATTGGAACGCTTAATCTCCTAAGAATAAGACGTCGAAGAGCATGCCACTTGGAATGACCATAGGTAAGATCAGATTGCCACAAAGCCCCATCAGTATGGGACTGTTTTCTTAACGAATATTCCTCGCTGAAAAGTGTCCATTATCGAAGGATCCTTTAGTGAAGGGAATGTGAACTGAAGTTTATATTACATCATTTAGTTCCAGTTATTTTCCAGTTGCATTGTTCTAAGACGGGACAGTTACTACAGCTAAGTTAACAGCAATTGAATCTTATGAGAAACCCGGCCTGTTTGGTCTCTAATGAAAATTTTCCATGTTCTTCATTTACTAAAACCTTATAAAAGAACTGCGATGTTCAATCCAATGTAGTACATGCACGTGCCCACAAGAATCACTCCCTACTGTCGCACTATCATTTTCCTGGAAAAGTTCATTGATTTGATTGTCATCGTGTGTGGTACCGCCTCGAAAGTCAGATAAAATCAGGTGGTGAGTAACGTTAGTAAAAGTACGTGTAACATATAATAGTGGTGTTCAGAAACATCAATGTCGGAATAGGTCGCGTATTGGATACAACGTGTTAGTGCGCACGCGGCGGACTCAACAAGGCAACGAGCGCACATTTACGAAAAATCCACAGTGTGGCAATGTGTTTAGCATGATGGTTCACTTAACCATACAGCGACTTGTCAATTGCGAATGAGGTCATTCGATCTCACACGTTGTCGGTAATATAATGACTATATCTGTTGACGTGATAAATTCCTAGTAGCCAATGAACACCGTTAATTAATCTTCAAGATGGCTAGCACCAGTGTCCCAGTTTGCTTTCCGCATATCATGCTTTAGTTAGCCATGTGTCTTGTATCAAAGCTTATACACACTAATCTGATTTTATAATTGTGACAGGTGGACCACGCTGTGCTTTTTAACACCCGGTATCACCAAACACTACACAGATAACTGATGAGTAGTCGTGATTTGGTTTATTTTCAAGCTGACCATCACTCACATTTGATCGTAACCTTCGCATTCAGATAGACTTTCCAGGCAGCCAGTTTCGAAAAGAAGCACTACACTCGAGTTTCGCTCTCATTACAGCTGCTCAGCCGTGGCAAGGATATTCTCTACTGACGAGCTCAGTATCTTACATCCGAGGCCACTTTGGATCATATACTCGCGGTAACCGTTTCTTCAATCACGAGTTAATCCCAACTGCTTGGTTTTACATTGCCGGTGACAAAATAAAACTCTCAGAGACAATATCTCAAACAAACTTGTTCTAAGTAAAGTGTGTTTGAGGCAATAACATGAACGCCATGATGTTTCGAATTTCGATCACAGTTAGGACGACGAGAATTTGATTAAATTCCGCATCACGTTGTATCCAATAAATTGTGCTTATGCCATCGATTTCTAGGGTTCACTAAACACTCCTTGTTTAACTGAACTTCTACGGTTACAGTGACATGATAATTGTGACGTAAGTGAGACGGAGTTTTTTATCAGTTTGTAATCGTGACACGTTTTGTTAGAGTCAGCCTGAACGCAATGTGAACTGAAGGATTATGTACCGTTTGTTCCGAAACATACACGTCGTCCTTCAAAGTTGAATGCGCAGAAACATCCGTTCCTATATGGTGATTTCCCCAGATTCCGCATCCCATGTGTTTGCAACACGAAGACAAACGAACAGATGACCAAGGTTAAATTCATAAGCCTCAGTACACACAGGCCACTGTTTGATCTGTTATCGTCATATTTCTTACCAACAGAGGTGAACTAATTTACTCTGTCATGGTTTGTCTATTGAATGGGTAACATGATTTATTCGATTGGCACAACAACAGCAAAAAGTGTGTACAGTTTTTTGATCATTCCTGTATTTTAGTGCACAGCTTAAAAATGCAGCAGGTTGTCAAAACAATATGATCATTACCTCATGAAAGAAGTATATGATCAGAAGTCGTATGTCCATGTAGCCTGCCTAAAAAATACTTGTCAATCATAGTTTTAAGCAGATTATTCGAGTCTGGCATCAAGGAGATCGACATAAATTGTACGTTATTAAGCTCGCGACGTTTATATGAACCACGCTTGATTCTCTTGACCAACCAATTGAAGGATTAGATCAAGAAGTTGTAACCGAAAACCACTTACCTGTTTTCACGTCCTTCAGACTGAAGGTGCGGAGTGTTTAAGTGACGGAAAGCGTTAGTTCACTATATAGTACGCGAGTGTTCAAGGTGCTTGACATGCTGTTCGTTAGCTATTTTACATGTCTGAACTTTCAACAACGTTGACTACGAGATGATTCAAATTTGACCTGTAATAGATGTCCTACATCCCCTTTGGTCGTCGAATTGATTGCATGCATGAAAGACTCAACGTATGTACACCAAGATAATTCTAATGATGTTAACTACGACCACCGCCGCGGCTGCTGGTATGATCTTCTGCGATCGATGTCCAGGAATAACTAAATTCGTATTGTCTCACACACACTGTAGCCAATTGCCACTTTGCTTAAACTTTGTAAACATCCAAATAGCGGCATATAATATTCGAGCATAGAAAGAAATCTATATGCGATACGCCTAAAGCAGCTATTACCATAGGCCATAATCTTGGAAGATAACCAAACCGATAAGATATAGGGCTAAAATGCCAGTCCAACTCACCAAATGTATGACAAATATAATTCCAGTTGGTCAAACCTAAGACAAGGAATCTGAACCATCAAAACTTTAGCGGTATTTTTCCACCATCTTCGTAGTTAATATGTAGCTGGCCAGAATCCCACATCCTGTTCCATATCACCATTCTACGGACCTTCTTTTATATATTCTGGAGTTGGGATTGTGCACCGTGCGGCAAACAAGGGTCGGGACACACGACACTCACACTAACGGAGAAATACCATTTTCAAAACACTAGCTTATTTAACAAATAACATGGCGTCAGTGAAATCACTTGACTTCCTTCTTGTTCTATCAGAGTACATGTACTCTGTCACAACTTCCGGTTATGCAACATTTAAATTAACCTGAAATCTGAGAGAAGAGCACGTCCTTGCCGTTCCCGGTTTAAAAATCAAACTGAAACTGGCATCCGGATCGTTTGCAAAGTAGAAAGCAAACCAATCTCCGTAATTCGTCGAATAGTTGTGCTTGGTATAGAACCGTGCGTGTAAACTAACTTTCTTCACCTTGTTTACTCTCAAATGACAATGTTTTTCTTTGTCAGGAAAACCAGTTCGACGTGTCGCGGCTCCAGACGCGACTACTTTCATTCTGGACATCCAGTTTAGATTAGCCACGGTCGTACAGAGCACTACATTGGCACCTCGAAAACACTACTGTTCCGCAAATAACTGCATTTTAAAACGATTTCTTGTACCCTCAAACTACCAGTTGAACAGACCAAATATCAAAATCAGGCTGCGGTAATTAATCGAGCGGGAGTCAGGCGAGTGTAGGAAAGTGTGCCAGAGTGAACGCGCTGGGCACAGTTGTGTTTGCAATTTTTATCACAGTGGAACCGCTACTTACATAACAACTTTGAAGTTGAACGCATACCTATCTTGACAGGTGATGGTTGAAGTGTTGCTGTATGAATAGTGATGAAATCATTTTAGAGAATAGACAAGAGTATTTCAGTGGTATACACGTTTGACAGTCAGATTGGAGGGCGGTTGAAACACATCAGTTTTTGTAGATAACGAAATTTAACCCCAGTCCAGTGGAACAGGTTGAACAATCTTGAGAAGCAGATGGGCGGATGTGCTACGGCCATTGTTAAAACACGAAGAAATCTACTTGACGAATGATTAAAATTCAGGCAAAGCTCATACACTGTGAGCTACAATTTGCTATGGCACTTCTACTGCTGGTCCATATCAACTAAAAGCTTAGACTTCTAACAATTCAACCTTTACCAAGCGGTATGTAATGTACAGTGGGTTTTCCGTCCCCGAGTCTACACGGAGTTATGCCTGTTAGATTGGCCTAATGTGAAAACGTTTTGGTTTTACTCGTAAATTCAGGCTAATTCATGCATCACATCAGATTGCATCATCATGATGTTTATGTGCTTTTCTCTTGTGTTTGTCACTTTCGCGTTTTCCTTGTTGACTACATACTTTCCGGTATCGGGGGTCCATATGATCAGACTTTCACGCTACTGTATGGTTTGAACTGAAGTGGCACCCATCTGAAATGATGAAAATAGATATACATTGAAAAGCATTTCTGGTAGCCGCTTACCTACTATTCTACCATACCGTTATCACACTACCACATACTTCCCTATTATATAATAAACCAAAGCGAGCAGTTCTCTACCAAAAATGATTACCTCCTACAGATCTAGTGGGTGTATTCGACACGCGAGAATTATACATACCACAAAATCGAAGAGAAAATTTCGAAATGGCTGTATCCGTTGGATCAGTTGTCTTGCAATAGACCACTTCGGCCAGCGATAAACTTCGGTTTCCTTCAAGTGTATCACCCACAATAAACATAAGTAATCGTTTCCCTGTTTTGTCGAGAAAATGAACTTCATTTACAAACGGTTCAGAAATCCGGAGGTAAGAATTCTGATACAGTACACAATTTGCCAATGAAATATTAAATTTTTATTAGTATGCAAATGAAAGTCTGAACATTGTCAGATTTTTTTAAAAAACTTACTAGGTTTTGTGTGCTAGACATAACAAAATTAACCGGTGGCTCGCAAATGACAAAAACAATAACCAGGTTGAAATCCACATGATGACATCCGAAACCCTAGATAATAAATTTGTCAGTTTGAATATTTCAACGTACTGCTAGCCTAAGATGTAAAAGCAATTCACAGTATATTCTGCTTCACTTCTTACAGTCACTGGAATTTTTGATGAGACTCAACTGGGTGAAGTCAGGGCTTCGGCTGGATTCGAACCAGCTACGGAAACAACACGCCTCAACGCACCGAGCGCTCTACCAGCTGATCTACGAAGCTACACTCGGAGCTCGGAAATCTTATATTTGGACTCTGTTACCCACCCGTCCCACTGTCTCATATGGAATCCACCATTAGTAATACAATTCCTATGCTCAGCAGTGGCGCTGGTGGATTCCAACGTGAACTGCTTGAGAAATCCTGCCGGGGCAGTCGGTCCCCTGAATCATTTGGTGGATTCCATATGAGCCAATGGGACGGGTGGTTAACAGAGTCCGAATGTGAAATTTCCGAACTCCTGGTGTAACTTCGTAGATCAGTTGGTAGAGCGCTCGGTGCGTTGAGGCATGCTGGCTGATTCGAATCCAGCCGTAGCCCTGACTTTCATAGTTGAGTCTCATCTAAAATCATAAATCTACCACACTACTCATTAGTAACACAATCACTGGAATTGACAAACGATCAACAGCGTATCTAGAATGAAAAGAATGATGGCGTATGCCAGCAGGTTAGATAGTTCACCGTTTGGTGTTATGCTGCTATTGATTAAAATTGGCTCTTATCACTTGCTTGGCTTTCTGGCTGTTGTTATTTAAAGAAAAAGTCAAATTTGCTGTTCAATTTCACGGACTAAAAGTGACAGATGAAAGGAAACAGTTAGGAAAACTCAATTTTTTTCTAGTGGGTGTTAACTAATAACCATATGCTAAGTACCTATTCTATTGAATATCCTACTAGATTCACAGACTTTTGCGGAGGTTGTGAATGAAAATTCCGGAGTTTCACTGCACTCGGTCCAACGACATGTACATCACCATCTATCTTTCCTTGCCAGGAAGGATGCGAAGTCATGATGAAATTATTCTTTAGTAGTTGAATTCAACCATCAACCACTTGAACCCGTTCTCAAAGAACTGTTGGTCATCTGACCATATACATTCGACATATGTAATTGTGCGCTTTTTTCTGCAATTAGGCAGTCAGAAATGTTCGTAACAGCAAAGTCACCAGAAGACAACAATAGTAATGTAAATCGGTTACCAGAGCAGTCTTGAGACCGATTTAATTTCATCAGCATTTCGGTCTAGAGACCCAAAAGGGAATTATCTCAACCGTCAACATATTCCGAACATTCTGAACACTCAAAGTCGAATTCAAAGATTTTGACGCTTTGACAGGCCGACAGTTATCGCATTGTCATCAGACCATCTGCGTCATCCCTTGTCGTTAAAGGGAACTGACAAGAGACAAACAGGAAAGCAGGACCTGTGCGTTTCAAGGCACACCGTATCCGGTTCACCTGAAGTCACAATCTGATAATGCGTAATCAAAAATGAAAGGTTTAGCCAAACCAACGAATCAAATACAAGAAAGCGGCAGTTACCGGGTTAGTTCAGTTGATCCAAAGGCAGCTGCAAACAGGGGAAACTATTTTCATTATACATAAAGAATGTGCCGCGTTCCGAGCCATAACTGAAGAGCAGGTGGAATTCTTTGTGCTAACTCGTCAGTTCATCGCCATTTCTCTTCGTAATAGTTTATCTGGAATGAAATCTGATGAAGACTTCGTTGACTCACAAGAGAATAACTTTGGACGTTGCAAGGCTAATCAAACCGCCATGAACCACAATGTGGAGATACGGTTATCATTGTTGTCTATCACAGATAAGCAACCGCCAGTAGACATACCCCATCGGACACCAACACCTAGTTTGACAAGTCAACCGGCTTTGTTGACCGTACCAAAATCTAAGGGTCCAAAAGGTTCTGTTACCATAATCGAGGGAAAATTTCGTGATCAATGGAATAAGAAGGCGGATTTTCTTTTATCTGTCATTGGATTTGCTGTTGACTTGGCAAACGTTTGGAGATTCCCATATCTTTGTTACAAGAATGGAGGAGGTATGGAGTTAGTATTGTATCCTTAACTCTTTTATCAATCGAGGATATTTTTTCGTGCATTTTACTGAGATGTTAGCAGAGTTAACCAACGAGGTCTACAGAAACTCGTGTACGCACATAAATAAAACCGTTAATGTGGGAATATGAAGGCAAGTGGTTAAATCAAAAATTGTGTGAGAGAGAGATTCTGATCCTCCGTAGGCTGCGCACATTGTTCGTAGTTTGATTAATTTCACATGGTCTAAACGAAGTTGCTGTATGGTGTGAATAGTTCGTAGCGTGGTTGAGCACGTTTTCGAGGTACTATGTGTACATCTGTTTGAAGCTATCGCCTACAAAGTAACGCTCACAGGGTGATGAATAAAGATCAGCGCTAAGCGGTCTTCCGTTTACAGAGATATCGACTTCAAAACCATGCCCTAGGTCAGTGACACTCACAGCTCACCTCTTATACTGCAATGAAGATTCAGAAAGAAATATTTTAAGTCCGTTTGAAATATTGTGCAACCGATTAGAACAACCGCGCCTATTCAGTATTGAAAAATATTATTGTTGTTTAACGAATCAGTTTGCACCGGAAAAACATAAAAATTCAGATATACGCTTCCAGCAAGTGTCATAGGCTGTGTAACGATAAGTTGTTTTCAACGTAGCCGCTAGGTGACCATATCAGGCTGTTCCCTTCTAATCTTGTGAGGTTGAAATCATCGTAACTAGCCAAACAATATTGTGTTCGGATGGCCTCATCTGGAAATGTTGACATATTAAGAGCCAGTATTGAACGTTGAGAAGTTACTCAGTACAACATCCACACCGTTAAAGACGAATGCCGCGTCACTAAAAATTAACCAATTATTATTCGTCTGTTGTATCCAGCTAGTCCTTCTGTTCACAGCACTAGTAGGTACCACTATCCTGAGGAAAATCACACCTATTTATTCTGAAAAAGCCACCCGATTGTTCTGAGATACACGGCACCATCAGAAAATGGTAATTTATGAGTGCAAGTCGTTTTTGTTGGATGCTGAGAAAGGCTGTCTGAATTTTTAGTGAGTCAATACGTTCTGAATCAAGGTGGTTGGTATTAAAACGGGTTTTCAATGGGGTGGATCCTGTAGTAAGAGCCATAAATGTGGAAACAGTTTTGAACCCTTTACGAAGATATTAGCTGCACTAGTTTGTTTGGTTAACATATAGACTTTTAACTTTCAGTTCTGTTAAGCAACTTATCGGATGTTACACGAGTTTCTTCATGGAACAACGATCTAACTATGTGGTTAGATTGTTCTATATTCACACTTGCTTTCGAAAATGGCCGTCTAGGCATATACCATATTATCAAGTTGACCATCACTCACATTTGATCGCAGTGTTCGCATTCNAGAGCGAAACTCGAGTCTAGTGCTTCTTTTCGAAAGAGGCTGGCTGGAAAGTCTATCTGAATGCGAACACTGCGATCAAATGTGAGTGATGGTCAACTTGAAAATAAACCAAATCCCCGACTACTCATCAGTAATATACCATATTAGTAGCATTCCTTACTTTATCCAGTTTATTCAACGCATGTGTTTATTTTACCGAAGACGCCTAAACAATACCTTCAAGGTAGGCTAGGTTAACCTATATTCACTTTTACGTGATTTTAACCTTCATGTAATTTTGTGAAGCTTTCAGTGCTATCGTTATGCGTGATTTTTGTAATTGTGCCATATCATCAACCTAATTAGCGCACTAATAAAACACTGGAACCTGTGCGATTCGGCGAAAGTGTTGGACTTACTCGGATTGTTAGTTACTTTTAATGCGAATCAAACATGAACTCGTGTTGTTTGAGGTATGTGAACCACGTCTCAGCGGCATACTTTGTTTGCCACTTTCAACATATCAACATTATCCACCTTTGTTCAAAAGAACAACTGTGATGGACTGGTTTCATAACCGAAGATGAGCAGCGCTACGGCCTTAGTCATACTAACTGGAAAGATGAAACCATGAGCTTGTCCTTGTTAGGTATTCTATAATCTCTTTGTTAGGGTTTAACAGATGTAGAATTGTTTCCTGAATCACATGTGTAGTCAGAGATTGTTAACTGTGCACGTAGTCAGTCGTATCAAAGGGTTTTGGTCCGCGTTATTGTCGTCCGAGTTTGTTATGTTACCGGATTCATCCACTGAACAACATTCATTCCATAAAACTAAATCTATTTTTGCGTAACTACGACAAATTGAATTATGGCTATCTGACGTTCACGCAAAAAATCTAACCGTGGTGTGTCTCGAACATGTTTCTTACATATTGATAGCATAACTTTGAAAGAATTTTGCAATGCTTTCGCAAAATAAACGACAACCTTCTCTCAGTACACTCATGTCATCATTGGAAGGACTAGCTTAGCTGACAGCGTAGAAAGTTGTCATAAGTAGACAGTAAAGTTTAATCTACCATCCAGACGAACAAAATGAGAACACCAACGAAAGAATAGTAGTTTGCGTGACAAAGCTGTTTTTAAAAGTTTATATGTTAACAGTCTAGTGCGGAGAGGGTAGTAGGCAGCTGTGTACAGCAAAACAAAATATTATCCGGAACGCAACGCACATGTTCTGAATGATGGTCACACGCTTTTTGTCTGTGAGCATCGCACCATTTAGCGGTGGTACAAATTTATCAACAGGTATGAATCTGTGATTACGTTCTGGCACTGTTGAGCTCAACTTCCAAACCGATGAACATTGGTATTGAGATACTACCATAGGAGAGCTTAAGTTTGCACAGTTCATCGTTAAACCACCTAGTTAGGAAATGACGTGAGTTGATTAATATATCAGCATGTGAAGTGACAGAGCATACATCCGAACCCTTATTTTTTTCGCTAACTTTTAACAAATATTCTCACACTTATTCGATGTGCTGAAGCAGAATGAACTCCAAAGTGGGCTGTGCACGTAGCCTTAGCTGCAATTCAGACAAATCTTTGCATATATCTAGCAAAATGAACAACTGTATTTTGCACCGCAAGTACTTTGTTAAGCGGGGTAGATTGGTTTCACAGTCCTAACTATAAACTTGAGCCCAGACGAAACCACGACAACTTTTTTCTAAATTTATTTTGATACTTGCGGCACAGAACTGTACTCCTAGTGCTTTAAATTCATACTGAACGCTCCAGGATACGAGTTGATTAGTGGAGACTAACGCGTTGAACTTTCATAGTTTTATGCACTGAACGTTCGTGTGTAGCAGACAGAGTTGAGCAAAAGTAGAGCAGTAATCGCAGGTGCGTGCAATCACACACCCAGATGGCAGGATGGAGGGGTAGTTCAAAGTGGTCAAACGTAAAGAACATAACTGCAGTTTCGACTGCGAGTAAACTTCTCTTCACTTTCAACACGATGAAATTTGTGAAACTAGTAGCTAACTCAGAACAGATTGAGTCGATAGGGTTAAGCATTTCTGATGCGGCCATGTAACTGTTTCCCATGAATTATCACATCTCGAAAATTGGGTTTCTTGTAATCAATCAGCCTGTAAATTCGTCCTCGTCGTTTATTGTACGTTTCCATCACGGCGTTCTCTACTGCTTTGAACGGCTTTCATCTCAGTCTGACTTCCATTTTATCCATATATTTGTAACACAGTCAGCTACTTTTTGTGAGAAACGTAACATTTATCGCACTTTGAGTGCACAATCCGCTATCAGTCCTAAACGTAAATGTGTCTTTCTCCATCTCTTTTAACGCAACGTTAACTGAAAAGAAGCTTCAAGAAGGTAAACTTCAGATATCTGGTGAAGGAATAGAATAAAACTGTATGGACTAGTAAAACTTAAGGCGCATGACACCCATTTTTAAGTATACGTCTTCAAAAGGTTATTCCGATGTCCACTTAAATGTTGATTCCTACGAAACTGGGAAAAATCGGACAAGGAATATACGCAGAACTCAAGTCAAGGGTCTTTGGTCGATGCTCATTTTTGCAGACTACTAAATAGTGTTGTAAGAACCCTGTGTGCAATGATCCTGGTTCACAAGTCCGGCTCCCACCACTGTGATTGGAATACGTAATTTTATTATGTCATTATTGGTTAGCTATCTAGGAATACAAGTTCTTAGGATAACGAGGCAAGAATTAGCTTGCCAGATAACAGGAAATGTGCGATTTACATTGTTGAAGATTTTTTGTCAGGATTGAAAAATTATGGTGTAGTAAGCATTGATGTTCATCACATGCCAGTCAGTAAAAATAGTAAAGACATGATATAGGTGACGATTCTGAAATAAATGATTCTACAAATTATGATGTTGACTGTACCAGTTTTCAGACTACGTGAGTCCCGCTAAGTAAAAATTGCTGAGTGACGAATTGACACAAAAATTTGGTTCAGAATAACCATCGTTCACTGACTCAGCTGGTCCCCAAAATTCAGTTAAGAAAGTCGGATATATTTTTTTATATAGATAAACAATAGTATCACTGAACTCTGCACACTGTTGACGTTAGACAACTGATCTATTCGAAGCCAGCAGCCGGAGTAACGGTGTGTTTATGAAAGTTTTGAAATCCAGACAAACAAAGGAAACGGACGAAGAGTTTGGCGTAGCATTTGCGCATGTGACTAAAAGTGAAAGTGTGTGTCAATTAGCAGTAAAAACTGGCTGGTATTCGAAAGAAAACAAGAGACGTATTATCTCCTATAAGTCACCTATGTTGTGTCAAACATGAGTGCTGGCCTATTCCATTGTGAAACGTAAAGTGAGAAGTGGAAATACCAAGTTGCTGGTGTTTTACAAACTATTGTTTATCGTTAATTGTCGTTCGATCCTTTATGTGTACAAACAGATAGCTTAGTCTGTATTTCTGATGTGGAATCTGCATTACTCTAATCAGTAAATTGGGGTCCAATCGTGGCGAATCCCGCTGTCAATACTATTAATTAAAGGCAAACAACGATGTACATGATTTTGTGTTTCATTACCTAGGTCCAAAAAATTAGCATTCCCACCACCATCATCATTAGCCAAGTGGCTTGGGTGAAGAAAAAACAGTTTGTTCGAGTAGGTTATCGGAAAATCAAAGAAAAGATTACTGTTTTTGGAAAGCCATCCACGTCAACAAATGTTTAGGCCCAAAGGTAAGTAGGATAGATCACACTGTCGGTGAGAAGAATTGGCCGAACGTTTATTGTCTATCACTTAACGGACTCAACACCTTTAACCGTTCACTTCTGGACATCTGCGACATTGTTCAGAATTTTCTTCTGATGAGTATTAATGGAAAGTAAATTTCAAAGTGAACATATTTCACTTGACAGCCGACGATAGAGTGCACCACATGCTAAAGGATAACTAACAGTCAAACAATGTTTTTCGTCAAATTACCTGTCACTTCTAACCATATTTCAAGCCAAGTTAGACGCCTGTCGATGAAGAACAAAACTTTTCACTGTTTCTCAGACCCACTTGAGTTAAACCTTGAGAATTAAACCCTAAATACTTTGGTCGAATAGCTAAAAATGATTAAGTCTTTCTGCCTACTGGCCTCGCAGTTTGCTGATACTTTCCTAGCGATCGGATCTCTTCTAACTCATTGAATCAACGAAATATTCTTGAGAAAACAAAGTTCATCCAGCAAAGACTTAGTTACCTAGGCAAATACCATATTTTCTTTGAGCCATATCAGTAAAAAAGGAGCCTGTTATCGTCAGTCAGTTGTCAAAATCGATGCAGTTGTATACTTTTTAGAACATAATTGGCAACAACAGTGTTCCCCTAAGAAATGCATGTAATTATGCTTAATAACATGTGGAGGTGAAGCCTGACGTTCAGTTGTTCGTGCGTTTCTCATCCTCCTCCGAATAACCGCCGTCCTCAAGCTGGACACCAAAATAAAATCTAATAGCATATTCATAAAGATGACTATATCTCACTGCAAAATGATGCCGAATCTTGCTAAGGGGTGTATGAAGAAAACATCTCTTCCGATTAGCCAAAGTTTGTAAAATGAACGATTTATATCTCCAAATGAAAATGGTAAGGGATGTTTATGGCATTTGCACTTGATTATCCTAGGAGGCTGATTGGCTGAGTAACCACTTACATCATTCGAACGAAATAATTCATAGCTTTTGAGTATCTCTCACCAAACATCGTGTAACTGAAGATTGATAAATATGAAACGCTAATTCTCAATAGTCCACACACACTACCCTTTTCTGTCCCCGGCGCACATCTTCCTGCGCTACATCCTCATCCTCACCGTTAGCATTCTACTTAATAAAGACCAACTGATTCTGTCTAACCTACCAGAGGATGATTAACAAGGAGTTAATCACCGTCATCCTACATTGTGAAAGCGTTCACTCAATTCATGCAATTCATCAGGTGGAATGGCGACCAAACAGTATGTATTCCAAGTTGAAGTCAGCTGCCGATGACTTTTACCTCTGTTCATCAATTTGTTCAGCTCGATGAAGTTCTGCTGATTGAGCGTCATAGGCAGGAGCAAAAGAAAACAGTGAGTGAAAGACCAAGAAATATTCACCGAGGACCACAGAACAAGGACATCGTAGGGAGACTACGACAGCGGTGGCAGACATGTTTGCTTTGTGAGAGAGTAAGTAGACGTGCAGAATACTTGAGCAGGAGCAGTGTAAACTACGCCATACATACATGGCAGATCGATTTTCGGCCAGCGGCCCATATCATCAGTTTTAATTTTTGTTTTTCTAAATGTAAACTGGGTTGTTCAAAGACGGTTGAATGTGTATGCACCTTTTCCATTTAGCTCACGTAACATGCAGTCGCTTTATGCCATTCGATCAATGCTGTACATTTCTTTTTGTCTAGGTGCATTCCTTATTCCCTATGTATTAATGCTCTTGTTTGGGGGCATACCGTTGTTCTATATGGAGTTGGCGCTCGGACAATACATTCGAAAAGGAGCGATCACATCTTGGGGTAGAATCTGCCCACTTTTCAAAGGTATGCTCATGGATTTTTGGGCTCTTTGCCAATTTTTGCCATAAATGACATTTCTGATCTGTAATCACCTTAATGAATGTCTTGTTCTAATTTGTCTCTTTGTATTACAACGATTTACATATTGATCAACAATTTTACAAAAGTTATCTTTCCAACGTTTCTGACAACTACCACATAGCTTGTGTTTCCCCGAAATGTTAGGGATACCAACATTACGAAACGGCAAAAATTTGATTCAACAAATAAATTGGAAATCAGACGGGTTTCGTGTTATGACTCACGTTCACCAAGTCAGCTTTTGACCTGTGTTGTTGCTGATTTAGATGGAAGGAATTGACTGATATTTAGCTAGTTCACTTGTTGATCAGGAAGTGCACAGTTCGTGAGTGTACACATATATGTCATAAACGAATTCAGCCCCAAGAAAATCACGTGAGTTTCGGATATCTCTGTGACTTCGCAACTTTTCCAAAGATAATTCATGTTTCTGTCATGGTTTCATACCGTTAGTGGCTGTGATAAAAATGCTAGTTGCCATAACTTATGGGTCTGTAACATACAGAAATAAAGTTGCTATTTTCCTGGGTATGTGTGTAATTCCTAGAAATCATCCACATGATATACTGCTTCGAAGTTACCTCTGTACCTTCCACTCGTGGGTTTCGTACTGAGCAATACGACTAACTTGCGTTTCGTTGCCTTCTATCAGTTGACCTCAGTGGCAATCAAAACCCGTGTTAAATTGAATTCGCAGGATTAAATTTTGTATTTTTTTTAAATCAATAACCACACACCATTTCACTGTTCTTGTAGTTCTACGTTATAAATCCGTTTCACCGTGTATTTCATCGCAAATCTGTAGGAGTCGGATTCAGCGTGGTTTTTGTCGCATTCTATACGGATTGGTTTTACAATATGATTATCGCCTGGTCCTTATATTATCTTGGCGCATCGTTTACCACGAGGCTACCCTGGATGGATTGTGGACATGAATGGAACACGGAACGTTGCACCGATACGCATTTGTTGCAGACAAACTTCACCGCGGTTAGAAGTATTCCTACTAACAGTGCAAGGAACGTGAGTATGAATACAACGCAGTCGGAAATTGTTGGAAAAAATGCATCGTTTCCTGTCGAAGAATTTTTCCAGTACGTTACATAACAGATTGACGCTACGTGAACTAGTCACCCACACCATGCGTTTTAACATGGCAGTTGGTCTTTGCGATTTAATTACTAAGTAGATTTATCTTTTATTTTCAATATCGTTCGGAACCTTCAGTACTTCCACTACTGATCATAATAACTGTATTAAAAATATGAGAGAATCTGAAACTATAAGTGACGTCAACGTTTATAAACTAACGGAACTGTCAATGACTAGCCACTAAAAAGTTGGTGATTGAGATTTCGTCATACGATTTCTTGGTTTCTGTTCCCAAAATGAGATTTCAGGGTCTGTTTATTCCGGTTTTAAAGGCCGATTGCATGTGCACCAAAGCTGACGACGTACACTACGCATATGCACGGTGTTCATGTTCTCAATGCCATCTACGTGCTAGATCAGTTGATATGAATAAAGGGTTGCAGACTGCTGATAACATGGCCGGTTTCGTTCAGAATAGTTTACCGCATAACTTCCCAAAACAAACTGTATGTTCATTCATACGGCTAAGTAAAACGGACCAACAAGGAGAACCAAACTGTCTGGCTCAAGGATCTCGGTGCAGAGCAGTGGAGTGTGTTTTATTCTGGCAGTGTGCATGTTATGCGATTTTTGAATGAAGCTTAAAGCCGTCGAATCTTTGAAGGCGAAACCCTGGAAATGCCTTCGTAATAGATGTTCCGCTGAAAGACATCATCCACTATTCGCCTGATATGGGCAATACCAAATACCGGATAACTTCAACCATGGCTCTCGTTACTTACTTACTAGCATAACTATAAACAGTTCATTTAATTCATTGCTTCCGTTTTTCCTGGGCAATCATGGGACCATTGATTAGAGCTAATGGGATAATCAGTGTGTTTGCTCTTAAGGTGAACATGTGATCTGAACATTACTCACCACCGAAGTCGACTTGGGATTTGGGTGTGAATTTTCCGCAGCGTCGAGTTGTTGGGATTTCGGTTGACACAACACAACAGATCGCAGCCTTCGCTTCTCTAGAGATCTCTAAACCAGCTAGTTTGAAGAAAGCACTGTATTCGGAAGCTTACCCTACAGTATTCGTCCATGCCACAGCCTAGATGAGAACTCTAGTCACTCTTCCGTCAGGTGACCATGTCGACAACAGCTCCATTGACTTCACGCTGGACGTAACCAAGCTATCACACACAAACGCTCAGCACCCTTTTGGTTTACTAATAAGGTACGAAATGTCCCATCATCTCTAGGGAGACACCGTGATGGTTCTAAATGAATGATGTTTGATAATGCAAAGGCTACAATAAGTTTTGATAGATGGTTAATTTTTTAAACAAAGTTCCTCACTACTGCTCAAATTACTCCTCAACGGATTCAAACACACCTGTGATTTCAACAGGGAGAGAAGTCCTCGTCAGCCGGTCATGATCAACAGGACTGTGCTTACTTTAGAAGTTGATTAGCAACCTGAGCGTTACTTAAAACAGTTGTGATTAGGTTGTTAACTGTGATGGTTTGGTAGTGTTCAGTATGTGGGCGGGAGCGCAATGGCCAGCACAATTGTTTCGTTTTATTCACAAGACCTTACGCTACTGAGTATCTCTAACAGGAGGTTGAGTTACGCTCAGTTTTTCTCTTATAAACTAGACCACTAACGCAATCAGATCTCTGAACTGTCATGTCTTTATGAAGGATATTAAACTGCAAAATTCCTAGGAGAGTCGTTCATATTGGAAGAATATCTTCGACCACTAAGAAATTATATTTTCTTCTTCGTAGATACAAAGTTCTTGGACGTACACTTGACACGAATCTGGAGAATATGGGTCAAGTACAGTGGCCTGTGGTTTTGTGTTTTCTGGCAGTTATGGTAATTTGCTACTTCAGTCTCTGGAAGGGAATACACACATCCGGAAAGGTGAGTTGAACGACGTTCGTTTAAAGTGGAAATAGCGAGGGAGAAAACAAACACTTGAACAGTATAATGAACATCGAATAACCTTGTACTTGTCGCTTTCTATAAGTTGGCTGAGATGTCAACGTTACAACCTGGCAACATGTTACCATACGTTCCCAAGAGATGTGACGATCATTACAATGAAATTAGGCACCACGATGAAATGTTCATATTCAGCACAAGTAAGTATGTGCATATAGATCCACATTGATCGAAAGTGGATAGATGTAGCAGACAGAAATTGTGTTCCCTCGAAATAACAGAGATGCTCAGTGAGGGTCATTGATCATTTAACTAGAAAGTCATTTAGGGACATTAAATGAAGTCATTGGTGTAATGTTCAATATGACTGCTTTAATCTTGAAGAAATCTCGACCGTGGAAATGATAATAATCACCACCGAACTCCAAGTGGAGCGACATCAAGGTTAACAGTCTCTTTTCCAGAGAAGTTGACTGGAGGATCTATCTGAATAGAAAGTCTGCGATCAACATTGTGTAGCCTCTTTTTAAAAGATGGACAATTTTTTGAAAAAGCAGGAAGGGTTATTTCCCAAAACAGCGGTATAATTCAGCATTCAAAAAGCATTTGTTTTTCGTGGTGGCCTCGCCTGACCGAAACAGATAAATTGTGATGATATGTGGTGGCCAAGGTTTCTTAGTGGGCTAAACTTAGGATGGGTTACATATGAAGTTCTCTAATTTTTATGGTAGGAAATCCGATTTTCATAACAGGCGATATTCGCTGATTGGTTTCGTTAATATATCTGTCGAAACCGGTCTGAGGTGAACAATTTTTTCTGGTCTTAATAGGCGGTTATTGGTTGGACCACATTTGGCTGATCAATCCAGTTGCAAATTTAATGTGCGCCCATCGAATAAGCATTTATTGGGCAAGTCTCATACATCGCATATACCTCTGAGTGTGATACAACGGTGGATTTTTGAATACCATAATTTACAGAGTTTTGTCTGTGGAGTTCAATTACAGATCATTGGACATCGAACTAATCATGTATTCCAGTCCATTGTGCAATTCTTCCAGACCACCGAAACACATTTTACAGCAAAATGTTCATTTGATCAGGTATGATACAAGCTAGTTAACATGAGGCTGTCAAGATGATTCGTCAACGTAAGGTAGCTGAACTTATCTTACAGCTATCGTAAATTACAGCCTACTATATACAAACTAACATTTTCATCTGACATCCGTAGCATCATTTACAGTTCCAGAATACAAATCTAGTAGAACGTCTCCACTACGTGAAGTTTTAATAGTAAGTGAATGTGCGGGTGATAGCTTACGTTTTACGTCTACCCTCATGAAGCTTACTTATGAACCTAGTTAAAACAAATCCCACTCGTTCCTTGATTCATAATTTCCCCCCGTTGCATTGGCACAGTGTCGGATCCGATTCAGCTAGAAAACACAAACTGATGAATACACACTTTCCAGAAGTTTACTTTATGTATGATATAGTGAGAGTGTCTTGCGAACATAGTTTTACAGATTGGGCGTTGTTACTGGTCGTACGAGTCCAGTCCGCCCGAGTTCCTCTTTACTGCACCGGAAAACATCAGGGACGCAAATTGAAAAGCCCCCTAGTATCACTCTTTCATTATAGGGTGAGATCGCCTTGGTTTATAAGGGCTGTATCAGAATCGATTATAGTCCGTTGATTTTGTCCAAAGCTACTAATACGTTGACTGTCTGAGGCCTGCCTCCTAAATGGACACCAATATTGTTATAACAGAGACAGATCGTCTGTGAGGCTAGGCTGTTCCTCTCGCAGTACCGTCGTAGAAAATGCACCCTTGAAATCGCACTCCATGGCAGCTGGCTGCTTACTGCCAACTGATGCCGAATCAGTAAATTGGCCAGGTGCACTGTGCTTACTACTTCCCAGCCCTTCTGTACGGTGGTGTCGTTGGCCACCAATACTAGATGGCAGTATTCAGGCTGGACTAGCTTGCAAGTTAGTTGAACTGCCATGGTCAAACTTAAAATAGAACATTAGACTTCAGTAACGGCCAAAGAACAGATAACCTCACTGTTTAATTCACCGTTCACCGTAAAGTGTATATCCTTATCAACATTCGAGGAACAAACGAAAGAACGTAGAGATGTGTACAACGAAGATTACCTACCTCGAGTAACTCGGCTCACTCCCATTGGCCGGTTGCGCCCACAACTCTGTGGGCGGCGGCCAAACCTCTTGTAGTAGATGCACTTGTTCATTAAGGGAAATGGCTGGGGGGAATTTTAGACAATAAAACAAATCGTGTCTCTCAGTGAAGAGGGGTCGTGCGTCGACTTCTACACCGCCGCTTATACACGGACCTTTTCAATCACTTCTAACAACCACGACGCTGGTTTGCATAAGAATTTTCCGCGTAATTCCCGATTAGATAGCTTCAGACAGAAACGGTCGCAAATTTGACAATTTCTTTCCTTCTGGGCCAACTGTGGAAATGCTTTCAGTGTCTGCTCTCGTAGGTCGGAAAGGAATGATTCCACCGATTCCGACATTTTCTGACCCTTGGCGTAGAACATTTCGCGATAAACTGGCGCGAATTTCGTGCGCCCGGACAGTCCTTGCAGGGTTTCTCAGACGACTTCAGGTGGAGAGTCTGGAGTGACACCAGAAGCACAAAATTACTTCACAGCTCAATCCTCCAAAAAACTGAGAACGTAGAAGCTGTGGAGCTTGCGGTTTACCGCTGACAAGTAAACTCTGGTTTTAAACACACTCGTTGAAGTCATCATCGGGATTGTAAAGAGGGGTTTAGCGTGGTAATGGCTTCACATGACAGCATGATTCATTCATTTCGGTGGTAGGTTCCGTCGAAAGCGAGGGTGAAGTGAAATCGGGTTTGATATGCATTCCACCCCTGACACCAGTTGTAACAGTAACGACAAATGACAATTTATACACAGGACAACGATCCAAAATCAGAGAAAAGACACAAACAGACAGTCATGGTAGGTAAATTAGTGATACATATACGAGGCGGTGATGCGCACAACTTCAAATCCAACAAGTAAACGACACTTTACCCGAGAGCTTCAAGATCGTTCAAACAAGTCAGTCAGGGGGAACAATGTCACCGTTCTAAGAACATTCATAGTGTGTTGAACAAGTTGAGTAATATGTAGGTGAGCCACATGAAATAGACAAAATATGAGTGAATATCAGCGGAAAGTTAGCACTGTCACACCATCCATCCGCATAAACGTGGTAAAGACGGGTTACAGATTAATGTCATTCTGTTTTTTCACAATAAATTCGGACTTGTTCAATCGCTTTCAGGGTTGCAAAACCCCTTCTCATCTCCCTACAATGTTTACGGTATCATCTCTTGAAGGCGTAGCGAATACAAGAGGGAAGAGATTAAGGCCACGTGTACCTGAATATTTGGTTGGTTTTAGACCAAATGGAATGGCTTAGATGTTTGGTTATTTTCAGAACCACCAAGAATATTGATGCCAACTACCTCCATCAAAGTTACAGTTAGCACGACAAACGAATGACAACACCAACAGCCACTCTGTGTCATTTTCACTGCCAGCATCGCAGTTTTAATGACATTTGATAGTCAGTGAGTTGCTGCGCCACACAGTTGCTGCTACCACACAGTTCCTGCTTTGATTACATAGTCCAATCCTGGAGAAGCAAATTCTGTTGGGGTTTTGATGTGTAAAAGTGACGATTTCTAGAAGGTGTGCTGTTACCGAGCCCCAAACCCTGAATTATTTTACGTTCGTCAGCTGAATATCCATGAGCAATCATTCCTTTATATTAACTGTCCTCCTGCTGCATTCCGATGTCGTTGTCACCGAACTTATAGAAGAATCCTAATGTATGAACTCTACGAGTTAACCACCAGATCCCCCCCAAAGTCATGTTTTACGACTCGTGGTATAAGCGTGAAGTTTGCCATTACAGCATCTCTGTCCCTTTTGATAAGTTATGTTCAACTGCTTGTAACTAGGTCAAACTGAACTACTTAACACCGAGTGGTAAGCGTTTTATGAAGGAAGCATAAGCCAGTCTCATACCTCCACACAAAATTCACCTTAATTTAGAAGCCCTCTGGCCTATAACACCATCGCATATAGCTCGAGAGTACTCTACAGAGATGTAAGTACATGAGATGAGAACAACCTCGAGCAACAGTTCAAAAAACGACTTACCACTCATTAGTGTTCAGACTGTAAGCAAGATATGTCAGCTGAACGACTCAGTTTTCCAGATTACTTCTAGCTCGCTGTAATTTTGAATATTTTGCTCCGATAACTAAGACATACACAGCGCCCTGTGGTACACATTTAAGTGTTTACCTCTCGTTCAAAGTGGACAGCTGCAGGCACTATATGTTCCGGTTGTGTTGACTAAGAACGGGAGCGACTGAATATGAACTTCACTCGCAGTTCCCTTTGCCTAATCCCACTTCATCAGCAAGAGAAAGCGCTTGACTGTGGATGCAGCAAAAGCGTCAAAATAGTAGCGAACATTTTATCATCCACATAATTTCAACTACAATAACTAACCGAAATCTGTTCGGGTGATTTAGTTAACATAGGCACAACATATAGGCACAACAGCTGAAGAAACTAATTCACATACTTTCTTGTAACCCTAGTGAGTGTGACCCCGTGGTTTGGTAGATAAGTGTTTGAACTGCAGGTTGCCGCTTATTCACAGGTCGTAGGTTCCATTACCCGACGTGTGTAGTGCCGATGAGACCTAACTAGGTCGAAAGAGCCGTCCACCATATCGCTGGTGGTCACTTGAACTAAATGTCTGTGTGAACTAAACGTCACTAAGGAATGGTCACGACGTTCGCACTCCAAATGATTTCTTTCCCCTGAGGCAATTGGGCGAGGTCAGCATAAGTGCAGTGAAGTGTTTACATGCGATAATTGACTGGCGTTCTATTTGCGGTCCCTGGGGCAGTTATCAACACGTTTGTCCTCTGAAAGCGTGACCAGATTTTTAATCTCGGCCATAGATAGTATATGCACGACTGTACAGCCCTATCAAGAACGAAACCGAAGTATAATGTATTCCTTCTAAACAGGCTGACTGGAAAGTCAATGGGAATGGCATCGGCTATCGGCAGTGGGTGAGGTTCCATGTACACTAATCAAAATTCTCCACTATTTACCCGTAAGTAAGATTTGAAGAATTTTAGTGTTTCCTTACTCTTCAACATGAGGGGAAGCCCTGTCGCGGGATTGTTGTCTGCAATTAATAGGGCAGTTACTCTGTCCGCACTCGAGGAGTACGAGCAGTCCGAAAAGTGAAAGCAAGAAAATGTGGTCAGATGATAGTCTGACATCAGTACAACTTGATCTGAAGTCGATAACACATTAGGAAGCGTGGCCGGAGATGAAAATTGTCGATTACGTCTAGCAGATACACAATTATAGAGCTCTAACAGGGGCGAGGCTCGAGTATGATGCTTCCTTTCTGAATGGCTTGATTCAAAGTCTACGAGAATGCAACTGCTAATGTGAGAAACCTTGAGTAACGTTCAAGTTATGCAAGCTAACCGCTTCAATTACGCGATACAATCTTTCTGCCAGAAGTTTTTGTCTAGAGGCAATGTCTATCCACCCAGTGCACTTCAGCACAATTCTCGACGCAAAACTACCGTTGTTTTGAAAATGTGTGCAGAGGTTAAACAATTTTACGTTCGCTGTGGATGAGTAAATTTGAAAGTGGCAGTTCTGTTTACACTGGCACTTCACCGCTGGTTTCGATGAAGAGAGTACTTGAGGAGTATGGTTCATACGAACTTTGTACATAGAAAAGGGGTTGCAAGCGCAACACCAGCTAAGGGTCTTCCCGTGGTAATTCTGCCGTATCTTATTAACTTCCAATCAGAACTGATGTTTTTTGGGTCGGTTGCATAATTATCAACATGTGCTGACTAAATTTTGGCCATTCATACTCAATTTCTATTATCTAATCTACTGGTCACATGTCTCCTAAGCTAATTTCCATCCTCGAACTTAACGGATACTGTTTGTTGTCTCCAGGCTGCACCCTGCTTGGTTTGGCGGTGGTTGGGTTGTGTTGACCTTTTGACAGGTATGGTTCTTAATTGGTAGGGTATATTCACACCCCCGCTAGAACTGACAACTAAAGTATGTAGGTGAATTCATGATACCTGACTTTTATTTAGTGAAGCACAGTTGTGTACTGGTTGTATATACTAAATCATGAGCTGGCATTCCATTGTTGCCGTTGTTTTGAATTACAACAAAACACCCGTGAATGGCTGCCACTGATGAGGAACGTACCTAAAGAACAAATTTTGTAAGGCCGAATATTAAACCTGATAAATCGCTACAGTAACCGATGAAGAGAAAGGTTTGAAAAGAGAGTGGGCAGGATGAGTTTAGATGAGTACATCAAACGGATATGTGGTGTAGAAGAAAGATATCGAAACAATCACCCCTATAAAATGCCAGTTTATGCGGAAACGACAGTTACAAAATGTACTACCAGTATCTACTTCACTGACCCTCTGTTAACCGAGCATCATTACATACTGACTTAGGTAGCTGTCCAGGCTTTCGAGAAAAATATTGGCTGGACCAGACTAGAAAATGCTAAGTGTACATTTCCATCACAATTTAGGTAGTCCATGAGGCTGTGGTCTTAGTTTGGCAGAAAAGGATACGATACATGTTTCGGCCAGATGTCTAGGACATCAAAGTCAGAATAGTTTTGACAAAAACCGATCTGTAAAACAAAGTTCCCAAGCTGAGCGTTCTAAGGTCATTTGACTTCGAGCATCTTGTACCATGACCGTCATCCAGATACGAATCGCCTTAAAGGGTTTTGAGATGGGCTACTGAAGAGTAGCCTAAGTTCAATGAAGTTTTCATAGCCAACAGTATTCAAGTGTTGTCTATAGTTCCATCTAAAGTTAGAAGCAAACTCTAGTGCGGGAGACCTCTGCAACTTAATTCAGATACACAGAATACCGTAAATCAACATTAAACTTTCAGCAACAAACCTAAACTGTGCACTTAGTCTTCGCTTAACCATGCGGTACAGTAGACTAATTGCGTGTCACAGCCACGTTAAAATGTAAACTTGTAGACGATTGGAATCGTCTCTAATGAATGTTTTTATTATCCAACAACCAAAAACATCTTTCAATTCTTCCAGGACGTTTTGCTTTTGGCTCAGAAGACTAAGACCACTGATGTGACTACCCTTAATAAACCATTTCTTCCTAATATGTGAGGTAGATATATTGATTCACATAGAGGCATCTGTTGTTGTTCGTATGTGAAGTTCTCAAACGGACAAAAACCAGTGATCGGTTGTTGGATTTCAATCCCAGGAACAAGTGTGACGTCATAGTCTAGCTGAACTACCGCGTCAAGGTTGTTCACAGCAGAAGGATAATACAACTCATCTTGGTGTCTGATGAGGCTACCGTACGACAGTTAGGGTGTCCACTAATTTTTTGCTAACCCAGGTTGGTTGCTACCACCAAAAACAACAAAGTTTGTGGCACGGTGTGATAGAAATTTAAAGTTACTTGCTTAAATGCTACGGGATTCATACTTTATTAAGGAACCACTAATTCTAGATTGGCTACGTAACTGGCTGACAGCGCGTAGCACTTGGGTGAAAGTTGGCTTGCCGAATGCGCACCTATTTGAGATACTTCGAACTCTGGTTTCCTAAGTACAGATACTCAGTGGTAATTTTGACCAGCAGAAAAGTTTTCAGACAAATTCCCAATTGTTTGTCCTGTACATCAACCGCCATGATGGTGACGCCAATTTTTTTGGATTGCTCATTTCCCATCCAGGTTGTTTGGTTTACGGCAATTTTCCCTTACGTGGTTCTGTTCATTCTACTATTTCGTGGCCTGAGTCTGGATGGTTCCTTCGAAGGGATTAGGTATTATATTCTGCCAGACTTGCAAAAGCTGATCAGTGCAGAACCGTGGGTGGATGCTGCAACTCAAGTGTTCTTCTCGTTGGGTCCTGGATTCGGAGTTCTGATGGCTTATGCATCCTACAACGAATTTCACAACAATGTTTATAGGTCAGTCGATAATTCATCCATACTTGTCAGAGTTGTCGTATTCCAGTATATCTTGAAGAAGACTGCAGGATGATTTGAAACATGATGATTTGGATAATTTGGCTGGTCTCCTTGTATTAGCTTATCAGTATGCTATATTGAGAAACACACTACACTATATATAAAAGACAAAAACCTAAACAACAGTTCTTATTCACAAATGAAACTTCTCAAAGCCTATGGAACAAATCGTGGAGTCAACAGCACAAGGGTTTTGGATGTTATGTAGGCCAGCGCAGGTGGCGACACAAATTATGCGGATGGAGCGCACGGTATCTGCAAATTAACCAATCAACGGCAATGAACACTTACGTTTTTGAGAGTAAACTTATGCTGCATAATTCCACTGTTTGTGGTAACCACTCAAGAGCATCGGCGAGGGGGGCAATATGCAACAGTATACAACAATCATTATCATAGCCTGTTACGTCACGCTCAAACTGTAGCATGTTGTTAACCCTATCGGTGGCGTAAGTTGTCATAATGTCATAAGTAGTCAGGTCAGCCTAACCGTATTGGAGGAATATACGTTGTACCACTCAGTCAATTAATTTTTTAAAGGTAACTAACGTAGTGATATTGCCCAAACTTTCTCTGAAAAATGTGACGGGGATCGTTTGAAAAGCAAGCATATAATGGCGTTCCTTGGACGGCTGAGAGGACATTACTTTAGGAGAGACGCAGTTGTGGAAACTCACGGCCTCGGCTGGAATGGAACGAACAACAGGTACAGCATGTCTAAATGCGACAATTTCACTGTCAACTGAGCTACAGAATCATGCCGAGATTACAGAACTTCCGCAGTGGACTCTGTTACTAACGCATCTTTCTGTTATACCTGGGGTTCACTAAATAATCCAAAGGTTTGGCTGCCACGACTTATTGGCGAATGAGGCTGAGTTTCAATACAGTTTGTGAGAATTCGGAAGAGATGGCCCCATGAAGCAAACATAGATATGATTTTAACTGATTGCTCTGTTCAAAAGTATGCACCTTCAAACGGTAGGCAAAGGATTACTGAACGTTGAAGACATACGAAGTCCTCTGTAACAAATATCCATCACTGGGCAGATATCAAGTGGTCTACCGCTCATGAGTGCGCCTTGCACGAGCAGCATACATGTGAACATTTTGGTTTGTAACTGTACCTAACGAATTGCTCCGGCTTTATGAGTGTCATAAATATAAAATGACAGATTACCAAAACAGAGTTTACTTCGATTAAAACACAATCCTGATCACAAGGCTTAACTGCATAGTTAATCAAATGTAATATGTTCATTTATATTCAAATGAATTCCTGTTGACTTGTACTCCCATTTAGAGATGCGCTTGTGGTTGCCACAATCAACTCGCTGACGAGCCTGCTCTCCGGGTTTGTCGTGTTCAGCATGTTGGGCTACATGGCTTTCAAACGCAGCGTTTTGGTTTCTGATGTCATACAAGATGGTACGCTAATATTCAATAAACAACAATCAAGGCGGTGTTTGTATGCAAACGGTTATTGTTAAACCCAATAAAAGTTTTAACGTTCCGTTTCAGTTGGTTAAAGTCTATCGGACAAGTTGTTCTACATAAGCAGCAGGTGTGGTTAACTAGCTAGCAGATTAGCACCTAAATTATGTAATTGATTATCATGCGCACATAGTCTATACTGCGCGTCCGAGTATGTGTCGTATGCACATAATACCAAGTTTCAAAAAACATCAGGTTCGAGATTCAACCTCTGGTGTGAAATTAAGTTGACATTTTTAATGAACTGCAATAAAACGAAAACTAAGCCAAATCATCCCGTAGAGTCTGTATTGATCGTTAGCAGCCAGACAATTCATAACTCACCCAGTCTAGTTCGTTATACCGTAAGGTTGTAATCCTGTCAGCCCAACACATATGCCGTGAAAATTCCGACTTCTTTGCACTAACGACGCTTGTGAGTACTCAGTATTAGCTGGTTTTTGAATGTGTGGGCCATAGCACGAGTGCGTTTCGTAGTTCCCGATGACGTTAGCCATCAAGAGAGGTAGTTTGAACATCACAAATCGATCAAACTTTATCGCGCGATTGTGTTAGAATCGATTGAGCTTGTGGTCCGATGGTGGTGAGCTGCGTTTAAATACAATGACTGAAACTGCCAGTCGAAGGTTAATGAAAGTTAACGAAGTGTTCCTGTTAAGGTGGCTATTCGAATCAACGATAATACTGGCTGAGCCAGCAGCACAGTTTTTCTTGTTCATGACGGCGGTTTACCTGGTCACTGTATAGATAATTCTACTGTGCAGACCAGATGGTCATAATTTTCTCACTGTCCACTGGATTGGTGGCCTGGTACAGTTCGTGGGCGCGGTTTAGCAGTACAGAAAGAGCGAACAGTAAACTTTCTTAATCTCCATGTATCCTATAAAAAATACCCCTCAGATATTTTGATTTCTTGTTGTCGTGAGTAGGAAATGAATACGTTTTAACATGTTGAATGACTCCTATGGGACTTTCGAATTGTCTGGATTTTGAACTGTCAATATTACATACATCATCCTATCCTTTGCTATCAAACTTACTAAAAATCCATGTAAAGAAACCAGTGGTTGAAATTTAACTTTGGGTGAAAGATTTCTGTCTACTCAGCTTAGTGGTGGTATCTACGATTGAAAATTAACTGATACCCCGGTGTCTAATCCCGTTTCAAAGTAATGGAATCATCCAACAGTGGAATTGTCCGGGAATAGATTGGCATGTCTGCACAGGTGACAATTAAGTTAGTTGCACTCATTAACAGTAATTGCAAAGAAATTATTATTGTGCTCCATGAAATTTTGTCTATTCTTATTTTTCGAAAGACCCAGTTCTGGTTTTCAGTGTCTATCCCGAAGCCTTGTCAACACTCCCAGGATCTGTCTTCTGGTCCATTGTGTTCTTTCTCATGCTACTCACCTTGGGTTTGGACAGTTCTGTGAGTTTTTCCGGTGGTTTGTTCGGCTCTGAACAATTTTTGGCTCCATAATTTGTGTCATGCGGAGTCATTTAACTGGTTTGATAAGAAGTCATACATTACAAAGACAACTTATTTCACACCCGAGGACAATCGCTGTTTCCGAAACGGGTAATTGAATTGGCTGAGATAATGCAAAAAAGGCGGTTAGTTGCGTGATACTATCTGGTTAACACACCATTCAGAAACGCTTTCTGGCTGGACTGAATATAACTCTGTGTCTTTTAAGTATGGGCGAGTTTTCTGCCAAAAGTTCCCGTTTTGGGCTCCACTCAATCCTGATAGCTGTGAAAGCAGGCGCAGTCGTGTTAAGTATGTTGTGCGTTACGCGGTTTCTTACTGTGACGTGCTGCTTCCCGTCTGTTATTATAGTGTGTTCATCTACTGCAGAATAACTGATGAGCGAAATGACTGAAAGGCTGGCTGAAGTTTAGAAAGGAAGCACCTGTTTATTTATGGTTTACGTGGCTAATGCGCTGCCTGATCCACGCACTTTATGTAGACACAAGACATTTTACCAGGTGTATTGCCCTTCATCTTGTTTAATCGCATGAATATTGGAGGTTTATTACAATAAACCGACCCGTCAATCACACTACTATTCAAAACGATACTTCAAATCGTTATATATTATTTGCTTGTATCTTTTCCTAATGTTGATATTCCATAAATTTCATCTTGATCATTTTTCAAACGCACACAAGTGTCACTTTTTGGTTGCCCCAAGGACTGATATGTTTTGATCCACACAACCCCGAGAACTGGTCTGTTTATTTCATTCTACAGTTTGGGGGTTCAGAAGCAGTTATCACTGCTTTAAGTGACGAATTTCCCGTGCTGGGAAAACGGAGAGAGCTTTTCGTGTTGGGATTATTTCTATTCTACTGCATCATCGGGACTATGGAATCCACACAAGTAAGAGCTTGTATTCTGGAGGCGTGTGATATTTTTTACCTGCTCCCTCACAAATGCTATCAATTTTCACTTAGTTCATGACTTTGAAGGAAGTGGTCTGATGTGTCTGTCCAATGAGTGAGTTTGTTGAGATCAGCTTTCAGCAGAACCATCATATTACGAACCGCGGCCAGACGTGATCGAACTTTGCAGTTCATGATTAACATTTCGATCAACCTCCTCAGCAATGGGACACAAATGACGAATATTTTGCGCGGTTCACTTACAATGATATGGTATACAAAATGTTTCCTAAAGTTAGTAAAATTTTCAAATCTTCAACTATTCTACCGAGTTATTTTAACATAATTAATGAAAAATTGCACAGTCAGTTGATCGAAAGAAAAAACTGCAGGCCAGGTCATGAAAACGTCTGCGAAAAACGTTGCGGGCAACTTAATGTTTTGTAGTCTTCAGAAGTATGGTGATAAATGAGTTTAATTAAAAATGATCTACCTAACTAATTCTTGGAGCTGAACTTACGTTCAGGGACTTACTATGAGAAAAAGCTTTGCAGAAGCATGCAGTACTTTTCTTGATCGACTAAGATATATCAAAACAGTAATTGATTTCATCACCAATAAACTCGTTCGGAGATTTGCTGACATCTTGGAAATGGCGAGGGGAGCCTCCAATACGAAATTCATTTTGTTGTATCCAGTGGTACTGATAACAAATATGTTTGTGTGTACAGGCAGTTCTACACGGTGATTATTTGAACTCGTTCACATCACCCCACAAGGTTTTCTCTTAGTTTAGCAAAGGTTCACTCATTTGAGATCAGTGCGTACGTAATGGGGTCTAATTAATCAGTCGTTCCCACAAGCTCATCTCATCCACTCGACCTTGAACGCGGTGTACCATCGAAAGGGATCAGAAACCACTTACTCGCGGCAGCAGAAGCATCGTAAATCACTTACATTCCCCCACACAGTATGCTAAAAAATTACCGCAAAAAGGTTGAATCTGTCACGGTCATGTGACCAACCGGTGGTCTGAACAGACCACCTAAGTAGGATCGCAGTCATGGCTGTCAAGTTCATGTTGTACACTCCACTTTTTATGTTTTACATCATCAAGTTCCACCGACTTACTGGTTTCGGTAAGCGGCAAATGAAAATTGTAACTACAGAATGAATGAAAAATGTAGGTTTCTCAAACCCTGTAAGCGAGTATCATTCATTTTACAGGACAAACTAGATTATCGGAACAACAGCAAAGAGACCTCATTACATGACCAATTTCATCACAGTGATTGACAATCAATGTAGTTTTGACGTTTCCTCACAGTCGTCTGTTTTTTACACGAGCAGGCAAGTGCAGATAGAACCGACTGCTTTGAAACAAAATGAATGAACATATTCCCAAATGACCAGGCAGGAGTAACGTACAGGGCAACATACCTGGTTGTACTGCCACCTTGCCTGTTATAGACCATGTTCAGAAGGCTGAACATCATGTGGATTCATTGTAAGCTTTCATTTCTGTCAAGCGCAACAGAAGTTACCCATGGTGAAAATTCAAGGAAACCTTTTCAGTTCACACCCGTCGGACCAAACTGCATGCTTACAATCTGTTTGTCTGGTTTGTCGTACGTTAAGCTGAAAGTTGTTGTATCACTCTTACAGATGAGTCAATTTGTGATGGTAATATCTATTTGATTTTCATTCTTAACTATTTTGTTTGCAATTGTGAATAGTTTTGTGTTGTTTTAGATTATTTGTTTCCCTGTAGACGTATATGAGTCAACGTTCACTGACCCATTATTCAACTTTGATGCATAGTTCACAAAAACAGAACCAAGTAACAACTATGGTGTAACGTAACTCACGGTTCACCATACTTAGTTGTCTGATGTGATGACATATTTATGACAAGCGAATTTATGTCAACATTTACCGTATTTAATCTAAATGAACAATATGTTCGGTGGTATTGGTGTATCTAGCTGAATATTCTTCCTTTCCTAATTTCAGGGGGGAATATACCTTTTTCATTTGTTCGAACGCATGTGTGTCGAGTATCCAATATTGTTAGCTGTGTTCTGTGAAACCGTCTGTGTTTCTTGGATATACGGTGAGCGAAATTTCCGTTGGATGAAAAATACGTTACTTATAGGAGTTGATAATTTTCGAAAAAATATCAAACACATGTTGGGGTTTGAACCTGGTATCTTTTGGAAAATTTGCTGGAAGTTTATTGCGCCTGTTTTTATCATGGTAAGTTATGTTTGATAGTTGCCTCAAACAAAATCAACTCAAACAGTGGTCGTTGAGCTGGGCTATTCAGCTTTTTCTGAGTACACTGTCATGGATGAACAGTTTTACACCTCACAGCAACATTATCACCAAAGTTCACTATATGATTTTTTTCTTGGACAAACTGCAAACAAACAGCACTTAACGCATTCAGCTCAGAATGCCCGATATTAACGAATGCATGCGGACAAACGCTTGCTGTTTATGAAATTGATGATCTCCGTTTGAACCAGAACACCTACAAATGAAAAAAGAAAAACCATTTCTATCTGCTAGATTTGATCCTATTTGATGTGTTTTACTAGTAGGTTTACATTCGGTGATCGATCAATAGATGTATACGGTTAGGTTGAGTGGATTAACAAAATTGATTTGCTCACTAACAGTGTGTTGAAATTTGCGCAAAATTTCAGTCTTTCAGTTCAGAACCACAAACACTTTTGGCATATATCAGCCGTACACGTAAATGCCTTCATCTTTTCTCATCGCTGACACACTTGGGTAATAGAAAGCGTCCATTTTTACCTTAATGTAGAACGATCTGGTGTACGTTACTCTGAGATCAAGATCTCTACCACTTTTAGGTAGTCTGATGTAATTACATTTTATAGGGGCTCACATTTGGCTAGGCACATGATAGTGAGAAAACAGGTGTGAGAGATGACGTGATTAATATGATTGATATGGTACACGAAGTAGCCTCATGTGTAAAGGACAGCTGTTATTCAGAAGCAAGGATGAGCTGTATCATTTACGGGTGAAGTATACACACTGGTCGTCAGCCTACAAATTTCCGACCCTAAAGAGTGTTATAAATGGCGTCACTTTAGGGCAGACCGTTGTGCAAGAAAGAGGACATTTTGCTTTCTGTCAGAAGGAGTTAATTTCTGACTGGTTCTATTTTTAACTGTGGGCTGGAACTTCTGTGTGCTTTGCATCTGTTTTCCCCACCCGCTGCACGCTAGTCATTTTGAATTCCTTTATTCAGCGACTGCAAATCCAAGGATTGTGCAAATCTTCTATAGTATTCTCGTACACATCGTCACATTCACTTCACTGTACTGCCTCGGGTTTCATCTCTAGTGCATAGTGACTACTTTTACAGGGGGGAACTTTTGTTGGCAATATGAATGAGATGTGCATTAAGGAAAGACCTTATGGAGCAGATGATCGTAAACTACTGAAAAGGCTGATGCATGAGACACAGCCATTGAACAGATGAGAAAGCTCAATAAAACCTTGGCAGCCAATCATATAGCAGAATAGTGGTACGTTTGATAGCCAACGCAATTGAATCGATTTGTTCTTTTCGTGAAATTACAAATGCACACCAACAAACTAAATTTGCATGGTTCGGTGCATATTGTTCCAGATCATCATGTTGTGTACCAACTCGCGCCACTGTTCTGGGGTGTTCCTGCTCAACACCCCCGAAGGTTTCAGCGTAAGTTTTCCGACCAGTTGGATTTATAGATAGGATACGCGATGGTTTCAGAACGTCCATCCAACGGAGGTATGCACAGGTTGTTATGTGGAGGAGATCTTATTCTATTGATGAGTTCAACATGGAAAAGACATCTTCGAATTGACTGGGGCTATACTTTCTTAACACAAACGTTTATTCACATTTTCTTATCATCACCATTTGAGTTTAATTCACCCAACTCTTATTCGAAACTGTAACACAACTGTGTGACAGACGGCAATCAACTGCAGTAAGTGAAAGTCATCCAGTAAAGGTGAAATGATCATTCGGACCTAGGTTGTCTTTCGATCATCGGACTATGCAAGTGCAGACTAGTTGGCAACGAGGGGTTTACAATCAGTTTTGATGTGCCGCGCGTTTATTGATTTCTGTATGCCTCCGAAAATTGCTGATTGATCATAGGACGTTCAACTTACTTCAGTTCAAACATTTATGATCCAGGCGTGGTATGAGCATTCTTTCCTTGATGAGTACCAACAGCTTCTTCCCTTAATGCTTAGGAGCATTACACGAAGCTTGCAGAACACTTTGGGGTTGACGGACCAATGCAAGAAAATTAATGGCCGAAAGTTGCCAGGGTGGCCAATGTGCATTAGTTTCATCACGGGTAGCAGCCCCTGAATAATCTCGTACTAAACCAAGTCACTGTACACACCAGTATTCTCAACAGACAACTATTTAGCGCCCTCATATAAACGATTCTAACAAACAGATTTACACATTTTATGACAAAATCCTGAATCGAAAATTTATTCAATGACTAGAGAGAAGGTCACTGGCAAATATTTCATTCGTGTTATAAGTGGATCAGCAAGTTAGAGAATATCAGATGTTTTGTTTTTTCACGTTTGACTGTGAGTTACACTAAGCACAACCTCATAGGATAGATTTCGCGTGGGGCGCAATAAAACTGAATCCCAGGAATAGCAGGCAGGCAGAAATCCACTGTGTTTGTCTACCAAAAGCGCACAACCCTAGTGAGTGCAACTCATAACTAAGAACTACATCTGTCCGATATTATGCAAGCGAGGCTTGCAAGGTTCAGTGAGACGTTCACCAACCACCTGAGTAGAACTTCTCGTGTAAACTGTATAAACCAAACTGCTTGCTCTGACGTCGGCTATCGTATGACATATGTACCACTCAAAGTGTTCACACCAGGTGAAGAACTCTTCTAGTAGAGAGTTGATTGCTTCAGTCAGTGCACTTTCATTTACTTGCTACCATGTTTATTCACCTCCAGTTTAACATCGTCTACGGACTGTCCAACTATCAAAATCTACAAATGGGTGATTACAAATATCCCATATGGGCCAATGTGATCGGTTGGGCTTTGAGTCTCACCTCCATGCTGGCAATACCAGTTGTGGCCGTCTATCAGCTCTGCATTACTCCGGGAACTTTGTTCGAGGTATGTCACACAGTATCTAACCGATTCACAAGTTGTCTGAGTTAAGGCATCAGTAAATAAGTCAGTAATTACCGATGATCCAAATGCCGACATCCGCTAACGGTTGCCAACCAAATGATATACTAGTTTACGCGTTTCTGAAACTGCGCAATGTTTACTATACCCTTGTTACATATCAATAACAAGGATACCTAGTTGTTACCACCTAATTTTTATATACAAATTGGTTTCCTTTAACCGCTAGTGAGCTGGACCACCGTGATAACGCTGCTTCGTCACAAGGACCATATTCTTGAGATACATTGCTACAATTCCTGTAAATAAACGGTTTCTGGTGTTCCTTATGTCAACAGCACAGGTTGTTCTGCAGGTGGACGTGTTCACCATGGACATCTCTGCATTTTCGAATCGATACAGTACAACAGAGGGCTACAGGCATTAAACTGATAACCGTCGAGAGCTGAATAGACTATTCATAAGGGAAAACTGATCGCTGGGGGGTGCTTAAGCTCAGGCGATATGTGTACAATATTAACAATAAATTTTACACCTTGTATGTTACACTTAATATCATCCGTGCAAATATGAGAACTGGTAATAACGAGTAGAAAGAACCTTAACAATAGTAGTGGAAATGCGTGCCAACTTAATTATCATATATATGCAAAAGCGCGTTACTGACATCCACTTGTTTGATTTATTCACATTAAACTTGAGCATTTGCAATTTGAACGATGATTTAATTTCTATAGTTCAGCTAACGGCCAAACGTTTACCTTCTGCTTGTTCGAAATTTGATGTTAGGGTCTACAAAAAGATGTGAACTGAATTGCGCTTACCTCTGTAATAGAGTCACCTACCTTAATGGTTCATTTTACCCGAAAACAATAGGTGCTCCAATCATCAGGTTTCGATTGCACATTGATGCAGCCAAAAGCCATTCATTGACACCGTTAACGTTCGACGTATTGTCAGGCAGAGACAGCTAACGAGTTTAAGATCATCAGCTGATGAACAGCGTGTATATTATGCAGTGTGACGAAGAAGTTTGTAGGTGATCGAGTATTAGCTTGTTTTCACCACCCCTTCTTTATTGTGGATGGACACAGTGCACCGCGAACTGTCGGCTTGCACTGGCTACGGTTTAAAATGTTGGAAATGATGTTCGTAATGCATTTTGATGCTCAAACAGAAACCGACACTATTTGTCCGGTTTCGTCCTTGTTTGAGCTCGTTTGATTATGTTGATCTTTGAATGATTTGGAAATCCAGCACAAATATGACATTTGTGCAACAACTGACATGGACAAAGTAAGCGAAACCGATCTTCTGATTTTGACCAAAAAATTTGTTCACAGTGAATCTTCTTCTCTAGATGTGCAACGCAACTGTGATCTTTGGGCGTGTAAGCCAAGCACGGTAACCAATACTCCACTGAACTTTGACCGGTACTGTAGGTGAAGTCAATGTTTTCAGTTTGACTGAAACGTCTTCGTTACTGGATTATCAAATTGTCAAAAATATGATAGTCAGTGTGTTAAATTTCTGGTCACGTGAGCACTTTCAGCAGTAACGTAAATCCGACCGAACCTGCTCGTTCACGATTAACCAGGGTTCATTGGCCACGCAAGCATCACAGCGTAATGTTAGTTGCGGAGATCTGAAGAGGCAACGAGTGAGTAGCAGGCCAATATCAGTTTCCATTAGACCGCCGTTCACATAAGTATTATATCTAAAATCGTTTACTTGAGTTTATTTCGGTGCACGAAACGTTGTTTGTTTAGATTAAGAATTAGTTGCTTAGGCATTTCGCAGTGATTTTCTGCTTTCTTTGCTTTCACTGAAGCTGCTCTTCGTGTGAGAATAAAAGACGACCATACAAACGTGATTCTTCAGCACAAAGTATTGTTAACGCCCTGGAAGTATGGAAAATATTTGATGTCTGTGAAGTTCCCTCGACAGTTTAACACTGATGGCATAGAATCCGACAAATGACCATTACACTACTATTCAGAAACCCGTCAACTATGTTATCTGTCTGCCCAGTTCAGCTTACATTGTTAAGGTTTACAAACTGAGTAGAAGTCTTGGATGTCACCTGAATCCAGGATTCTCATTGGTCGCTCAGACTTTACCAGAACCGGACTACTCAGCCAGGGGATTCCGCTGCCTGGTCCGCCAGTCAAACAGATGACGTTCAGTTTCCTGACAGTTCTGTTTAAAAGCAGCCGGTGGTTTCCTAAATTGATCTGCTACTGAACATGGTGTCAACGCTTGCGGAGTATGTAACAAATTGCTGCTGCCTCTTGCTGAATGGCTGCTATTTTAATTTCGTTATGAAAACAGGTGTCACAGACAATGCCACACTAATGACAGCTACCAGAATTTGATTTCGAATGACAATTTGGTATTCAGAATATGTCGACTGGTAAAATTAAAACGGTTGGTCTCCTAGTTATGTAATTTAGCATGTCACCTGAATAATGTTTGGTATTGCACTTCCAGATCAAATGCCTTTTAAAACGTTTATAATTAAATTTCAACGAGTCGCAGTAATCAGTGAGTATAAGAAATTCATTGTGTTTTATTCAATAGTACTGCGTGCCTTGTCAAGGGCTGCATTTGTCTTTTTTCCGCGATGCTTATGTGAAGCAAACTCCTAGTATAAATAAGGCAATGGGCGAACGCAAATCACGTGATGCTCCCCGAAGAGCATCATATGCTTTTCGTCTGACCATTGCTTCATTCAAGTTTATTGATGGGATGAGTTGTTTCATTGATGTTTCTTTGCAAAGTGACAAGTATGTGCACATCGTCACTTCGAAAAAGGTCTCTTAACTCACTGCCATGTTTGCGTGCAATATTTCCTCTGAATTGTTTATCAACTAGTCCGGTTAATGACATGAAACAACATCAGCAGGCAACAGTCTTAAATGATCACGAGTTGATGGGACATTTAAATAGTGTGTCGCCAATTCGTTGAGAAAAAAAACAGAGAAGGTTCGTGGCACTTGTTAAGCGCATATTGTTCCAAATAAATAATGTACCAAAGTCATCTTACTAAAATAGAGGGGTATAATTTGTGACTGTATTTGTTTATGGCAGCTAATGTAGGCTTTCGTACTAGTGTCAGTATACTGGTCGATATGGTCCATTGTAATACACGAATAATAGTGGTTTGAGCTGATTCTTCAGAAAATTCAACCATACTCTATCACTGAATTAGGAATCTAACATCAGTAAACCAAGCCCACCTGGCCGTATACCACTTATATACAAAAGTGCATGAGATAAATTAAAGTTCTACATTCGGAGGGCTATTTGGCAAGTTTTTCATTTTGACTGTTGCACTGCTATCTTTGCTGGAGAAAACCCTATTCTGACTGTATACGAAACACGTACGTTCAAGTAACATTCTTCTGAAACTGTTGAAATTATTTCCCTATAATCGTAGGTGCAACCTGTGATCAAATGCCATTTGTCAGCAATCAAGCAAAACTACTCATTGTTCTCCTCAGAGCTTGCATTTCATTCGAGAATATTCAATTACTGTGACTTTTGTTCTCTACGTAAATATAAGTGGAAGTATAGATTTATAGAACCGAGAAGAAAGCCATGCACGTCATTGGGATTTGGCTACGTATGAAAAACAAACTAATAACGTTTAGGGCAACATAACACGACTTTTTGAACTAGGACTGATGCTCACATGTTGTGTACGTTTAAAGATTGGGGACAGATTGGCTTCCCATCATACTGCACACAAATAACGCTTTATCCTTTGGTTCTTTTGTTTTTGTCTGTCGCTGGTTCGAATCCAGCCGAAGCCCTGACTTTTCACAGTTGGGTCTCATCTAAATTCATAAATCTGTCACACCACTTGTTAGTAATACAATTTCTATGCTCAGCAGTGGCGTTGGTGGATTCCAGCGTGAACTGTTTGAGAAATCCTGCCGGGGCAGTCGATCCCCTGAATCATTTGGTGGATTCCATATGAGACAGTGGGACGGGTGGGTAACAGAGTCCAAATGTGAAATTTCCGAGCTCCTGGTGTGGCTTCGTAGCTCAGCTGGTAGAGCGCTTGCCGCGTTGAGGCATGCTGTGTCTGTCGCTGGTTCGAATCCAGCCGAAGCCCTGACTTTTCACAGTTGGGTCTCATCTAAATTCATAAATCTGCCACACTACTTGTTAGTAATACAATTTCTATGCTCAGCAGTGGCGTTGGTGGATTCCAGCGTGAACTGTTTGAGAAATCCTGCCGGGGCAGTCGATCCCCTGAATCATTTGGTGGATTCCATATGAGACAGTGGGACGGGTGGGTAACAGAGTCCAAATGTGAAATTTCCGAGCTCCTGGTGTGGCTTCGTAGCTCAGCTGGTAGAGCGCTTGCCGCGTTGAGGCATGTTGTGTCTGTCGCTGGTTCGAATCCAGCCGAAGCCCTGACTTTCCATAGTTGAGTCTTATCTAAATTCATAAATCTGTCACACTACTTGTTAGAACATTAATTTGATTACTCTTTGTGTGCCAAAATCCACATCCATGAAGCGACTATTCGCTAACTGACTCATCAAGTTTTTCCCATCATCATTTTCAGCGGTTCCGGATACTTATTCAGCCATGCCCCAGCTTGCTGGTACCGGAGGAAGATACGGTGGAAGTTGATCAACTGCGAAATAGATCACGAAGCAGTGCACCGGAAATTCTTGGTATTTCCACAATTCCTTTCACGATCACAGTGGGTAGAATTGGAAGCTCGGACCCTGAAGTTAATTGCACAGTAACATCAATGCCGCATTCGGAATGGTCTGATGACGTTACTGCTTAGCCAATTTTTGTACTCACATGGATTCGTTCAAGTGAAGAAAACGTACATGGCAAAATTTTCGTTGCTTTTACTAAATATCTCAGCCCAGTTTCTGAACACATCAGTGATACACAAACATTTACAAGCATATTAGTTCACTATTTAACATACGCAAAGTATTCATACTGCTCAGCCATACTAACCTTGAAATACCCGTAAACCACGTAAAATATGTCTGTATAACTTTTTGTTGTGTTCTTTACACTCCAAATATAGTAGTCTAGTAGGATGCTAATTTTCAAAAACAGTATTCTGTATGTACCGTCACTAAAACGGGATCAACCGGGCCAGTCAGTTGTGTGTGACTTAGCCTCTGACATCTCTGATTGCTAGTTTGTACCGAGTTAGAACAACAGTAAGGCACAGTTAACCGAAGAGTTCGGATTTCTTTTATTTTAACGTGTAAGACAGAGATTGTCCGAGAGGAGTTCACCCGAATATCCCTTGTATCACCAGTGGAAGTTCCTGCCCACTCGGTTATCAATCTAATAAGGATCACTTGTGATAAAGGGACTGACGTCTGAGATGTGTGACTAGCGCACACCCGGTTAGCGTGGTTAAGCAAAATCCACCCAAGGCTCAGACATTCTTCTGTTAAACTTCTTACAGCGCTGCCGGTAGTACACATGGCAAACGCGCAGAAACAGACCAACCTGTCCAATTCTTTCCGCAAACTTGCTAAGTTACTGGCATATTTGATTGGAATCTCCCCTGCTTAGTGGGAACAAGCAAGACATTCAGTCATTTGGTTGCCCGTTTGTCCCTTACAAATTGTCAGTTTGATGGTAACATTTGCAAAAAAGCAGCGCCATTTGTCATGTCTGGCTTGAGCTTTGGGCAGAAATCCTTCTGACTCAACTAGAGTTTTTCTTGTGAAACCAAACAACGCTCCCTCTTGCACGAAACTTTCCGTGGCTTATGTTCACCTCGATACACCAACGAACCTATGGAATCAGCTGGTTATCAAATCATCACTGATGGACTCATATATTGTGGACCGAAAAGTGATTTTGTAAACGGTTAGTATCCTACAGGGGGCGGCCGAAATAAAGGTTTCAAAGTACACATTACGAAGAAGAATAGCATAAACGTAGTGTAGAGGTGTGGGGCGGATACAGTTTGCTGTGATAACAAAGATCGTCAAAGAAAACGATCCGTGATCACGACAGATAATCTCGTCATGCCGTACTGGTTAAGAGTGCAACCGGTAAACTGCACAGATAACGTCAGAAGCTTGAGAAAAATCCACCTACATGTTTGTCAAACTTATAGGCCAACTGTTGCCTCACATCAATAATTTCCAGTGAGCATTTGCGCAATTGGAATTTCTAATGCAAAAGAATACAGTAATTCATGTAGCTAGTTCGTAAAACTGACACGAACCTACGGAATGCAACCTAACAATTTGTGTTTCAACCATCCAGACACGTCCAGAGGCTTCATGGGAACTCAGAATTTGGCAAACGAGCTCGTTTTTAATGCCTAGCCTGGTCTCTGCGACCAGGATACGGCACTTCACACTTCCTCTGTTTGTTAGTTCATAATATTGCACTGGTCGCACACCATCAGTTCATTTTTAGGCTCAGCTGTGTGCATCTTAAATACCACACTTTGGCGTAGAATCAAATGAAAATATATCGCGACAGTCGCCTGATTGAGTAAGTCAGCGTCTCAGTGGATGGCTGTGAAGGACTATTGCATCAATTGGCAGAATACTGTGTCGAACCATCACTCAATTTCATACACACGTACTCATTCATTGGACTATATATGTACGTACGTATATACATATATATATATATATGTCTGCGGGACTGAGTTGGGTGAAGTAGACAGGATGACAAGATGTGTGAGTTAATTTTCGCCTCTTTATTTTGTTTAATATTGTGATGATGGATCTTGTAGTAAAATTGTATGTTACTGCGTAACACCATGTAAATCTCGTGTAATGTGTTATTGCAACCAGAGACGTCCAAACTCAATTTGACCAGATATGTTACTTATTACAACCCTTGTTCCCTCTTTGTGCGTTCGATGCATTATCCGATAACATTATCCCACCACTAAATTGCGTATAAGACTCGAATCGTCCCAATCCGTCTAATACCTGTCCTGTGCAAATCGAACATATTCAGCCCACATTCCACTCGCATATAACCACACAGAAATAGCAAGCCACGAACACCACTGATGTAGCAAAGTGAATGCACACCAGCCAGTATTTCACATCTCAAGCAATCTCGCACAGTGTATCTAGGCAAGCCGTGTATACTTCATATTATTGTACTCTGCCGGCGGTAATGGACTAAAGCGACTGTCAGCAAACTCGCTAGTACCGAACCCACATATGGTTGAGCTTTCAGATTGGATAATTCGGTCGTGCCTAATGTGAGGTCAATGGCGCAGTGGTCACCACGGTTGCCTCATGATTGGAATGGCCGGAGTTCAAATCCCGGCCGTGGCAAGGATATGCACTACTGACTAGCTCTAATGAGAGCGAAACTCGAGTCTAGTGCTTCTTTTCGAAAGAGGCCGGCTGGAAACTCTGTCTGAATGGGAAGGCTGCGATCAAATGTGAATGATGGTCAACTTGAAAATCAAACCAAATCCCCGACTACTCATCAGTAAATAGGAAATATCAACAAATATACTTGCTACTACTAAATAAATAGTAGCGGTAGAGATATGCATAATTTACCTATGAGCAAACGATGGGAACAGCAAGAGGAAATGTGTTCAACTATGATTGTTCATCCAGCGTCAGCTCAAACCTAGTAGGCCTAGTCAGTCTTAGGTTGAAAAGGGTAAGGTACGTAATATGCGATTTGTGTTCACTGCATATGATCATGAAGTTGGCTTTGAACACCGTGAGTAGTACCACGGTGCCTTAGTTGATATTGGTTGAGTGTGTGCATGTGTTCTCGTAGGTATCAGATAAGTTGTTTGCTTGAGACTGTTGAAACGTGGATACGTAGGGCGGTTCACTCTTTCGTTCTGTTGACTCGCGGCTTGGCAACATCCAAAAACGATCCGCTGAACAAAAGCAGGAGCATAACCGGCAATTTGAGCGATGTACTTGTAACAACTGGGGATAAGTTGTCTGTTCCGCACATTCACAAACATCCGCAGATTGAAGATGAGGCGCCACTGACTTTTCACTCCAACTGTTGGTGGGTTCTGCATAGTGAAGTGTTTCTTCTATTTGACTGGCATATGAACTTGATGAATTAGGAGCACTAGGCGGTGACAGATTGTCTGAACTGAATGCATCCACATATTGCTTTGAACTTGGAAATTCCGACAAACTTTCAAGCTGTGTCTGACAGGCTTCCACGGGTCGACTAATAGCCAGGTTAGTCGAATGCTCAGAATCCACTGGACACATTCTTATGTAAGAACAGTCGTCTTGGTAATGACTTTGATCGTATAAATGCTGATTAAATTCATTGAAACCTGACTGTGGATAATAGCCCGTTTTCGTGATTTCAGTGTAAGATGACGACGAACTGTTTGAATACCCTTCGTTCAGCTGAAGGCAGTGAGCTTTGTGAGCCATTGGATTAAGCGGTGAGCTGCAATGCATCCAAATGACAAGCACGTTCGAGGTCAAGATAGTGACGTACCGAAAATATGTGTGGTATAACCTACTATCACCTTGTTTGCAATTCAAGAATTCTGATTCTATTAGTGTGTGAGAACAAACGATAAAATCGTGAAAAAATCTGGCAAAGTCGTCATATTATCGGACAGTACATGAAAAAATGCCAGGTCTGGCATACGTGAATGGATTTAACTCTAAACATATTCGTCGTTTGTCCGGTTGCCCACACATTTTCTTATCTATTGAAATCAAAATTACATATCACGTCTATTGACAGTTTAATTTCGATAAACAGATTGGTAATAACACAACGTTTCGAGCAAGTTGCTCGAAACGTTGTGTCATTCCCAAACTGTTTATCAATAACATGTTAAACACGACGCCCAAACTATTCAACTTCATTCGTACTATATTTGATGCGGATATCTCACAACAGTTTAATTTCCTTGTGTGTTAACATGTTAACCTCAGCACTGTGGATCCATAATTAACTGTACCAATGTTAAATCTGAAAATTCCTTTACTGCAAGGCAATTGCTACTGAGATCAATCGAATTGTCGATCCAACCTCCCAAAGCATTCGGTAAATGGCTTACCTTCTTGAGTTCACTTCGGTTATCTTAAGAGCGCTTTGCCTATGAGATGTCATGTTTCCAGGATAGTCCCTAGGGTTATTTTGTCCCATCATCTTCATCGAGTGAGGTGTTCCATTTGCCGGCCTTTTCGATCGTTTGCTTTCGTATGGCCTCAAAATATGCCTCGACAGACTGAAATGTTTTAAAGTTGTGTGACACCGGCAATGGTCACAAGGATCAAACAGTTTCAACGGTTTGGGTGGTTTGAAAATTCTGGGTATGCGACCTGGATGCAACTTGGCCGAAACACAATGCACCGCCTTATTCCACTGGTTTTCAAGCCGTGCATGTTTTGATTGTGAGTTGGTTGGATTGCTGACCAGTCCAAACGATATAATCGAGTAGACTAAGAATCGGCATAATATGAAAGAAAATTTCACCGCGAAGTAAACTAGCAGAATAGTGATGCAGATGAAAGTCGTGATTCCAAGTCCAAAGAGATAGGGCTTTCAAGTGATAAAACAAGACAAAAATTCATTAATAGTTAATTGGACCAATAAAAACAACTGGGTATCAAGGTTGTTGCAACAGGTACAAGGTGGCAAGGACTCAGGAAAACATTTGCGACCAAAATATCAGAGGATTTTCATTATTTACTCTCTCCAAGGTGGTATGTACTAACTTGCACTATAATAAATGTTCGAAGGCAATTTCTGAAGCGACTGGAGTTGGCCAGTTACTTCAAACATTTTCAAACTACTCATGATTAGCAGTCAACTGGGGAATTTATCATTTACTCATAGTGTGACAGATTTAATATGTTCAATGCTTGACGGTGGTATTGGCTTATTCTAGAGTGAACTGTTGGCAATTATTGTTCTGACAATCAAGCTGCTGGATCGTTTGGTGGACTCCATATGACAGTGGATTGGACGGATAAGTGAGTCCAAACGAGAAAACATCTGACCTCCTGCGTCGTTTCGTTGCTCAGCCGCGTTTGAGCATGCTGTTTCTGTTGCTGGTTCGAATCCCGCCGGAGCCCAGATCTTTCTCGTCTGTCATTAGGCGCCAACCTCGGAGATGATCAAGCCAGTCGGTTCATATAACTGAATTTATGCTTGTCTATTTCTAACAGCGATTGTTTTTTCTGTTAGCACTAGTTAAAACAACTAGACAGAATAACTGTTAGACAGCACTAATAATTTGACATAGTTTTCACAACCCCGGCATTGTATCTCACCGTTGTGCGACTTGCTCCTAGTGAGTCGAGCATGGACGCACTTGGCTACTATTTTTTGGAGCGTTTCCTAGCAGTATATGCACTGTACGCAAAAAATGAACCCCGATGAAGCCATGTGTTTCGAGACCACCTCGTTGTTTTGCCGATATTCCCAGAAATTCCGATTGGTTGATTGTTGATGGTACGAACAAACATGTGTGCTGGATTGTTATTTTTTCTTAATGCGCTTGTGTTGAACCGGATGTTACAGTGTTCTGATTACTTACTTACTTATGACCACAATGTGTAAGCTGTGCGACAAAATGTCTTATAGAACCCGTCGTCTGTGAATGACTCATATAGGCTTGACCTGTTGTCTGTTTCCCGCCTCTGGTCCACATTAGTTCAAAACAGAAGCCATATGGAGGTCGCAATAAGTTGCACCAAAATGTATTGGGGACGAGGACTCGGAAGACGGTAAGTGTGTGCTACAGAGCTTGCTAGGCAACACTCACCTAAAGTTTCACTCCTGTGAAGAGTCACCGTATAATTCTTCCTCTTTGTTGATACCGAGTATACAGCTTCTTACCAGGAAAGAATTGCATTCCGACAGGTTTAACAGCCAGCTAACTGCATCGCTGGTGATAACACGAGACACAACTCTCAAACTAGTATAACTCCACTAAGTAAGTATTCTGACAAACAGCCTCGACTTATCGGTCGAAGGATTACAACAACTGTTAACTACTGTCAATACAACAAACACTCCCATTTTAATCACTGAAGACTTAGGATACCCCTGGAACCACCGTGTACTCGCGTTTTCAGGGTGAGCGAGAGTGAACATGCAGCAACAGGGCCCAGTCATTTTGACTAACGGTACAAAGTAAACGTTACAGATACAAGCATCAGTATATCCAGAATATCTAGAATAACAAGAATAAATTTGCGTATGTGTACGTGTTGGTCGCTAGTTCCGTTCAATCGGTCTAAAAGTGGCTCGGCGAAGTTGGATAACTGAAAAGTGTACACCAAAAAGCAGTGCAAGAAGTTTTGACAACCTGGGTATGCCAAAGAATGTCCACTCTATTAAAAGCTTTGAATTTCAGTACGCCCCAATGGCATTTCCGCCATGACGTGTTCTCCGCCTCTTCGCCGGTTTCGGTAGGCTAGTAGCTTTTCAACGAGACAGCCACAGTAGAAACTCTAGTTCAGTTGTAATGCTTCTTGACCGAGACGAATATACTCCTTGTGAGTTCCCAAGAATAAGCCAACTTAGCCTCGGAAGCACTAGTGAACACAGTAGGCATGCCCCAGGAAGTCCTGAAAATCTTATTCCAACATTTAGTGATCAAGACCTGTGGTATACCTGTGGTGGTATACACTTTGAATTTAACATTGAAATAATTTGTTCACCATAGCTGCCAGTTAGTTAGTGTATCAAAATTTTCCTTTCCAGTGTAATTCATCTAAACCGTATTAAACGTTGCGCCATTCCTGCATGTTCCCCATCACACGGGGCGACCAGTGTTTTGATAGTACCCTTACAGTCGAACATGACGTAATCATAACGTTGAAAACCAAAAATTTACTTAATGAAAATGGTGCAGGAACTAGACAACATTTATCCCAAAATGTGTACCTGAAGTCCTGACACAAGGTAAAGTCGGTGACGATAAATGCACAACTCGGACATGTTGAATGATCCAGATACATCACCACAGAGTCCAGTTCATCCGTGTCAGCCTATCGTTAATGGAAGTATCTAGTGCAGACAAAAACTGTGCCGAAAACCACGTATTAAAAACGCGTGGTTTCCGGGCGACTGTTGGCGATGTGGAAATTGAGACTGTTGCGTCCATGATACTTATGTAAGTAATCAATATTCTGCTGCGAAAACTCCACAGTTATTGGCTGGATAGGCGTCTCTACCGATAGTTTAGGAAGCGATTAACTGAGCGTTAGTTCGACGAGAGTGTGAATGGACGGTTGTCAGACTGGTTCTCCTTAAACATCGATAATCAGCAAATATGCATTTGGCGAACCCTGCTGTCTTTATTCTCATTATCGAATTAATTCTCACTGTCAACTTGTTAAGTATGATGTACGCTGATGGCGTAAAGATCTGGCAAGCTGTACATTGTCCGCATGAAGTGAAAACTCTACAGGAAGACTTACAGTGTCTAAGTCTGTGGTCCACAGAAAACAGTTTACCATTCAGCAGCGACTATTGCACATTGCCTGTCAAAATTTTGCCTAACCTGGCGACATTAGACTACTTTTAATCATTTTTAAACATAAACTAGGGATCTCAATCTCTCCATGAATTGTGCAGCTGTGACTCAACTAACAAAAAAGACATTGCGCCACTTGAGTTGATTTTACACGACCTTCCATGAGGAAGTCACCCTTACTATATTTGCCTTCGTTACTCATTTACAGATAGGAGAAAAAATACGGGTTTGTTATTCTGACTTTAGAAAAAACTGACACGTGCTGAACATGTTCAGAGAGTGACCACAAGACGTTATGGGTAACTGGAAAGTTCCATAGTTAGGAAGATTAATAAAAACAAGACAAGGCTGAATGAATTGCTGAGACACATTGAAGGAAACCTAGGTCTCACCCACAAACTTTCCACTAGAATAAAACGAACATTTAGATGTGAGCTCCATGAGACTCGATTGTGGAATAGACAAGTTACTAGAAAAACATATCTGCTTCAATGTCATGATCTTTTTACGTTATTGCACACTATCTAACTCTTCGGTCGCGGCTGAATCTGTTAAGACTGCTGAAAATCTACTTGATGGACATTTACTTGAGAACCAACTTGTGGTACATGTTTCCTGATCATCTTACCAACCCTAACACACAGATTACCAAATTTATACGTCTGACGGACCGTTGTTTCATTGTGATAAGTGACTATATGGTTGTGTGGCACCAACTTTAATCAAGTTTACTTTTAACGGCTTCTGATTACTACCCACGCAAACATATAAGTCGTAACTGCAGGTGTTATTTGCCAACACAGAGACAGGAATGCATGAACGAAATTCCTTTTCATTTTTAGCGACCCAAGGACCTACATTTTATAAAACTGTACTTTCCGGATAATGGCATCCGTGAAGACATTCAGTTACTTCAAGCAGTTATCACATTCAAAGAAAAATTGTGCACCTGGCATGTTTCTTGTTTGGATTCAATCAGGGAATTGTTGAGCAGATAACTTGCACGTTGTCATGGCACATGCCGCTGTACAATCAGCCCCACCTGGTAATTTGTCGTTGAGGTCACCGTTGTATGCTGAGTTCCTTCGGCGATCTGTGCCAGCTGAGACTTCAATCCAGTCATGTGCAATTGCGTGAAAGGCAGATACAATTTTAACACTGCTCATAGTGCAGCTGACCGACAAATTATGGCTAGGAACTAGGGGACGAAACTTTTAGTATAACTCGGAGCCAGCTTGTCAATTGTGACACAGCTGTCTTCCCAGAAAACTAGAAGGTGATTATACCGGGTACCCTCATGCAGACGGTGGACCAATCCTGTAGCTTGGAGTACAATTAGCACGTGGTACAATAGTGAAAACCAGGTAGAGAAGTTTAATTCATTGCGGCATTGAACTCTTTCTATTGGTTCCTTCATTCTGACGGGGTTCTTGGCGTCAAACCTTGGCTGTATGATAAAGAACACGAAAAAATCGCCTTTCCCAGACTATGAAATCACTTACCTGTTGCGGGATAATAACTCCACTTTTTCCCCAGTTTTTCTGCTATAATTTCGATTTCAAGTTCTCGTAGATCGTTACCTAACATTTGCATGACTGGTAAGACTGGTAAGATAAATACTCTCGAACTGTAAGACTAACAGATTGACCTGTCAGATATCCTCAAATAAACAAGGCATTGTAAATTCTCATTCTCTAAAACACAACTATGTGGTGGTAACTAGGATATACAGAAGAAACAGTGTCCAAATTACCGCCAGTCCAATCGCTTCTTCTCAGAACATTCAAGAACTCTGGAGACGAGTTCTTCGGTGAAGCTGAAGGTATGAACTAACAGTGAATTTAACGGCAGAGGAACGGTTGCATGAGCATTCGCTTGTATGTATACAGACCACATACATTGGATAAATCAGCTAAAACAAATCAAAGTAGCGCCGTGCAGTTCATAAATCTAGGCGCTCCTCCAAAGGACAGTAGTTCAGACGTATGTCAAACATTTCCTTCGATACCTTCGTCCATTTACCGAAGTGGAACAAACACTCAGGCGGAATCATACTGACAGGTTATATGAATGTTTCGGTTTCTGACATTAGGACACTGCTGGAAATTTGTGACTTTTGTAACCGCACCAAAACCTGTGAAGCATACAACAAGCGGCTTCGTAGAGGGACTGATGCTGGTCATCGCCACCCATGCAGCTTGAAAGTGTAGAATGCCAAAAATTTGTAGTCTGCACAGTAAGAGCCAGTCAACTTAACGACAGATAAGAGATCTGAAATAGTTCATTCCCTTCAGAAGTTTGAACAAAACCGTTAGAACACGAAAACTGGCAGATTCAAGCATTTCGTATTGACTCGTCAGTACCAAATTTACAATAACATGAAACAGGTTTTTTATATCAAGCAGTTAGGGGAGCAGGGTGGATAGTCAATTGGTGGTTTAGGAAGGGTCACTAAGTCCAGGGAAGGGTCAAGTTTACGAGCAGTTGTTTCTGAACACACAAGGCCGGTTTCATTCGATTGATTGCGAAAGCCCTAGCAAACCGCAAGAATTTTGGATTCGAGTGACGTAATGGGATTCTTAATGCACAAATTGGGTCGATAACGTGACCCGTAGTCATGACGTGTCTTGCGACTGCGGACGCTGGTTGCTTGCGTGTTTCAACCACATTGTCGTTCTTCTGTAATACAGAGCTCTGCACCCAATTAGGCAAATGTTCCTTCACTCTGGAGTTCAAGCACCTCTCGGTTCTGCCTATGTCACTTTCATTGCAGTTACATGTAAATTGGTAGATACAATGTGAGGTGGCACCGACAGGCTGATCTCTTTTGATTGAAGGGACAGGCAATTTCTGGGTCCGGGCTAATACACAGAGTTCCGCTACGTTGAATGTTCGTTTAATCGGATTCACTAGTCTTTGAGTTGTTTGATGCATGCAATAATCACCTTTAAAGGACAATTCTATACAAACCCTCTTGTTTCTCACTGTGGTCACCTGTTCAGAAGGTGGTTTCCTTTTACTATGCCTTTCTATGAACTTTTTTGGATACCCGTTAGATAATATCTGGAAGTCCAAATTAGTTGTAACAACTTAATGAAACTTTAAAAATGAAAAATATTGACCAAAATTCATCTGAGTTTGCGGTCCCGATGAATTCAAGAACTGATAAACTACTACAAATCACAGTTTGTTCAGGCTAGGTCGAGGTTACACATTAGGCTGCATCACACTCATCAAGAGACAGTTATATAAGAGAAGCTGTGGGTCAGTTGTGTTTTATTCGAAATGCCCCATCACGTATAAGGATAAACTGAGAGACCTATTTGCTAAGCCACCCATTCTGCCAACTTTCAAACTTGCAAACCTAAACATTTTAGCCGAGTTAATAACTTAGAAATAAAATCAGGTAATCCGTTATATCGGGAGATGTTTTGTAAGCGGTTTTTTTCTGAAGTATATTGATATACCCTTTTTTCAAAATGCAAACTTGCAATGGCGTCACTGATCAGCACAGATTTTTCTCATGTTAATGACTGATTCCGGTAAATCTAAGTAATCCCTCACTCGATATTTTGCAAAACCAAAGTGAAACAGGGATGAAAATGTGGGTATTCAACCCAAGAAATTGCTATCAGTGCTCAATCCGACTGAAATGACCAGCCTATCATACAGAAATAAATTAATCGTTGCGCACACAATCATACTTCACCAGGATATCTACCAAAATCATGTTCAGCAAAGCCAACATGTGTATATGTTTCGCTGCATGTCTAACTTTGATCAGTGGAAATAATGTCGACACCCAATCAGTTCTGACTTGTCGCTGGTACATGGCATGTGGAGCAAACCGTAAAGTGGTTAGAGTAGTCGGCAGTGAAAAGAAGGCTAGGCGCTCAGTGATGACACGACTGGAAAATCGTGGCTGAGTTAGACGTCCTACTGAATTGCTCAAACCAGTATAACTACTAGAAAATAAGAGAAGTTACCTTTGTTGACAAACAACTTGACTCAGTAAGTTTTTGATTACACTGTGTATGAGCTCAATAACCGTTAGTATCCTAGCGAAAATTGTAACAACGTGAACTTAACAAAAGCACTCGGCCTGGACATTTAGGACAGATGTAAGAGAGCAGAATCTGGTTGGTAGGAATTGTAGTTGTTTTAGAGCCTATGTTAAGTCTAACAGCCTGACAAGCTGAATCGCAGTGCACTCTGCGACACCATGACAAGGATTTTTGTGTGGAAACGGTAAACACACCTTTAGCACAGCACCGCGGCCATCCAACAATCGAACGCCATGTGGGCTGTCATTTTTTACGTGCAAGACTCGTTCGTGATGTTAGTATAAGTGGACATTGGGAGTATAACTGATGAACGGATATTTTATAATCATTTGTCGGGTGTTGGATGATTTGGGGGAATTTAGCTATGTGTATATCCACCTTGAAATCTACGATCACGTCCACCAAAACCAACTGTTTACGAAAATTGTAACCACTAAGTGCGCCCACTATAATGAATTGCCAGGCCATCATTTTTGTTTGAAAGTTGGCAAATACCATTGGACTTCGTCAAAATTTTGAAAAGTTTGGTATCATATTCACTTACCCCTAATGGTCTACAAAGACCAAATTCGTAGCAAGCAAATGACGGGTCAGTAGACTGTTCACAGTGTTGGCCTGTGAACTGCGATGAACAAACACAGCCCGGCTGCTGAGAATCCTCGTCCATGTGACACGCACCTTGATTGAGGCACTGGTATTCCTGGCACGGACTCCACGGTAGAACCATGATTATCCGTAACACGGGGATCGTCTAGGTCCAGGTTGTGTTTTCAAAGTTAGGTGATAGGGAAATGAAATTGTGAAGGATAGTGTACATGTATAATTAACTAGGCCCTCTCGAGATTGAAAGTATCTCTCAGATTACCTTTCGTGTGTGAACACGCGTTTATATTTCACCTAGTATGCCTCCGATAAATCTGATCTAACAAAAGATTTATTAAAAATCTCTATGAGTTAACTGTGAGATATTGCCAATTACTACCGTGAATATCGTGGCAATGTTCGGAACAAAATTGTGTGATAAATACAAACATGTGAGACCCATGTAAGTAGAGATTTTTACTAAGCCACCAAGATGTACAGCAATGTACCCACCTACGTCCATACGTATTGCTGCATGTTGATACAGACGTGACACTGGAGTGACTGTCATTGACCTAGACGCTAAGAATGATAAACAATGGAGTGTTTATATTAATTCGTCAAAGATTATAACATTAGTGTGATAAAAAATCTACAGTCCATTACGCGGTAAAATCATTCGCCCTACAAGTGTCCATCGCAATGGACATCAAACCTCAAGTTATGATGCTGTGTAACTGACTAAGTGTGGAACGATAATATATATTTTTCCGTCCGCCAGTTTAACGGTTGTTCTGACTGATGTTCGGAAAAAAATACATATAGTGGGAATCTTGATAATATACGTTGTTTTTGCTCCCACACTCATTGTATTCCATTTGGCTCCGATCTTTTTGTGAGTCTCTGATTTATGTTCAAAAGCTCGTTTTTCGCTCACTATTGTACTGACCATACAAAAAAATTTGGATTGGCGTTCATGTTTTTTTGTTTATGATTACGATCGTGTGATTTTGATTTTGTTTATTACGGATGGTTAGACTCGCACGGAAGGTCGAACTTAGGCTGAGTCTAGTTGTGTTGAAGAGACCAGTTTCAACTTATCACTAAACGGTGATGGTTCACAACGGTAGTCACTTAATGCTCCTTTAATAAGCAGAATGAGTAAAATATGATATGTGAATCTCATATAACCGCCATCATTGGTCCGGTAACTGAGAAATTACTATTTGTGTGCCTCACGCAATCAAACTTGAATATTACAAACCGAGTTTCGTTTCCCATTTTCGTCAAAAAGGAGATAAGAAATGCGTTGCAAGACGTTAAAATCTCATTTCAACTCTCTAGTTGTTAGCGTAAACTCAGCAGAATCGCATGCTTTACAAGGTATTCAACCTGCTGCTCTTTTGCGCGTTCATCATCATCATCAAAACAGCCATGAGCCTGACCAAAAGGTACTGTGGCTCGGGCCGTCGCTCACCTCAACA